>CM075807.1:112611187-113211187 GCA_037975025.1 Excoecaria agallocha | reverse complement strand
TGAGAGCTCTAAAATAGAATTAAGGGGTGTGCAAACGGTCGGTTTGGTTCTGTTTTGGATCCATAAGAACAAATCGAAAATCAAAATTTAAAAAAAAAAAAATCCTAACCAAAATATATATATGTTCATAGACTTTTTTTATTGAATTTTTAACCTATATAGAATCATAAATTAAATTAACTTATATTCAATTGAATAAAACCATTTAAAATAACTAAAAATTAAAATAATATACCCAAATTTATCATATTATTTTTATAATAAATACTAATCAAAATTATATTAAAAAAATACTGCAAAAAATTAAAGTATAAAAAAATTAAAAAAACAAAACTTAAAAAAAACTGCAAAAAAAAAATTAAAGTAAAAAAATAAACAAAACTTTTTTAAAAAATTCATTGCTTTTATTTAAAAAAAAATAAAGAATATATATTTTTTCTCTTTTTATTTTAAAGAATTGGATTTATCATTTGTTATACTTGTAAATCCATTGACTAAAGCTCAAATATAAACATTTGGTGATAGAAGAATAAAAAACAATATTTCGATAGCCAAATGTGTTGCCCCATTCTGCAAAAATATCCAATTCTTTTTACAATTGAATTTTTAACATTTTAAAAACATTTCAATTAAAATTTTCTTACATTATTTTGCTAAAATTAAAGGAAAAACAATTTTTATTCAACAAAATTTTTATTTTCTATTCAATTAATAATTTAATATCATTCAAAATTAATAAAAATTAAAATATTGAGTGATTTAGAATTTTTTTTTTAAAGAAAAAAAATATGAAAACAAAACATTTAAAGTTAAAAAAAATTAAAAGTATTAAAAAATTGAGAAAAAACTTTAAAAAACTTCAAAAAAATTAAAGTAAAAATTAAAAAAAACAAAAATTTTAAAAAACTACAAAAAAATTTAAATTAAAAAATAAACAAAACTTTTTTAAAAAATAAAGTAAAAATAATTTAAAGTATATAAAACTTAAAAAAAACAGCGAAAAAAATTAAAGTAAAAAAAATGGAAAAACAAAACTTTGAAAGAAAAAACGGCAAAAGCTGCCCCTTCCATGATTTGAACTCGGGACATGGAGAGGTATGTGTAAAAACATCGATCAATTTGGTTAATTCGATTTTTCATTTTTAAAAGCCGAATGAAAATCGATTAAATCAAATTTTGATCAAAAATCGAATGAACCAAAAATTGAATAAACTGGATCAAATAAATCAAAATCCATTTGATTTGGTATGGTTCTGCACAGCCCTAATGGAATGTTTCATGTATCTGTGTTTGTGTGCATTTGTGTTTGCTTGGATCAACGTTGTAAAAAAGTTTTTGATCTCCCTCCCTCTTTTATTTATTTTTCTTTCACTTCGTCTGGGATTTCAAATTACTTGGAGTAGTCAGATTCTGCAAATTACTTGGAGTAACTCATAGTAGATGAAAATAAATGAAAGTCGATGAAAATAACTCAATATTCACTCTAAAATTTTAAAAAATTACTCTTATCTCAATATTTACTCTAAAATTTTAAAAAATTACTCTTATCTAATTCTATTTACTCTATATTTATTTTAAATTTATCAAATAAGGAAGAGTCCATCTACTCTACTTTCATTTCCTTTCTTCTATTCTATTTCCATCTACCCGTATACAAACAGAGGCTTATGGAAAGGTCAGGGAATAAAAGGCAAAGGCATTGATTAAGTATGTAGAAATGGCATCTCTAACACCTTGTCAGATGGGAATAGCCACAGCCTCCAATTACATTATAATGCCCATTTACCGCTTGAATGTCCCGACAGATTCAATTAATATTGATATGGTTTATCCCTCCAACACTTACTCTATGAAAATCAAAGGAAAAACAATAATTATAGCATCTGATGCTAATTATAATAACATAGCCAAAAATTCAAGATGATCTCAACAGATACCAAAAACCCTGATTCTAAAATACTTTAAGCAGTAAGAACTACAGCTCCACCATTTTCCTTTATCTTCTTCTCAGCAACCTTAGAAACAAGCTTAGCTTTAACCACAATGGGCTGATTCTGAGGAAGCACACCCTTACCCAACACCTTGAAATAGCCAAACTGGGTGACATCGATCATTGGGGCATTTTCCTTGCTGCCCTTGGCCTTGTCTTTCACATCCTGAGGGATCAGTGACCAGAGCTTGTCGATGTTTACGATTGGGCAGTAGAACTTGTTCCTCAACTTGTGAAAGTATCTCATACCCACCTTCCCGAAATACCCTGGATGGTACTTGTCGAATAAGATCCTGTGGTGGTGCATTCCTCCGGCGTTACCCCTTCCTCCTGGATGTTTCCGGTGCTTCCCGATACGCCCATGGCCAGCGCTCACGTGCCCACGCTTCTTCCTGTTCTTCTTCAATCTGGTTGTCATTTTGGGCGGCCAAACTTCTGACTCCAAGAGATGAGAATTAGGGTTTCTAAGGATTATTTATAGAGAAAAATAGAGAATTTGGTGAAACGTTGGAAATGATGAGCTATGTTAAGCCCATGGGCCTTTTTTTGATACACCCATCAATTTGCAAGAATCGACTGGTAATTCGGTGCGCATATGCATCCGATGGGACGGTCCAAATGCGAATCTCAACCCGCAAAAATCTGCACTTCAGTTTTGAAGGTATTTGTTCTCTTGAGAAAGTGAAGGAGAGCACATTGTGTTCCCATTGCCGCAATACAGTGATTGGAATACATCTCCAAGAAACTCATACTCAGCTATGACATCATATGCTTTATTCATCAAATTATTTAGGCATGTTGATATACCACTTAATTCAGCATTTCCACGTACACTTCACAGAAACAAGAATATGACTTTTACCGATTCAAAATTTTGCAATTGAAGCAAAGAATCTCTACACAGAAATGTAACTATGCAGCTTTCTCGATTGCTTCGATGCATTCTAATACCGTCGCCTTATTTGACATGGCCTTCATAAGAGCTTCATGAATTTGCTTGTTGTTCTTTAGGAGAGATCCCGAGAATAAAACCTGCATTACCTTCTCTCATTACCACTCTTTCACCACAACACTTAATATATGTTTATGCTAAAGAACCAAATTCCTTACAGCCCATCTTGTAAGATTTTGTTGCTGATCTTTATTAAGCTGCGGTCTGCTTCTATTTATAAACCTCTGCACATAATTAATATCTGCATTAGCTTCTGCACTTTCTCTAAAACAACCTTCACTTGTAGTTTAACAAACCTGGAGAGTGAAAAGATCAGCTGATTGACCAACCACTTTGTCATACTCTAGACCCTCAGCAGCAAGACCAGCCATTGCTACAACTGCCAATCTGTGCACAACTATGACACCATATTAATCTTCTCTGCTCCACATTAGCCATTCCAAAATATATAAAAACTTTTAAAGATGCACCTGTCTAGTTCTTTGGCATCAAGCTGTCCACTATATATCAGCTTTTCAAGCTTTTCATCAATGAGGTTCACATGTTCTTTACCAATATCTAATGAATAATCCAGTATAGGTAGGCCAAGCAAATAGGCAACTGAAATACAAAACATCTTCTTCATCTCATCAAATAACTGATAAAATCAGGCATTTTACAAATTCAACCAATAAAGATAGCAATACTCAAAAAATGAGCTCCTTCATGTCTTGCTATTCTTTCTTGATAATCAGGAAAAATCGTCGAAAAACCACCGATTGCAGCTTGAAGAAGCCTACAATTGCGTAGAAAAGGGCATTAACCATTCCTTTAATCAAAACTCTTCAAGAAAAATTGTATCTGCATACAGAAAGGCTTGAAAAGCCTTACCCAGGAGAAATGCTCCCCACAGCTAAGACTATAAGAGAAATGCTGCCAATCAAATATGGTACAAAGAAGCCCCAATCCTAAGCAACAAAATTGAACCACAAACATTAATTTATGTGTTTTTGAATTTTCCATTATTAATTGCAGATTAAGGGTTTGTTACCCCAGGAAGTTGACCGGCAAGAAGTGCCAGAAATCCTGTTGATCCCACTACTGTGAATAGAAAAGCTGCCTGTAGTATTACCGCAAAATGTCGTTAACTATACATATATACAGAGGCAAAGACCCAGTATTACAACAATACTTACATCATTTCTAACACTTGGAATTGCCAAATTCTCTGCATTTTTTATTCCAAGAGTAGTTAATTCCCGGAGCGATGTCTGGCATAAACAAGATTAATCAATCAGTCGGTAGAAACAAGATTAATTGACCAAAAATCAATCAATTTCATACAAAAATAGAAGTGCATTGAGACTGACCGGACGACGAGACACATAGGGCTGACTGCTCCATTTGTTAGCTCAACCAACTTCTCTTAGTTGATCAAGTGCCTCTTTTACTGCAATACTGTCTTTCTGCACCAAATTAAACAACTCTTTTTTTTTTTTTAAAAAAAAATCATTTTAGAGATAAATGGGCAAAGAATGAATAATACCATAGCGATAGCGGATTGAAGAGTGTTGAGATCAACACGAGGTGCAGCTGAAGATGCTCTGATTCCAAATTTGCTTTGATGTTTATAACAAGAATAATAACTAAATAAAGGATTTGACAAAGAAGAAGCCATTAAACTCCCCATTGTTGGAAATTTTTAAGCAAATGCAGAAGAAGCTGAAGCAGTGGATAAGATTGTGGTATGAATGGCGGGAGGATGAGTTTAATACACGCTGCTGCCTCTAAGAAGAAGAAAAAAGAATAAAATGAAATAATTGTTGAGAGTGGGATTTGAACCCACGCCCTTTCGGACCAGAACCTTAATCTGGCGCCTTAGACCAACTCGGCCATCTCAACAATTATACTCTATTCTTTAAAAATACTAATAATATTTATTATAACAGGCCCACATATGCATCAATCCAACCCGATATGTGCAAACTTTGGTTAAAATTAAAAAATCAAATTAAGTCGATTAATTTTTTAAATTTGGTTCAATTTTAATTTAAAATTTTGGAAAAGTTCTGTTAGATTCGATTTTAATTTAAAATTTTAAAAAAGTTCTGTTAGATTCAATTTTAGAAGGAGAAAATCGTACATAAATTGAACTGACAAAAATTTTATTTAATTAGATAATTTTTAAAATTTTTTAATTGGATAATTATTTTGTATATATAAATTATTTTATTTTAAGTTGAAAATTATATAAGTAAATTTATCAATTATTAATATTTATTTTTTTAGTTGATAATTTATAATTTTGATAATTTGATTATTGAAGGCCAATAGAATGACAATTGGATTATATTATTTATTATATATTTTAAAATTATATCTTTAATTTAGATTTAGATTTTGTAAAATTTGAATATTTTTACTTTAATTTATTATAATTTATAATTTTGTATAATTTTTTATTTTTTTTTAATATTTTTAATTTTTAATTTTTCGATTAATCGAACTAAGATAATTAAAAATTTCGATTTGATTAATATTTAATTATTTTATTAATTCAATTCGATTTCGTTAACTAAATTTTTAAGAAATCGATTTTCAGTTATTGAATTGAACCGCGGTTGCACACCCCTAAATCTGACACACCAAACTACCTTATCACCTCCCAATTAACAAATACACCCCCGTCTCAACTTTCGGCCCAGTTCTCTGTCATGTCCTCTACCACCGACGTCGCCGCCTCCGCCGCACCGGAAGAGTTGCCATTTCTAATCCCCTCCCCGCCAAACGACATAGCCCTGAACATACTAGCGCGGTTACCGCGATCTCACCTCCCAATCCTCTCTCTCGTCTCCAAATCTTTATGTTCTCTCTTCTCCTCCCCGCTCTTTTATGCCACCCGCTCCCTTCTCCGTCTCTCGCAGCCCCTTCTTCATATCTCTATTCGATTCCCCATCAAAAGCTCCTTATGCTGGTTCATACTCCATCAAAACTCCCCTAACCCTAATAAATAACCCTACTAATTTCTTAGTCCCTGTTCCTCCTACCCCTTCTCCATTAATTGGCGCAGCAATTGTCGCTCTTGGCGCTAAAATATACGTTATTGGAGGTTGCCTTAAGGACATACCATCCCCACGCGTGTGGGCTTTGGATTGCCGATTCCACACGTGGGAGTTGATCCCTAGCATGAATGTTGCCCGCGAGTTCGCCGCTGCTGGTGTAGTGGACGGAAAAATTTACGTGATCGGTGGGTGTTTGGTGGATACATCTAAAAGATCCAAGTATTGGGCGGAGGTTTTTGACCCAAAGACCCAAACTTGGGAATTTGTGGATAGTGCAGGAAATGATTTGTTGCGCGAGAAATGGATGCACGCGAGTGCTGTTATTAGTGATAGAATATATGGCCTAATAACTCCACAAAGGAGATGAAGGTGTCAATTCACCGTATATACAATTACATTACACAACACATGATCTCCCACAAAAAATATATAAATAAATGCCTGATGCCATGTTCCTCTCATAAAAATAGAAACATGCCATTCCAAGATTTCCACTAAAGCATTATACCACTTTATTCCCATTCCCAAGGCATGCCCTCCTCTTCCTTTAGGAAATTCTCAATTTGTTCTATTGCCTGTCAAATTTACCGTAGCCAATTAGTTGACTCGTTACTTTCCAATAAAAAAAAAAGGTGTAGGCTAATAGCAAATGGACGATTCAGCACTCATGATGAAGCTAAGAAATTCACAGAGAATTGCTGTCCTAGTTTTGCATGAGTTCCAAGTTTTTCTTTTGAACATAGCACCAGGCGAATACCGAGTAAAAGAATATATCATGAAGTGAGATTACCTCAATAGCAATTCTTGTAGGTGAGATGCTAGATACATCTGTATGTCCTAGCTTTTCTGCAATACCTGTGCCACAGAAACACTCGTCTTCAGATGTTTGACATACAACTTTGAAAATCTAAGGATAAAGACTTGAAATCCTATTCAAATAACATACAGATTTATGATATACATACTTTGCAAAGAAACCCTGGCATTGGCATTTCTATAGCATCCTTCTCTCTCTTCAAAAAGTGTAGACAAGCGCCTGAAAGCCTGTAGGAAGTTTTTAAAGGGCACCACGTTAGATGATATACAAATATGAAACTAATCTTCACTTTTGAAGCTATGGTGTATATTAACTAGAGGATGGATGATATAGAAGCTACCTCTGTGTATGCATCGCCTGATGCATGATGCAAAAGGGGTCGGGAACCGGTCCCTACAGCTGCAATCCTCTTTGCCAAGGCTTCCAAAGGCACATCCAACCAGACACTAATTCCTTTTCGCATGTATTCCCTGACAACCATACAAAAATTATACTGGTTTAAACATTAACGATAAATAGAGAAGCAAGCCAAAAAAAGGGAAAATGAAGGTTAAATTATTCATTAGTATTCAATTACCAGTTAACGGACTGTACAACTGCACCTCCACCAGTAGAAACAACAATTCTTTGCATCAAGGACAATTTCTTTAAGATCTCAGTCTGAAATGCAAGTTTGCAGTTGCCAAGTTATGATTCCACAAGCAAAGAAAGATTATTATACGTGTCTCAACAGTGCATTACTGACTTTGCACCCAGAATTAGCTTAGTAGCAACAGATAAATAATATTGGCCAAACCAAGATATGTGGTGGTTGAATATGTAGTGTAGTGTCTTTTTAAAAAGTTATTTTAATAGTTATTTCAATTTAGCCCTTTATAACAAGGCATATTCAATGTTGATCAACAAATGTGTAATTACCTCCTTCATTCTGAAGAAGCCCTCTCCATAGAGCTTGAATATGTCTGCTACTGAGTTTCCATCCACATCCTGCTCAATCAGTGAGTCACTGAAGCAACACAAAAGAATATACATGTTATTACGCAGAAACCTAAGTAGCAATCAGATAATCTGCACATAAGAGTTTAAAATTTCAATTGAATTTCTATAGGCTACAATCAAATTAGATCGCCTGGAATAGTGAGAGGTGAAAAGAACTCTCTATGAACTAGCTTCTCTTTCCAAAATAGGGCGTAAATTATGTATGCATCACTGTATGGAGGTTCCACATGCATGTCAGACAGGATACAAGTAATTACAGATAGATTTCAATTCTTTCTTTTCTAAAGCTTTTCATGAGTTGGTGCCTAAAGAAAAGAGCAAAGAAACCAAATTTACGAACCAGTCATTGAACGAATAACCAAGAACTTGCGCAAGAATCTTTCCAACAGTGGTTTTTCCAGAGCCCATCATTCCTGCATTCCACATTTACCTTGGTTAACTCCAGGAGCAATCAAGTCCTTTTCTAACAAAACACAAGACGGAGACAAGGTACTGACCAACCAGATATATACATCTTCCATTTAAATAGGGCTCAACCTCTTGTGATTTATTCTGCAAGTTTTATTTATTATCTAATAAGATACTTGAACAAAGTGGTTTAAATTGACAGAAAACGGAACCAGGTTCCAGCTTTGAGGCCTACATTCAAAGATCATATAGAACAATTGATGCTGAAACACCACTAAAGAACCCAAAAAAAAAAACAAAGAAGCATTTGATAATCTATTTTGTAAGCCCAAAATGCATAATAATCGGAAGACATGATTTATTACCTTCAAAATGATGGAGTCGTCGGCAAAAGCATGGAAACGTCCAGATTCCAAAACTGAAGCTACAAAGGCAGAAGTCAAAACAAACTGTTAGTACCAGAAAGCACAAGGGAAGAGAAATTCTATAAGCATAAAGAAACGACCTCATCGATTATTTTCCCTTGGTAAAGTTTGGTCTTGAATTATACTGGTAGTCCGTAATAAAATCAAACAATCATGGACCAGCAGATAACCATTGACCCAACTGCAATAACTACCCCAAAAGCAGACTAATTGCATTAACCAAGTCATCAACCCAAATCCCACAATATAATGCAATCCGATTAATCAAATTATTCCCCAAAGCCAGCAATTTATGATTCCAACAGATTTCGCAATTCAAATAAAAAAAATGATGGGATTACCTTCTTATTTTCTCAAAACCAATTTATGAAAACAGAAATATCCATATCACTACTATTTCAAAAAGGGGGAAAATGTGTGATTTCCAATTCAAGGAGAAATTAACAGCAGTTGCGTTGAAAAGGAATATATATATATATATATATATATATATATATATATATATATATATATGTATATATATATATATAATACACCAATTGGCATATTCACCTACCAAACACACGAAAAACCGAAATTCTAAAACAAAGTTTAACCTCAAATAAACAAAAATGATTATCCAGTTAATATATCTACCTGGAAAATTATTGTAAGAACATGAAATCTCCAAAGAGTCCGATCTATGCCGATTTCGAAGTCTCAAGGGCTGAAAATGAGCTGAAACCACCACTTGCATCCTCCGATTTTCCTTCAATCTCCTCGAAAACCTCAACGAACCAGCTGAATGTTTCCTCACGAACTGGTCCGAATCGACCCATGTCGCTGAAAATTGCAATCCCTGTGCAAATTTAGCGTCCATTAATCAGGAAAGAGGACAAATTTCGACAGTAAATCCCAAGTTTTAAACTTTTAGTCAATGTCTTGCTTCGCAGAGGCAAATCTTCAATACCAAGATCGTGATTTCTTCTGTTGAATTAAAAAAGAAGAAGAAGAAGAAGAAGAAGAAGAAGAAGAAAAAAGGCCGTTATTCATTGATTAACCGAAGAAAATGATCACATAAAATGTGATGGAAGTGATTAAACTTGCCAGAAAAAAGAAAAACGGAGTCTCTGAAGAGTGAAGTTGAAGAACTTATGAAGCAATAAGGTAACGCCTTTCTCTCACATCACATCCTTCGTGGTGCTTGGTCTATTTATAATAAAGCGGCTGCTGGGTTCTGGTAGAAGAAAGACTTTGCACTAGATTGAAATCTGCTGTTCTGTTTTGTTTTTTTTTTTTTTTTAATAAACAAAACCTTTTTTATTCATTTAATTTTTTGTTAAATACATAACTTTTTTATACACTCAGTGGTGGAGCCACGTATATGTAAGGATGTGCACCAAATTTAAAATTTCTTTTGTTTTGATATATATATATATATATATATATAATATATATATACACACACTCCCTAATTTATTTTAAATATTTTTTCTTAAATTTTAATTCAATAATAATTACAAAAATTTTTTAATTAAATTATAAAAATTAAAATGGAATAATTCAAATTCATTTAAATAGAAAATCAATAAATGATAAAATATTTTTACTCAAAAATAAAATTACATTAATTTTAAAAAATAAATACCAATTTATTTAACAATTTAAATTTACAAAAAATAATCAAACATATTTTTCATTTTTTATTTCCACTTTCATTTATATTTTTTCCCTTTCTTCTTCTTATTACAATTTTTAAAGTCGTTCAAATTTAAAGTAGGATTAACAAATATTCTTTATCCTTTTTTAATTGGCACTTGATAAGAAATTTTTTTTGTAATTTTTAATATAATATTTATTAATTTTTTTCTTTAATTAATTTTTTTATTTTATAGATTATTTAAATTTTGGTGAGTTTAATGTATATTTTAATATTGATTTCGAATAAAATAAAATAAGTAATTTAAATGATAATTGATTAAAATGAATTTTTTTGTTAATTTTAACAGTATTGATATTAAGTTAATTATTCAACGGTTTTAAAATATAAAATTGCATCAAGAATAATTGTAAAAATTATATTTTTATTTTATTTTAAATATTATTATTTTTCAATTTTAAATTAAATATATTGTCATTATATAATTTATATATTTTTAATTTTTTATATTAAAATTATACTATATGCTTTCGTTGACTCTGGGATTCTGGATTTGCCACTGAATACATTACTCATTATTGCAAAAATTAATTATAAAAATTATAACGCCTCAGTTCCCGTTAGATTGACAAGAAAATCTCTTTGTAATTCATTAATTTATTTGAAAAATTTAATAAAGCACATTTTTTCTATATGAGAATAATTAGTTACGTTCATGAATATTCGCTAAATTTTTAATAATTAAAGCAGTTAATTAAAATAATTTATTATTTATCTTTAAATAGATATTTTAGTGTTAAAATTAATATAACAAAAGGTTTTAAATTTAATTCGTAATTTTTTCAGTGTCGGATATTTTAAGTACTATAAAAAAAAGATATTTTATCATTGAAAAATAAGAATATAAAATTATATGGTGCATTAAAAAGAATTAGATATTGAAGAATGAAAATAAAAATAAAAAAATTCACAAAGGAAAAATAGAATGGATAGGTGAGGAGGGGAGGGGAGGGGAGTTGGTGGGGTGGGTATGAAGTAGAGAAATTGCATGGATATAGTGAAATACGAAATAAATTAAAATATAACAAAATTAAAAAGGGCGCGAAATGGATAAGAATGTGAGTATATATGACGTGGATGTGAAGGTGACGTGGAAACAGCCATTTTTTAATTTTTCAATTATTATTTTCTGAGAAAAATAATTACATTTTTTAATAGTTGGTGGGGGTTGGTGAACATGAATTTTGTGGTAAGCGGCGAGGGGAGAGGAGGGGTGTGGCGGACAAACCAATTGGATAGGTTGGTAGTTATGCCAAGGAGACTGCCACGTATCATTTTCTTTTTCATTTTTCTCCTTTTAAAAAAAAAATTAATAATCATTGTTCCACTTTTAATCCGAATAGTAATTCAATAGGCCAGCACAAATAATATCCGTATATTCAGATTTTTCTTATCAGTTGTATTTTTTTATTGGACGATTTATACATGTATCCGTCAAATTTCAATTACTTATACACACGTACGTATCAAATTTCAATTACTTAAATTTACAAAACATTTTTTTTCTGGTATTAAATTTCCATGATTATGATGTTAAATATAGATCCATTAAATCATAAACTAACATTCATTACTCCCTTATTTCTATCTAACATAACATTTTATTATTTTTTATATTTCATCAGATTGTCATTTTTTTAAAAAAAAAATATTTGTTCTATCGGATTATCAATTTGATAAATTCAAAATAATATTTAATATATTATTTTCAATTCTGCCCTTATATAATTTCAGCAATTAATTAATATTTTTATATACTTAAATTAAAATAAAGTATTTTAATCTATTTAATATAATTTTACATAAAAACTAGTAAAATCAATAAATATTTTAATATTAATAATTTGTATAATAAGTGATAATTTGATGGGATAGTAAGAATATTGATTTTATTTATGCAATTTCTTTTTATAATTTTTTCCAATTTCCACAGGAATTGAATCGATATTATAGTAAAAACTGATGAAATTGACAATTCAATACGCATGCAACACACCACTTTGAAAAGTGCACATTGTACATGCACTGTACAATGCAACATGAAGGATGGCAAATGAATTTTTCTCCTTTGGCTGGTTGAAAACTACAAAAACACTGTGTATTTAGAGATGCAACGATTATTGCAATTTATTTTTTGTAGAAGGAATAATAGTTGAATCAAACCAAGAATCGTTCATGTTTTACTCAATGACAACTGCAAAAACAAGAATATGTTTGGGGATGCAACCATGCCACTAAAATAAGTTTTTTACAATTTATTGTATAGAATTGATAATAGCTAAAAACGTGGCAAATGGGTCGGATTGGACCGGATGTCGCTTGTGTCATAAATAAATGGACCATTATTCATAAGTTATAAATGAGCTAATATCTTGACTGGTTTGGATTGACTAATAAATTTGTTACACATTTATCTAAATGAGTAGCGTGTTGACCCAATTGGACGCTTCGATGGCTTAAATAGATTGCATGCTAACTCAAATGGATAGTATAGTAGTTCTAATCAATGTTTTCAAAATCGGGTTGATTTGATCAATCAAACTGATTTGATCATGAATCGGTAAAGACTCATAGCTTATCTAACATAAAAATCAAAAGTGACAAAAACTCAATTTGGACAAAAAAATCGGATTGAACCGAAACTCGTTGACTGGGCTTGAAATTCGATTCAACCTCATTATTCAATTGTGAGGATTCAACTGGCTCGAAAAAATCTTATTCAACCGGAACTCGTTTTGTGAGGAATTTCATTTTTCCTTATTCAAAAATCCTAATCCCTAAATTTCATTTCCTTTCTCTACATCAATTTCACACAACCGTCTTCTCTTCTCGTCTTCTTCACTTCTTCTTCACCGAAGCTCTCTGCATCTAGGTTTGTTTCTTCAATTCTATGTTCCAATTAGCAAAAAAATATGCATGCCATGTTTGACTTCGATAATGCATTTGATGCCTTTTTTGCTTGATTATTGTTGGTGGAAGAAGATTCAACGTGTTATTTGCTACTTAGAATTTGATATAAAAGATAAAGAGCGACAAGTTTTGTTGCTCTTGCCATAGGGTAAGAAGATGACCCTCTGAACTCATTATTTATAGACTTTTTTGAAATAATAAAACCATACATACATTTTCCAATTATGCTTAATTTTCACATGATATTCCTAAGTAAAGACACATATTTTAATATCTAGATTTCAGAATTATCTCATTTTTTGACATTTGTGGATGATAGCTCAGTTGATTTTATTTGTTAGAGAGGGACAAAACAATTGTCCTAAATAGTTTAATGGATAAATTCTTTATAGTTTCAATTGTATTTTCCTTCAAGGCTCCCAATGTTTAAGGCAAAACATTCATATAGTAAGAGTAGCTAATGAAGCAAGAATAAGAGATTTTGATTGTTCTAAAAACATTTAACTTGTCCTCACTCTTTACAAAATCCTAGATCATTGATAGTTGAAGCTATTAGCGAAGTCTTATGAAGGATCTGTTTTTTTATATTCTTTTTTATTTTTCCTTTTCTACTGTCTTGTTCAATACTTACCCTTAATATGTCTTTGGCGGGTATGATATCTTAATATAGCTCATTATTTGTACAATGCATGGCTGTTATTTCATTTTTAGAATTGTATTCATATAGAGCTTTAAAACAAAACTAAATGTATCAACATAGTTAATGCTAGATCATAGGTTGTAGCTTTTGGCGACCAAATGAATTTTCTATTTTGCTGTTGAACCATCTGTATTCCTTTTTATTTGGAATATCCACTTATACCCAATCAGATTTTTCTTCAAATTGGAAGGAATTAAAACCTATGTAACTTTTTTAATCAAAGAACTGAACTCATTCGATATGGTAGAGCGACATTTAGGGATGGTTAAGGCTTGTGTAACACATGTTGGCTAAAGAGAAAAAGGAAGTGAGTGTTTTGTAGTAAAAAAAAAAAGTTCTTTTAGGGACAAAAATGTTAATTTGAGACAAATGTGCATAGGATGAATACGATTAATTTGATCATAATGAACAAAATCAATATTATTCATGGTTAATAAAGGAGAAAGAGTTATGAAAAAAGAGGGAGACCGAGGAGGAGCATTTGAGATGAAGAAGAAGATGAAATAGAAGAGGAAGTAGTGGTATTAAATGGACTTAATGTATAATTTGTTGAAATTTGAGGAGATGGGTCAGTATTAAGACAATCACGCCTAAAGTTTAATGGAGAGGTTGTAGTAGGGATAAGCACTTTGATTCAACGAGTAATCTAAAAATAAACAAGGAAAAGATTTGGCATCAAATTTATTTTTTTATATATGGTCGAAGGTAGGGATAACATAGACACCCAAAAGTATGAAAACTCTGATAATTAGGTTATTTTCGAATAGTTTGGAAAATGGTGATGAATACTATAAAATTGGAGTCGGAAGGCGATTAATGAGGTAGGCTATAGTTTGAAAAGCAAAAGAGTAGTAGGTGATGGGTAAAGAAGTCGTTTGAAAGAGAGTTAATCGAATTTCAACTAAGTGATGATGTTTTCACTTCACTGCACCATTATGCAGAGGGGTAAGTGGTGATGTTTAAAAATATTTAATTCTATGGGACCTAAAGAGTGATTTAAGTGCTTGAAATTCATCTATATCATCTGTGTAAATTGAGATAATTTTTCTTTGAAATATATTTTCAATAATTTTTTGAAAAATAACAAAAACAGAGAAAACATCAGACTTAGCTTTTAAAAAATATACCTAGATGTATATGGAGTAGTGCTGAACAAAATTAAATAATATTAGAACCTATAAGTTAATTTTATAGGTGTTAGTCCTCATAAATCTAAATATAATAGTTCAAGTGGATAAGAATTGGATAAAGAAGGTGCCAACGGCAAGTCTGTGACTTTTATTACATTAAAATAAATTAAAAAAGGAATTTTTGAAGGAAGACTTAGGTAATTTAAAATGAGACCATAATTAAAGATTTTTTAAGATGGTGCTAATAAATTTATGAAGTGCAAATGCGATAAGTAGTTGGTGTTGTCATATGAGAATTTGAAGATAAGAGGCAATATAAAGATTGCCCTTTTGTGATTGTCTCCTTCGTGAACTGATCATTAACAACAAATAAGTGAGGAAAGAATTAAATGGAAGAATTATTAGAGGGATAAAATTAAGAAATTGATAATAAATTTGTTCAATTAGAAGGAACACAAAGAACATTTGTTAGAGAACAAGATTTTGATTGGAAATTTAAACATTTATAGGCAATGTGCATTATTTGCAAACCTAAAATGTTAGTAAGTTAAAGTTCATTCAATCCCTTATATGATGCATGTAGAGATAAATTTCACAGGTCATTTGTGACATGATGTGAAGTATTGGTATCAAGAATCCAATTTGAGTATAAAGGAGAACGGGTGTTGGCATACTTGACCTAGGTTTGGGAAAAGAGATCTCTGAAATAATCTTTTGCCTTGAAACATTATCTGACCGATGTCCTGGTTTTTCATAAATTTGACACTGAAATTTGAAAGAGGAATGACCATGTTTGGACTAAGAATGGGCATTATTAGATTGTTTAGAACTCTTAAAACCTTGACGAAAAGTAATACCAGATGCATTGTGAGTGTTACCAAAATTATTAAAAGAACTAAAATTACCTTGATTGGGATTTTTAAATTGGCGTTGATAAGATGAGTCTTTTTTTTGGCATGATTTAATGTTATTGAAACCGAATTGTATGAAGGATTAGTTATAATGCCCCAATTAAGATCTTAGTAGGAATGTAACATGGTTAGAGATATTTTTGACGGAGATAATAATGGTTATATGGACTAGTGACCAATTGGGATACATTAGTATTAATGAAATTTAATAAGAGTACTTTTTAATTTAATAAAAGTATGTTATATATGTGAAATATAAGAAAAGTTATGGACTTATAGGTATGATAATTAGAGTTTATGCAATTAACTAATTAAGAAAAGTATTGGGATCAATTTATAAATTATATAAGTTAAAAGAATGGGACCAATGAGAGAAGGACATTCATCATTCTATAAGCTTGAAAAGATAAGGATTAAGTTAGAAGGAGTAAAGTATGGTCGACCACTTTGGCAAAGAGGGAGTTTCAATTTCTGCCTTCATCATTCTCTCCTTTTTCTTTTCCTCTTAAGCTCTTCAAAATTTGATTCTTGGCTAGAGAAAGAGTTTGAAAGTTATAAGGAGAATTTACAGCATATAAATATCAAGGAAGTAAGAATTAATCATTCCTTCCTAATTTTCTTCAAGTGTATATCTTGATGTGAGTATTTGATAGCTAAATAACTATAAAATTCTATTTTGGCGAGAGATTAACTGGGAAAAATACAAGGCTAAGGTCAATAAGAGATGTGAATCAAGAGAAGAGAGGGTTATGAGCTTCAAATAAGGTATGAGCATTTAAATTTTCTTGTGTATATATTTAATAAGAGATAATGGAATATTAGTGTTTTGTAATATATTTAAAATGTTTGGGAGTATGATTGAGAAATCTAGACATACAAAAAAGTTGAAAGAATGCAAACATAGTGTTAGAGTGAAATTTTGTTATAAGAATCATAGGACCTATCAAGACTATTTTGAGTATAACACGAGTTCTACACTCCAAATAGAGTGATTCTAGTTGAATATGAAATTTTAGACATAGTTCTAAAAGTTTTTAGAAGAAACCAAATTGGATTCCACTTCTAAGTCTCTCGAAGTTTGGCTTGAAATTGTGTAATGGTTGTTGCCCTATCAATTAGAGCAGTTTGTATAGTTTTGTATTATCTATTTTTATAGTTGTATAAATTGGCATAACTTTTATTTTTATGGAAACTAAATATAAACGAAACAATTGTCTAAAAGGAAGTTTTGCCTGAAAATCACATTTGTTAGGTCAAAATTATAGTATAAATTGAAAATAGGAAAACTATATGTATATTTCCTGACTTTTACATCAACCTGGCTGGGTTGAAGACCATTTTAGCCGATTCACTTGCATTCTTGATAGGCATACTACTATAACCTGGCTGGGTTGATTGCCATTTCAATCAGGTGCACTGCATGCTATGAAAGTTATCGAACGTCTTTCGAACTTTTTTGGACACTAATAAAACTTTATGAGTTTATCTAAGGAGTATAATGAGACTTTTTATGTATGAATTTTCTTATATTACCTTGATTTTCATTTATAAAATCATAGTGAAATTTGATCTTAAGATATGATAGAAAAATGATTATTGTAGCACTAGTATATTAAATGTAAAGTTTTAACGAATAATTATGGGTGTGTTATTGATTTATAATTATAGTGAAGTGTTCTCAACCTAGTTTGTTATAAATGTAATTGAATGGGGAACAAGTGAGTGAGGCCATTAGTTTACGTTTGATTTAAACATAGTTATGGACTTATATGGGATAGTGAATCGATACCTTTTGTATTCAATGTTTATAGCATCCCGAAATACTCTTGAAAGGTATTAAAATGTTACATCAATTATCTTCAAAAATATTTCATGAGTTAATAATTTATTCTACAATTTATTAAAAGTAATTATAGTGTCACGAGCATGCACAGTTGCTACCAATCCCATTTAATACATGAGCTTAAATATCAATATCAGAATCAGGGCTACTGCAAAGCACAAGTTCATCAGCTGTAGTTTTTATTTGTTGTAAAAATTCAATAATAAGTTTTGTTTCTCGTTTTACATTTGCAAGCTTCTCCCTAAGGGATATAACCCTTGTTGCCAATCTATTTGCATAAGATGCCTAAAGTTTTTCTTCCCAAACATTTGTATATGTTGTTGCATTTGCAATTGTGTGCATTACTGAGAAACTAATAGAAGCAAAAATGGCTGCTAATATTAATTGATCTTGACAGTACCAAAATTCATAGTCTAGACTAGGAATTTGCTTATTTTCTTTTTTGATAGTTGTGATGGGAGATTTAATAGTACCATCAACATAACCTATAAGATTGTGTCCACAAAGTATTACAGTTAAAGCTCTCCAAGTGGAATAATTTTAATAAATAAGTTTTAATCGAAGTTAGGTTTATTAATAGTTATTAAAGTTTTTCTTGATGAATGAGTGATATTGGTATTGGTTGAAAATGCCATTTTTTGTTAAAGAAGTAGGATTAAAAAACTTAAGCTTTATAGCTTTGATACCATAAAAAGAATGAGAGTCTGCAGTAAGAAAAGTTCACATTCTTTTCATTAGACAATACAAGAGTTCGTTGTATAACATAAATTTAAATATACAAGAGATATTATTATATTTGATAAATATTATTTAAAAATAATATCTAATCCATTCCTTGATGTAGCGATTGGTATAATAAGGAAGGCATCATTGAAGCCAATTGCAAACTTTGTTTTGATACCATTAATATCTTAGCTAATCTAGCCACGAATATTAAAGGCATTTTAGAAGACATAGACATAACTAATGGAACTATTAACTACTAGATCTTTTAATTATGTTAATAGGAAACGAAATAGAGGTGTTTACAAACTCATCAAAAAATTCTTGAAAGATGATTTTGTTGTAAATTGGTGAACAACCTAATTTTGCTAGGTATATTTTTACTTTATAGTAGTTGTTTGTGTTTAATTAAAGTATTTTTTGCCAATAAAAAGGTTTCCACATTAGATTTTCGGTTTTATTGTTTTATCATTGTAAAAGTCAAATTTAATTGATGCTTGTAAGAAGTGGACTTTTTTTTTTTAATAATGTGTTTTGGGAAAAGATTTTGGCATGTGGGGTGTGTTGAAAAATATTTAGGAGAATGGTGTGCGTTGCTCATTTTCGCAGTTGCTCTTTGCGAAAATGCCAGTGAAGTGTCATGGTCATCGATGCAGAGTCAAAAGCTGTGCACGAAGAACGAGGGAGGATAAAATACCCCATTCCTATAGGAGACAGTTGCGAAAATGAAAGTCATTCATGCAGAAGCCTCTTGCGTAAATGGCAATCTTCCTACCACCTTAGATGTAGATGGGCACATGTGAACGATGGATATAGATAGTGAATCTTGCAATATATACATACATCCCTTTGAACATGTTCTTCCTCCAAGTATCATGCTGCTTTTCATTTGAAGTGTGAAGAATACATATGCTTCATTTTTTTTGATGCGTGAAGGTGAACAACTCTCTCTCCAACAACATTTTATTGAATTGGTAAGTTCATTTTTGGCAAAATTTCATCTTTATTCAAAATGTATGTTTTATAAATTTATTTATAAGTTTAATTTAATATTTTATAAATTTAATTTGTTTTGTAGTTTGGTGACTTGAAAAATAATAAGGTATGCTGTTAATTTTAATTTTTGTACTGTTTATGTAAACACAAAAAATTTATTATTGATATAAAATATTATTAATAAAAAATAATATGAAATATATATATATGTATGCATGCATGTATGTATATGTGTGTGTGTGTGGTGTAATTTGATGTATCGATGAATTTAACTTGTTTTGTAGTTTGGTGATTTGAAAAATGATAAGGTATGTTATTAATTATAAGTTTTGTACTTTTTATATAAATATTGAAATTTTATTAGTGATGTAAAATATTATTTATAAAACAATTATATATATATATACACACACGCATGCACACGCACACACATACATATACATATACATATATATACATACATATATAAATATATATGTGTGTAATTTGATGTATTGACGAATTTAACTTGTTTTGTAGTTTGATAACTTGAAAACTAATTAGGTACGTTGTTAATTGTAATTTTTTGTACTTTTTATCTAAACATAGAAATTTTATTATTGACATAAAATATTATTTATAAAAAATTATATATATATGTGTGTTGGTGCAATTTGATGCATTGATGGTAAAATTTAAAAACATATGCAAAATTAATAATTATTTGTAGCGTGATATAATTGAAAATAATATTATAAATATAGTTAATTTTGCAATGTGAAAATTTCATGTAATTATCACTAATTTACTTGATATGTGATTATAATAGTTTAATTTGTTTTATGTTGTTAGATTTTATGTTTGTTTGTTACCATATTCTAATTACATTTTATGTAATTAGAATTTTATTTTAAGAAATTTTTTTATAGTTATATGCTGTAATCATGAAATATAGCAACTAAAACTGATATGTAAATAATAATTTATCTCGTGAGGATTATTTTATACCTACGACAACAATAATAAAATTATCAAAATTATAAGCACTAAAGCAATTAATAATTAATAAAAACTATTTGTTACACAAGTCAACGATATTAAGGTAATAATTATTTTTGCTTGTGCAATTAAGAAAAAAGAAAACCTTAAATTTTAAATTTTTTATAGAAAAATTAAGTCAATTCAAGAAAAAGAAGTCAAAAGAGAAAATGGAAATTATATAATGATTGTGAAGAGTCCAGAGAAAAAATTGGGGGCAAATTTTATTATACATTAAAAGTCAATTTTCATTTTGACATTACTATTTTATATTTAAAATTTACAGACACTATTAATTGAAATTCGTACTGAATAGTCTATCTTATAAAAAATGAATATTTAAAGTATAATAAAAAAATAAAAAATTACCGTTAAAATGCATGCATTTTTGTCATTATTTTTCATCGCGATTTAGAAGAAAAAACGAAAGTAACACACATTACACGCTGAGGTATCCTAATTTTGAGTATGGTCTATTGATCAATAAGAATGGTAGCGAGGTTGTTAAACATCACATCAAATAGATATTAAGAGGATTTATTTTATTTATGTACTTATTTATTTATTTTTTAAAAAGTAGTTAGAAGCAAGATAAGAAATGAAAGGGACGGACGAACGTCATGCAGATGCAGGGGACGAACTTTACATATTTTTTTTATAATTTTATATTATGAAATTTAATGATTAATCGAAAAATCAAAATCGATGTATTGATTAACTGAATGTAATGAATTGATTAATTATTAATGATTTTAAAAAATTGATATTAATAAACTAATTAATTTTTTTCGTTCATAAACTGATTAATCAATTCATGCTCACTTCTAGAGTCATGATTCAATCAAATATTTTCCTTTTCGTTTTAAAATAGTGTTATTTATAGAAAATTTATAAACATTTTGGAAACATCATTATATAAATAAAATAAAAATATTTTGTAAAAAATTCATTCATTATCTGCTATTAATCAAAAGATACTAATTTCAAGTTATTCACTATTTATAATAAAAATTTAAAATAAATATAATAACAAGTCAAAAATAAAAGTTTTATTTTTTATTTATTGACTAAAATTTCCAAAATCCAAATTCCTCTATATTTATTTTTTAGCAAAAAATAATGTTGTATGGATATATGAAAGAAAATTGATTTTTTTTTTGTTTTGATATGATTTTTCTCCGATTCTATCCCTTTTTTTCCTTGGTTATGATAGGCTCTTTTTGGATTTAAATAGGTTTCCTTGGTGCATAAATGAAATTAGCTGCCAATTCGTGATTAAATGAGTTCAACTGCTTAGTTGTGTTCTAAAAATATATATTTTTTTTGGCCGGTTAAAGCCCCCCGATATTCGGTTCACCCTACCACTGGGTGCCGACTAATTCCGGAGTCGGAGAATCATCACAGTTAAGGCTCCTGCCCCTCTCAAGGAGGGTGTCGAGACTCGAATCGTAGTCCGATCGTGTAGTTCAGCTTGTATTGCCAACCGAGCCACCCACCTTGGGTGGGTTCTAAAAATATTGGTAAGCAAAGAAATCACCAAGTCGAGTATCCAGTGGACCATCTACCCCCAATCAAAAACCTACTTGCATTGAAATTAAAAATAGAATATGCTTCAGAGCATAAAATATAATGAATCAAAGAAGGAGCAAAGCTCCAACTAGAACTTGCCACGGGCCGGGCTTTTTTAATATTGGGACTGGTTTCTGATTGAAGACTTCTTCAGACCAAGCCCAAATCAAATTGGGCAAGAAGCCCGAGCAGAAACCTGTGCCGGCCACGTCCTTGCTCCCCACTTTGCTATAAAACGCCTCCTTTTCTGCTTCTGGCACCTTCTGCTACATCCAATCGGTTCTTTCCAAGACTGTCTGTCACCTGAACCTGCATTTCTGTTTAGTGCTCTTCATTCCCAACTTTGCCTTTTAACCGTTACTAAGCTTCTCAGCTGCAACAATGGCGACTGTGATGCAGAAAATTAAAGATATCGAAGATGAGGTATTTAATTTTCCTTGATTTCTCTAAACGCCGACCCCCCTATTTGTCGAATTATTTCATTAAAAATAAGAAAAAAGTAAATTATCTGCTATTGATATAGAGAAAACGATTCTTATTGAATCTTTGAGAACTTTTGCTTTGTTTCTGAAATTTTTGACGTTGATTCGGGTTTGGGAGATTTTGGAAGATATTATTATTATGCATGGTTGCATACTTATTGTTCATCAAAAAATGAAAAAAAAAAAACTCTTCTTTCTTGTTTGAGTATGTCATCTTGATGATGTGGGTGATGCGTGTTGTTCCAGATGGTTATGTTTGTTTTGAGATGTCAATTTAACTTTTTTTTTTTTTGTACTGTTCAGATGGCAAGGACTCAAAAAAACAAGGCCACAGCCCATCATCTGGGGCTGCTTAAGGTGTCTACTTTTATTGATTTCGATATCTGTTTAGAGTTGCATTTTTTCCTTGTTCAAAACTTGGGGAAGAGGAATATTAAATGAAGAAAACATCAATATCTAGTAATTTATATTCCTGGAATAATTGTTTGCTTTAGTTGCCACCACTTTTAGTTGTGTGTTTTGATGTTAATGTTTTGGAGGAACAACGCTGATTGCATCCAAGAGAAAATATTATATTAGATTTTCACACATGCCCTATAGTTTAGGTGTTTGAGATGGAGGGATTTTTTTTCCTTCATTCTTCTTTTGATATGCTGATTAAACAATTGTGTGGTCTTTTCTCTTCAGAACAATTAATATATGGAATATTGAGGACATTTATCCAGAGGATACCCCAGGAAAATTGAAGTTATTTTGGATTCATTTGGATTAATTGCAAAAGTAGATTATTGTACTGTTTTTTTCCGCATTGATACTTGGTAGTGTCTGGTATATATGGGAAAATTGTGGTGGCTGTAAAGTACATAGTTAATATCAAGACCTATTCTTCATCTAGATGACATTACTAGAGAGAGTTTTTGTGATAAAACAGGAGTAATGGGATGACCGTGAAGATGATAATGGGATTCATCATGTTGAAGTCTTGCTTCTTTCGCCTACACGTTTTTATTTTTTGGTTCTAGAGTCTAGCAAATGTGGTTCAAAAAATGCATAAGAAAACTACGAAAGTCTTCCCATATTTGTTGCTTCAATAGTTTAAATATTGCTTCTGTTTGCATTGCTTCTTTGCAATAATTCAACTTTCTTTATTTGTTTCATGGAGTTTTGATTGCTTCTGTTTCTAGATGTATTATTGTAATCTTAAAAAGGGGTTGATCTATTTAAGTCTTCTTCTGGTTTTGTTTCCAGCAGATTTGTCACTGCATGTAATTACTGAAGGTTTATTTTATAGTTCAACTCTTGATTATTTTGCACATTTTATTTCTTTATGGAAGCGATTGTGATGATGTAATCAACATGATTTACCTCCAAACATTATAGGCTCATTTACACAAGAAAATTTCATAAACTGTAAGCAGGAACTACTATTGTGAGATTGAAAGTTCTCTATCTTTTGGAATTACTCCATGCTATAATTTCGATGGTCTTTTTCTCTTTTTAGTGATCAACTTTTCTTTTTTTCTTGTCTTGTAATGTAATTTGCAGTATGATTTAAAAAAAGTCAGATGCCATCTTAGTTTATAAAATAGATTGAATGCCTTTTTCTCCTTTGAATGCTGTATAGCTTTTTTGTTCAACCAAGCCAGTTTTAGTTTGCAAGAAATTTTTTCTCATTTGTTTTAATTTGTGGTATATAATTCCTTCTATTGTTTAACGCTCAATAAATGGGGTGCTATAGGTATTGTGTCGAACTGCTTTCTGCAATATTTTAAGCAAGTAGTTTTTTTGTGTACTCATCTATATGAGGAAATCTAATAAAGATGATTTATATGTATGTGTGTATTATGCCAGGCAAAACTTGCAAAGCTACGTAGAGAACTCCTTGAGCCTTCAACAAAAGGTGGTGGTGCTGCTGGTCAAGGTTTTGATGTTACTAAAAGTGGAGATTCCAGAGTAGGCCTAGTAGGTTTTCCTTCAGTTGGGAAGTCTACGCTGCTAAATAAGTTAACGGGGACATTTTCAGAGGTGCGAGTTATCTGTGATCTCGAAAATTTCTACCTAATTAATAGGATTTACAAATATGAGCAAGCAAATAGCAACTAATTTGAGTCTCTCTGCCCGTTGCTTATCCTCCCTCCTTTTTTGTTGTGACAAAGATGATAAAGAGTTTGCTATATATCAGCCTTTTGTAAGATTTGATATCCTATGATCACCTAACATCAAATTTTTGACATAATAATATGCTTGCCAATCATGTTTAGGCTAAAATTTTGCAGTCAATGTATTGGATCTCCAGATTTATCAAGTTGCTGGTTATTAGATGTGGATGGATTTGTTTTAAGACCATTGTCTAGCTCCAAACTTTTGTTCTTTTTCATGGTATTGTTCAAGAACAAAGATAGGGAGGGCATACACACACACAGAGAGGTGGGAGATGCAGGGTGGGTGTTGGGGTTCTGTTAATTATCTGTTGAAGAAAGGGTGAAATTAACATTCAGGACACCTATTTTGATGCGCTGATTCATTGAAAAAACTTGCAGTAGGCATTATGATCTATCAGATTCTTAATTAATTGCAAGCTTTGTGGTTTTCAGGTTGCTTCCTATGAATTTACCACATTGACTTGCATCCCAGGTGTTATCACGTATAGGGGAGCTAAAATTCAGGTATCATTGTATACAAAGACTCCCCCCTCCTTGTTTCTGGGATATTGCTTGGAACTATATTTGGAAGCTGTCACTACAACAAAGAGTGGTAGTGACAACTTATTTAATTGATGTCTTTCTCTGTTTATTCAACTTTCTGATTTGAAGTAATCACCATCAGTTTCTAGATAGATGCATTCCATTGTTCCAGTTTCTATTTTAATGCTGTTTCCAAATGTTCTTTTGATTGATTAACTATTTTTTGATTGTATTACTTTAAAAAATTCACTTTTTTTTCCTCTTGCTTTGATGTTCGTAGTTGTTAGATCTTCCTGGTATCATTGAGGGTGCTAAGGATGGGAAGGGACGAGGAAGGCAGGTAAAACCATTATGTTGTCATCGTTGTTGTTAAATTTTTTTGTATTTCAAAATGCCGATTTATTAATTATGCTTGTTTGAAATGGACATATGCATAGTGGTGACTGGTTAGATTGGATATTCAAATGGATAATCCTTCTATCCTCTTGATCTTGTTGCGAACGGCTGGTGTCTTATGTGAAATGAATTTTCTCAACTATGCACTCTTCCATTTAATGTTCATGATGCATGTTACTAAAATGTTTGATCTTGGTTTTTTTTTTTTTTTCCTTGTAAAACATGGCCACACATCAAGGCTGAATCACTCGCACTAAACATTTGGGAACTCCCAAGCAGTGCGATTTTCTGAAGTTATCTGAAAATGATTGGATCACTCTGGATATATTTTAAAATTACCATCAAAGGCTAATGCTTGAAAATGGGAAACCCCACAGAATTTGGCTCTCATGTACACCCTATGTGTTACATTTAGTTGCGACATGTCAAAAAAAATCTCTGAATCACATAAATAGCTGATATTCTTCTGCACTGTTGCTGGGATGGTACATTTCTTTATTACATCATTTTGGCTTTAAATCATGAATTGTACTTCGGGGTGCCCATATGTCACCAGAATGCTCAAAACAGTGAAGTTGATTGCTAGGGGTTGTGTTATCACTATCAAAAACTAAAGGATTGAAAGCAAAAAAATAGTTGTCAAATCATATGAATTTCATGTACAGTGAGAAATAGGTGTGGATTGAAATGGCTTTTGCTAGGAAATGAAAAGAGTTAAAAGGAAAATGTACAGGAGAATGGGCTTTTTGTACTCGAGGAACTATTTATAGTATATTCAAATAACTGAAAAAAAAAAAAGCGATTCTTGGCTTGTTGATTATGAAGATCTGGCCTACCGAAGAAGGTAGTGAATCTATGGCCTAATGCATGCAAGATTTGCTATACTGAAATATAAACTAGTTTACTTGATAACCATTTACATTTCAAATTTGAAGCACTTTTTATATCATAGTAGGACACCGATTCTAATTACAATAGCATGTTATGGCGTATATTTTCTACTTGGATACATAGTTTATTTGTGCTTATGTTTGACCTAGATGTTTAATTAGTTAGATATGCTGTTTCGCATGTTTCTCAATTTATATTGTCCTGCTTTACACAGATGTGTCGCTGTGTTTCAGGTTATCAGTACTGCCAGGACATGCAATTGTATTTTAATTGTTCTCGATGCAATAAAGCCGATAACTCACAAGCGTCTGATAGAGAAAGAGCTTGAGGGATTTGGCATAAGGTAATCACAAGAGTGCTATGCATTCCATGGTCTGTGTGCAACATGCCATCCACAATTTCTCTCATACATCCATGCATAGCTTTGGGTACTACTGCTTAACATTTCATCTGTTTTGAATTTCATTTGAAACTGGTATGGATAGGCCTGCACAAGGCATGTCTATACCTCCGAAATAATTTCTTTTATTGAAAAAAGAACAAAGAGATCCAATTTGTGGTTTTCCCAGATTTTTTTTTTGGCGAACAGCACTAATTTTTCGATTTTTTCTCTTATATTTTGACTATGTTCTTGAAAGCATTGAAGAGATATTTCAGTCTCTTGGATCTGGTAAATATCAAATTCAGGATTACGGTAACATCATAGAGAAAATGGAACTTGGCCAGCAGTTTAATATCAGTCGCTCTTAGATGTTGATTTTCTTAATTTGGAAAATTCCTCGAGTAATGGACAATTCTAGCATTCAACATTTATCCACTGTGGCCGGGAAACCTGTAGTGAAATATTAATGTTTATGTTAGGTTAACATAATTCCCATTCTCTGTTGGATTCCCCATAAACATAATTATTTTAAGTTTACATATAAGCAGGGGTGTTTTCAAGCTCGCTCTGATTAATTATTCTATAATATACATTCTTTTAATCTATCTTTTTCCCTTGAAAACAGATTAAACAAGCAACCGCCAAATCTGACATTCAGGAAAAAAGACAAGGGTGGGATTAATTTCACCTCAACAGTTGCAAACACACACCTTGATCTTGACACCGTGAAGGCCATATGCGGTGAATACAGAATCCACAATGCTGATATTACACTGAGATATGATGCGACTGCTGATGACCTTATAGATGTCATTGAGGGCAGTAGAATATACATGCCTTGCATCTATGTAGTAAACAAGATTGATCAGATCACACTTGAAGAGCTGGAGATTTTGGACAAACTCCCTCACTACTGCCCAGTCAGGTGAGACTTCATCATCATCATCTTGCGTACAAAATGGCAGTTTTTTATGAATCTATCCAACTTATAATTGGATGTTATTCTACCTGTTATAGTCTTAAATCATAAATTAACAAATGCTCCATAGATGTTGCATGATTAATTTTGATTGGTTTAGTTCTTTTCATCACAATTGATGTAACTTCTGTAATCAGTGATGAATTCTCTCCCATTTTCTGCTTGTGTAAATTCAATCCAAACTGCTAGTTTATCTGCTTATGCATTTTCTCCGAGCGATGTAGTTGTGCTAATTGGGGAATTACAGTTCCTGTCTGCTTCATTTGCTCTCAAAGAAACATTTCAAATCAGACAACTTTCTTGTTCACGAGGATTCATTTTCTCACTTATTAATTAGTTCATGTCCTCTAGGATTTCCTTGACTAAAGATTAGTGTAATGTTAATATTTGCTGTTACTTGGTATTGGACCTGCATTTTTCAAGTGCTGATCTCATATTCTCCACTGTAGCATTTAATGGCCATGAGCTACTACTTTCTCACAGTTCACTTGTTACAGGTTGATTTTGTGCCATTTTCTTTTTAATTTTACTTCTTATAAGTACGAAATAATTTCTTGTTGCTACTCTCCAGTGCTCATCTGGAGTGGAACCTTGATGGTTTGCTGGAGAAGATATGGGAGTATCTGAACTTGACTCGCATATACACTAAGCCAAAAGGAATGAACCCAGATTATGAAGATCCTGTGATTTTGTCATCTAAAAAACGGACAGTTGAGGATTTCTGTAACAGAATCCATAAAGATATGTTTAAACAATTTAAATAGTGAGTTCTCAAAAGCTTTTTTTTTTTCCTTCTTTCCACTCCCCCCCTCCCCTCCCCTCCCCTTGAAGCTTACATTGTATGCATATTGGGGCTTTCTATCATGTAACATGTAAGTTATAATATTTCATGCACTTTTTAGCAATAATGCTAGACATAAAAAACAATGAGGATAGTGGAGGTTAGCTGATGTGGGTGACACTGAAGAACTTTGGTGTCACAGTTTTCAACAAAGTTGTTTGATTATATGAGTGTTTGATTATATGAGTGAGTGCTGTAATAGATGTTAAAACGGCCTCTTTTGACTAGATTGCATTTCCTAGACAGTTCATCATGTTTATTTGTCATTGAGCAGGTGTTTTTGTAGTTAGTAGTTCTTCACTTGCATCCAGAACAGCATGAGATGCTGAGAATGCATTGGCTAAACATCTTTTTGTTTTCCAGCAATCAATTCTGCTTTTCATTTTTCTGAATACTTACTTCCTTTTCATATGTTCAGTGCTCTGGTATGGGGATCAAGCGCGAAACACAAGCCCCAGAGGGTTGGCAAGGTTCTTTAACAAACATGATTTGCTTTGCTTTTATTTTATTTTATTGTCTTATCCTTGATATTTGCTGTATATTTTTGTATCTCAGGAACATGAGCTTGAGGATGAAGATGTGGTTCAAATTATCAAGAAAGTGTGAGAAACTCATTCAATTTGCTAGAGATATTGAATTGACCTCATTTTAAAGGCAAAAGTTGACGTGTGAAAAGGAGAAGCTCACTTGGTTGGAGAAAGCTTGATATGTAAATCAAATGCTGTGATAATGATTTCAAGTATTTGTTTCCTTGGCTTGTATGGCATCTATTCATTGATATTTAGAACAAAGAGAAATAGTAGGTAATAATCTTAGGAGAAAGCAACAGAGATCGATAGTAGCAGGGTGACCATGAATTTTGTTTGAATGGAGTTGCAATTTGGTGTTTTAAGGGCTCAGGCGGATTAGGCCATCGTGTTTCAGCATGGTAGACGTCGGACATTTTTTCTAGGGATTCAATATTAATGCAGTCTACCGAGGTTGGTTGGTGGTTTTGTAAGCAGATTTTTATCCACTAGCCAAATATCTTTCTGTGAATAAAGTGTGAACTCCATGAATCATTCGTGTCTGTATTTGATCCGGTAATGACCAAACAACATAACAAAATCCCTGCTCATATCATTAATCTTTGTCGCAATGAAGAGATCAATCATCACCAATTTACAAATACTGTGTTTTTCCCTAGAAAATAAGGGTGATGGGGAAGGAAAAACCACTAAAGAAACATGTAAAATAAAAGAAATGCTGGTCTCCAGAATACATTATCATTACAAGAAGACAGGTACATATGCCCTTGAGCATCAAGCTTTAACACAGCAGTTGAAGTAGCTGAAAATGCTTCTCCTTGTCTGTTTAAACCAACCAAAATTATTACAATTGCGATTTCGTTTTAGAATAAAGCTTATTCAAAAGCTTTAAAATGAAAATATTTTATGGTAGTTACACTTTCTTACCACCATAACAACTCAACCATTACCAGAAATGTTTAAATTATATCAAGCAATAAATTATGCTACAAATAAAAGCCAAAAGAATACATAGTAGCACCGACCCATATTGAATGGTCCTAAGCTCTTATTACATGTGCACCACTTGCAATTACGTGTGACCTAGGTATGCAAAATATCATTTTCACTTTCGCTGAGTAGGCACACATCTCTACAATGGATGTGGTTCAAAGATGACCAACATCTTAATTAATTTAAAGGCTTTGTAATGATCCTAGACCTCAAATCTACAATCACATGTTTTACGACCAATCAGCTTTATAATTAACAAAGAGATCTTGAATAATATATTTATAGTACGCATACCCCTTTCAATATGTTTGATCTGCTATTGCAGAAATTTATTAGAAAGAACCGGACTTAAAATTTCTGTACTTTAAATCGTTGGCCAATAAGTTTACTTATTGTGGTTATTTTTTGTACGGTATTTGATATGTGAATATACTATTATTGACAATATGGGAGTTTATTCTTTACAGTGCCTTCCCATGGTATACAGCATTTCAGTGGACACATTGTATTCATCTAAATAAACTAAATAAAATATTCCTCTGCCAAGCTGGCTCCAATGGATCAAGCTGGTTTATTTTTCATTTTCTACTATTGTTCTTTTTCTTTTTAATTTAATATAATTTTTTAATTTATTTTATTTTTTTGAGGCAAGGTTCCTATACCAAGTGGACAAAGCTTTACAAAATGGCCAGAAAATTGGCCTTTTATTTTTTAATGCATGCCAACTACTGGCCTTCAACACTGCACCACCAAGTGTTTAATATATACAACTAAGACATTTCCCCACCATAAATCTTTATGATAGTGTTCTCCCTAATTAATAACTACCAACTGCTAGTTGCATATTTAGTGTTGAACACGGCCACATCATAATTATGAATCTACTACATATATAATGTCCAAAAAAACTTTCTAAAAGTAGAAAGAAAAGGCATCTTACATTAGGAGGGTGATGGTGGGTCTGATGGTAATGATGATCATTAGTGGTTGATTTTGCAGTAGTAGCTGTTGGGTTGATGAAGTCTTCTTCATTCCCAAGACTTGCTCTTGATGGATCTCTCTTATTCTGCTTCCTCATTTCCCTGATTTTGGAGAAATCCATTGAATAATCTGGCAATTCGCCCTTTTGATCCCAATCCCCAAATTGTGGTACTGATAGCCATGGGGCAGTTTTCTTCAATAAACATGGGACTATCATTACTTCATGTTTAATTAACTCAATAACAATCAAAATGTACATCATCATTCACTCACCAAAGTTCATATTTAGATTAAACTAACAATTTAAAGAAATAGCAGGTTTGATTAGGACTATCAGAATTACAAAGATCCAAGGCAAGTTATCTTCATTATACATTCTTTCTAGAGAAGTCAAAAGATCTACACTTAATACGATAACAGTGAAACAGTACGCAAGCCAAACAAAACAAAAAGGAAAGGACTTTTTCAACCCTTTGAAATTCAAAGCTGGAAACTATTTGTTCTTGAGTTTGAAAAAGTAAACAATTACTTGGTCTTAATGATTCATAGAAAAGGCCAGAAAAAGCCACTTTTGAGACCGAAAAGGTGTTTATTCCAATCTTTTCAAGATGCACTCAAAATAAAAAAGATCGAATTCACGAAATTAACCTGAACCCAGTAGTTTAATTGAGAAAAAAAAATTGCAATTTTCCAAAAACAACAAAAATCTGAATTCGGTGTTTGGTTATGCGGAAAGAGCAAGAAAAGATTCATAAAAGAGAAAATGGGGCATATTAGGAACAGATAGTATAAATCAAGAAAACTCTCAAATTAACAAAGATAGCACAAATGAAACAAATCTTTCATTTCTTTCAGTTTTTTGCGAGTTTCTGAGGAAACAAACAGCAAAACAGAACAAAGGGATGCAAGGAGTACCTCTTTACGATCCTCCATGAGAAGCGAAGAATAAGCTGAAAGAGACACGAAGAGGTTGAAGTTATTAAAAGACAGAATAAATATGAAATTGCAGGGAAGAAAGATATCTGAAAATTTTCTTGAGGTTTGTGTGTCACAGTCACACAGTCAAGCTTTGTCATTGATTATATAGAAACTTTCAAAGATTTTCTTTTTCACTTCTTATTTTCTTTATGCTACGCATATCTGACACGTCTTTCTTTTTCATATTTTATTATTTTGGGCTTCTCATTCCCCCTTTATTACCACAATGCCACCTTTATCACCCTATTTTATTTGTTTTCCTAAAACTTTTTTAAAATAGACTAATTTTACATTTAAATTTTCTTATTATTTTTTATTTTTGAATTATTCTGAATGAAATGATTTTGTCTTCATTCTGTACGGAAATAAGTCATATATTTTAATGATAAAATATAAAAATTATATATTTTAAAATATATAAAATAAAATATTTCAATTTTAAATAGTTTAAAAGTAACAATTAAAGACAAAATTATCATATTTTAAATAATTCAAATAATTAAGGAATAAAACGCCATTATACCTATTTTACTTTGTTGTGATAAAAACCACATACCAAAATTAACAATGATTTTTAAAAGTCAAAAGAGTTTATTTGTTTTATATGATTCAATTCAATTTATTTTTTAATTTTTTTTATTGTATTTATATCTTACTTAAAAATTGAAGTCAAGAAAATTCTATATTAATGAAAATTCTTTTAAAGACTTAACATTTATTCCATGCCGATTTCATTTTTACTACAAAGTTGGAGACATTGACAATGGATTATATTATTTAATAAATAATTTAAAATTTTTATTTTTTTAGTAAATTACTTTTGCTAACTCAACTAATTCATTTTCTTGACAAGTAAAAATAAAAAGGCAAAACATCCATTAAATATTTAAAAGAATTTCAACCTAACATTTAGATTAGCTTAAGATATACTTGTTTTTAAATTTGCACCTTTTTAAATATATTTTATGGACATCATGAATGGAATTTTTTACACATCAAATTTTGTAAGTGCACTATTACACATCAAAACTCGATAAAAATGTACATATTATCTTTATTAAATGATAAATAACAAAGTTTTTTTTTATTGGGCAAGTTACTAAAATAAAATAAAAGGCACCAAAATTAATTTTCTATTTGTTTATCTTTTTTTAGATATTTTTTTTATTATTCTTTCATTAATGTTATCTCATTTCATTTTTCATTTTATTCTCTTTATTTTAATAACAATAAATTTATTAACTAATTAAAAATAATTTGTATATTTTAAAAATCATATATAATTAAATTTGGGATGCAATAGAATACTTGTAAAATCTAAATGTGTAAAAAAAAATTTTTTTGCCAAATTTGAGAAAAAATATATATTAAGTCAAAACTATAAAATAATATTAAATAGTGATTTACAGCATGGATGCATGCATGCTTATCGGTACACGCATGCATTGGATTAATACTGTATTTTTAATTAATAAACTAAATTATTTTTAATGTTTTATTTTCAAAAAATATTTTCTAAATTTATATAACTAAAGAAAATGAAAAAAAAAAAATCTGTGGAAGAAAACAAAAGTTAAGGCAGTATTTGGAAAACAACTTTATTTGATATTGTTATTCCTTTTCCAGCTAATTAATGATTCTCATTAAAAAAAAAAAATGCTAATTCTACTTACCTTTCGGTGGCGGTACAGCTAAGAGAGAATCTCCCGTTGGCAGACGCAACTACAAGCTAGAACGCGGTTTCAGATAGGGATGAGCATGCCGTCCATTATCAATTTTCTTAAATCAGTTCATTATTATCGATTAATTATTATATTAATTTTAATTTTTAATTCGATTTTTCGGATCAATTTATCGATTAACTATTAAAAAATTTTAATACATAAATTTAATAGATTATATAATTTATAATATTATTTTTAATAATTAAAAATGCTTTAAAACTAAAAAATATTAATTAAATACAATATTTATTAAAATAATCAAAGTAAAAATAAAATTTTCATAATTAATTATAAAAATTAAAAATATTCAATATAAAACTAACAATAGAATGTTAATTATGCATATAATTTTAATATTTATTTACTAAAAATATATATTTTACAAAATTATATATCGTAATATTTATAAATTATACAAAAATTAAAAAATATAAGTATAAAATTTAAAATATAATTCATAATATATATATATATATATATATATATATATATATATATTCGGTTTCGATTTCAGATCGGTTAATCATCGGTTTTTAAAGTAAAAATCATAAATTTAAAATTTTGATTTGATTAATCTAAAAATCGGTTCGATTTCGGATCGATTTTTCGGTTAATCTAAATTTCGGTTAATCATGCTCTACGATGTTGTATCAAATTATGAGCTTCTGTTTCTTTTTCTTTCCTTTCTTTTCTGTTTGTTTGTTTGTTTTTTGCATGACAATTTTGTCTTTGCATGTTCTTGCACTTTCGCCCCATAAGTTGGTTTCGCTTAGCAAGTAGGGATGGCAGCCAAAATAAAATTCACTCCACTCCACTGAATTCTTAACATATCGTCCCATAAATTTTGTTCTTTCTATAATATCAATAAAATATTTAATAATTTAATTAATATTTTTTATATACTTTATTATAATAATCTAAATTAAAACAAAATATTTTAATTTATTGAATATGATTTTCTTAAAAATTAATGATTATCATAATCAGTATAATAGATGACAATTAAATGCGGTAAAAAAATAATATTTTTTATTTTTTATCCACGAGATTAAATTTAATATACTTAATATGTCCAGTATATATATATATATATAAGCATCGCACATGATAAAACATAGTTTTATATTTTTAAAATTTTATGCTTTTCTTCATTCAATTTTGACACTACAAATTTTCTATTCGACTGAAAATTGGAGCAACAAATGCGGCTCTTGAATACCAAACTTCAATCACGATGGCTAGAAGGACTTTTAGGAACTTTTCTGGTGTTGTTGTCAGCCGATAGGATTCTATTTGGGGAGCACTTTTGATTGCAGCAAAATATACTCTTTACATATCAATATTGATTTTTATGTTAATTTATATTTTCTAATTTTAAGGTTTGGGTAATTGTTTCAATTTTTGTTATTTATGTTTATATTTTCCCTCCCAATCATTTAAGACAGTTAGAGCTAGACTTGGTTTATACAAATGCCCTCTAAAAAGTTATATTTCCATAAAAATTGATTAGATAAGTGAAGGGCACCAAAGGTACATTAGGAGTCACCACCTAAATTAACTAGAAAAATTTTGTAAAGCTTACTAGAGATAATTCAATACTCTACTCTTATTTATTCCCCGTGTTAATATTGAATTCTTGAATCATTTAAATTATTAATTTTATCTCTTCTCTCACACGTTTATACATAGCATATATCGCACTCACACACATTGAAGAGCGGTAAAAATACATATTAATTGATACATGATAATAGTTCAAAAATTACCGGACTGATATTAGATTCAACTTGAGTAACCGAGTTCTTCAAAGCTACCTAAAATCAAAGAAATCCCAACGGAATCCAGCGGGAGACTCTCTGATGGTCAAGTAAGTGACAAATAAGAGTATATTTGCGAGTGAAAAAATAGCTGAAATATAGAAATACCTGACAATCTGATTATTTATAGAGATATACTTCCTTATCTAGCTAGGATTCCTTGTGGACGTAGGAGTCCTATCTAAGAAGGAGTTCTCTCTGAATGGAAAGCTAGACCAAACTTTTATAATGGGAGCTCAATCTTGGTTGGATGATCATGTAATCCATGCTTCGATAGGACTCATCAAAACGATATTGTTAAAAGCCACTATTGGGATCCTGGACAATCTAGATAGCTAGGAAATTAGGCCATAGGCCTAGATCCGAGATACAACCCAGTTATCATAAGTTCTCCCCCAGGTGGGAGACATTTATGTCGAAAAGGGGTTGAGCACTTGTCAAAATGTAAGGAAGTCTGTGAATTGAACGAAACAAGGCATCCTCTCAGGCTGTCTATAATGATTATGAAATCTGTCTCTTCTATTTTTATGACGTCTGTAAATAACCATAATGGCATCTCCTCGAGTCTTGTGCAACAGCTGCCAATGTAATTATTTGCACGCATATTAGGGACATCTGCACTATATGTTCATTTTTCATCCTACGACTTAGTCTCCCTATATTCAACACTTATCCATTTTCACTTTTTTGCTGTCATTTTCTTGCTCCATTTCTTCATTTCCATTTCTCTTTCCTCAGTTTTCTTCCTTCAAATCTCTTTTGAATCTCTTCAATCGCCATTGCAAGTCAGTGCTTTAGATCCTTTCCCTTTTTTTTGCATTTTCCTTTCTACTTTTTATCTTTCATAATGAGTGGATCGTGATGTCTAGTGATATTAGGATTTCAGATGATCTATTGGATGATAGTACACCGAGCACATCCGCTCGTATCTCATCCACTGAGAGTTTCCCAATAGAAATTCAAGTTTTCCAAATGGCTCCACAAAAAACATATGTAAACCCAAAAGTTACCCTGTAAATACTCCAAACATAGAAACTCCAGAACCTAGCTGTCTTAAACTTAAGAGACCACCGAAGTCCAATCCTTGAGTTATTAAAATCAGTTTATCCATAAAAGTTACCAAGCTTCCCAACCTAAAAGTTAAATTAGAAATTCCAACCTAATAAAAAATTCCAGCTCCAAGCGCTCATATTACCACCGACTACAACTTTAATGACAGCAAAAAACTTATACTTTATGAGGCCAATGTCTGAGCTGGGGTCACCCTTCCTTTAACCCATTTTAAGATTTCTTTTTAAAAATATTATGACTTTATTGTAAGTCAACTATATCCTAATGCCTGGCTTACACTAACAGCCTTGCAAATTTGGATATCAAAAAACACAATCGACCTTACCATTCACTTGTTCAAAGGAATCCATATGGTCAATCTTAGGAATATGATGGAAGACCACTGCTACATTAAAGCTCAGGTAGGGTATGATATTTTTTTAAGAAAGCCGAACTCCCTTAAAAATTGAAAATTTTATTTTTTTATTGTAAAGGGTGAGCATGAGTTCCCTGTCTGGACCATTTAAGGGTGCTTTATCAATATGAATGACCAACACTTAGTACTAACCCAGGATGAGGAAAAAATATATCACAATAGAGAGAGCTTGCCCGTCAAAAAAATGATATCTATGATTTTCTGGATCCTAAGTCCTCTTTCGAACCCTCTAATGATTTACGAGGTGCATTTGCTGATTCTTGTTAAGTAGAAAATCTAATTTTTCTCATTATGCTATTATTTCATAACTATAAAGAAGGCAAAAAAGCAATCTTTTGATGAAAAGGTCAAGGCCAAGAGGGCCAAAATTAGGGAGAGTTCTTAACCCATAAGTGTGGTACCTGCTTAGATGAGTAGTGCAATGTCTATTCCAACCGCAGATGTATCAGCTCCAACAGCTAATTTGATGGTAAGTCCTGCAGCTATCTCTATGGGCTCAACCCAAGACGGACCTGCTATTGGCTCTCTATATAATAGCGCCTCAACTGCAATTATGATATCGGATGCCTCCCCCACCTCACCTGTCAAATCTTCAGCCAATGTAGGCCACCCTTCCATCTTACAACTCGAGCCTTCATCCTCTAGGACTCCTGAATAAAGGTCATCATCCTCCTTTAAATGGAGTTAGAAAGTGAGCAAAGTTATAGAGGAGGTTCGGGGTATGTTGCTATAAAACCTTGTTGCCTACAGCTCCTTCAATCTAGAGTTTAACAGCTTTTGTTCATTACTGACCTACATTTTAGATGAGGTATTATCATTTATTAACCTGTGAGTGGACTGTTTGTTTGCCATTATGAGGAGGCATCGGGTCAAGGTATTACTATCAGACATCAATAATTCATCATTTTTTCTTTTTCTTTTTAAATGTTTTTTTATACAGAGTGTGATACTTTCCAATGTAGCAATCAGAAAAATGAACAAGTTTCTTTGCATGCTAAGAGAAGAAAAGAAGATTACTACTGAGCTTGAGGGAAAATTGAAGGAGGCCAAACAACTGACCAATGGTTAGAAGGATCATGCTGCTACCATCAAGGCCAAGGCTAAGGAGTTAGCTGAGTAAGCTGCTCGAAAGATGGATGAGGTAGAGGCCTCTACAGTGAAGGAGAAATAAGAGTGCCAAGCCTCTAAAGTCGAACTAGAGAAGTATAAGGCTGATGAGGCCAAATTGGAGAGTAACTATTTTGAGCTGGAGAAGAAAATATCCAAACTAGAAGAGAAAATGGATAACCTTACTGCGAATAAGGCTATTACATATGGCAATAAAATTGTCTAAGTTATAAAGGATATGTTCCTTTAGGAAGACTTTTTCTGGGTGGATGAGGTTGATCCTGATAAGAAGTAGTTAGGCTCTTTTCCCTTTTTGCTCCTCAAGTTGGCTTTTATAGCCTTTAAGTACCTCAACTTCTTGTACTATTCTTTTAATGAAATTTCTTTGATAATATTTCATCTTGAATTTATGATACTATTTTCCTCTTATGCCTGAATAGACAATGAATGATTTGTGGTGATAATAATCAAAGCTGATAACGATCTGTATTACTTGCAATTTGAGTTAATTCAAATATAATAAGCCATATGTAACTAATAATTTGAATAATGATTTGAGCTAACTCAGCTACAATTAATTAAAGATCACTAAGAAAGGGATAATGGATAAACGGATTAACAAATGTGCTGAGTAAGGAAGATGCTAGCAGCTTAAGCTGCCAAGCTGAGCTTTTTATTTTATTAATAAATGTGCTCATGGCTTAAGCTACTGAGCTAAGCTTTTACATAAAATGGTGTTCATGGTGAAATTGCTAGACTGAACTAAAAACTATTATGCTTATGGCTTAAACTGCTGAGTTGAGCTTTTAAATAAGATGATGTTCGTGAAAAAACTATCGGACTGAACTAAAAACTATTGTACTCATAACTTAAGTTATCGAGCTGAGTTTTTACATAAGATGATGTTCATGGTGAAACTATCGGACTAAAATAAAAACTATTATGCTTATGGCTTAAGCTACTGAGCTGATCTTTTACATAAAATGGTTTTCATGGTGAAATTATCGCACTAAACTTAAAACTTATTATGCTTATGGCAAAATTATCGAGTTAAGTTTAAAATTACAATACACTTATGGTGAAACTACCGAGTTGAGCTAAAACAAAATAGAACTCGTGGTGAATTGCCAATTTGAGCTTACAATGATAGTGCTTGTGGCAATATGCCTAAAACAAAAAGAGCTCATGGCTAAATGCCAATTTGAGCTAAAGGTAGACTTATGGAAAAAAAATATCGATTTGAATCGCATTACTGGTGATATTTCTTTAGGTTGGAGATATTCCAAGAGTGTGACAATATCGTTTCAGACATATCCTTAAGGTGATAGGCTTCAAAGTTCACTAATTCATGTATCTCGAATGGACCTACCAAGTTAAGGCTCAATTTACTAATGCCAGCTAATCTTTGAACTTCAATCGCTTTTTTGAAAACCAGTTTGTCTATATGAGGGTTCGAAGCTTTAGCTTGTGATCATGATATGCCGCCATGCGGTGTTTGTATGTCGCTGCTTGAATTTGGACATGCTCCCTTTTTTTCTTCAAGTATATCCAAGTCGTAAAGCAGTAATTCCTTGTTAGTTTCCTTATTGTATAGCTCAGTCCTTAGGTTTGGCGTTCATATCTCATAGAGGATGACTACATCCATGCCATAAGTCAAAGAAAAGGGGTGGCTCCCATTTTCGATCGAGATGATGTACAGTACACCAATAATACATTGTTAAGCTCATCCACCCAATAGCCTTTTGCTTTGTCAAGTATTTTCTTCAATTCCATCAGGATTGTTCAATTGGTGACCTTGATCATGCCATTTGATTAAGGGTGATAAATTGACATAAACATGAGTTGAATTCGTAGTTCTTCGTAAAAATTCCTGAAAGATTGACAATTGAACTATTTTTTATTATCAGTAATGAAAGTGTGCGGTACATCGAACTTGGTGATAATCGACTTCTGAGCAAACTTGATTATATTTGCTAGGGTGATGGTTGCTAAGGACTCAGCTTCGACCCATTTCATGAAATGGTTTATTACTACTACTAAAAATGTTTTGTGCCTGGTGGCCAATGGGAAGGATTCTAGTATGTCTATCCCCTATTATGCAAAGGGCCACAGATAATGTATCGGGGTTTATCGGATCGATATCTTACCGAACCATTGGCATTCATCACACTTCTTCATTAACTCTTTAGCATCAAATTCCATACTTGGCCAGTAATATCCTTGTAATAATGCCTTCTGAGCTATTGCCTGAGCTCCTCCATGTCCTCAACAAATGCCCTCGTAGATTTATTTGAGGATATAGTCACGTTCCTCCGCGCTCAGCATAGTGACCAGGGATATGAATAGACCTTCTGTATAATTTTTCATCTAGAATAGAATAATGATTGGATTGTCGAACTATCTTTCTAACTTCAATTTTGTCATTTGGAAGATCACCTGTATCAAAAAAATTAATAGATTAAAAAGTCACCATCCATCCATTTGCTCATTTAGCTGGATTGAGTAAATTTCGTATGATGGTTGGGTGATGATCATCCAAACTATATCTTCTTATTATATAGTGCCTTTCGGGGATGCTTGCTTGGCCAATGAGTTAACTCCTTTATTTTTTCCTGAGGTATTTGCTCAATTATCCATGAGCTCTCATATTTTTCTGGTTGAGTTAGTAGGGTCGATACCAGATATTGGTATGTCATCATTGCCTACTATTTGTCCTTAAATTTTCCTAGCAACTAGTTGATAACCAATTGTGAGTTAGAATGAATAATTAATGAGTTTTGTTTTACCTTGAAGGCAAGCTGTAGCCTAAAATAGAGTGCTTCGTACTTCGCCACATTATTGGATGTTAAGAAAGATATTCTAGCCATTCCTCGTATTGAGATTCTTCTTGGGATAAATAGCACAACTCCCATTTTAGCTCCTTTCGATGATACTTCCTCATCAACATTCATCTTCCAGGTTATTTTTCTCTGTTCAACAGTGGAGGCATGTAGCTCGACTACAAAATTAGTTAACACCTGTGCTTTCATAGCCAAATGAGATTTGTACTGAACATTAAACTCTCTTAAATGAGCCACCCATTTTATTATTCACCCCGATGCTTCCGATTTCTACATCACTTTCTTAAAAGAAGTGTTAATTTGGATAATTACCATATAAGCTTAGAAATAAAGATGCAACTTTATAGCCAAAGTGACTAAGGCCAGAGTCAGCTGTTTGAGAATCGGGTATTTTAGTTCGGTGCCCTCAAGTACTGTGCTTATGTAGTAGATGGGAAATTATTAAGTTCCTTCTTCCCTAATCAAAACCAAGCCTATAGCCCCTTTGGAGATTGCCAGGTATATGAACAGATTTTCGTTGGGCTGTGGTCAATTGAGCAGTGGAGGAAAACTTAGGAACTGCTTGAGGGCTTTAAAAATGGACTGACACTTCAAACTCCACTTGAAGTTTTTCAAATTCTTCAAGGACTTATAGAATGGAAGACACCATTTTTTCGAACAGGAGATAAACCTTTCCAAAGCTGTAATTTTCCTATTTAGTATTTACACCTCTTTGATGGACTTCGATGGTTCTATTTTCAATATGGCCTTGATTTTTGTTAGATTAGTCTTTATTCCCCTTTTTGAAATGACGAAACCTAAGAACTTGCTTGACCGAACTCTAAATGCACACTTCTCTAGATTCAATTTAAGGTAGAACTTCCTTAAAGTTAAAATGTTTCTTCAAGTTCTTTTGGTAGATCTTCCAAGGTTTTGTTTTTGACAATCGTATCATCGACATACCTCTATGTTCTGACCTATCTGCCTTGAGAATAACTTGTTCACCAGCCTCTAATAAGTTATCCCTACATTATTAAGGTCGAAGGGCATCACCTTATAGAAATAGGTTGCTCTGTAAGTGATTAACGTTGTCTTCTCTTTATCTTTTGGGTTCATTGGGATTTAATGGTAGTTTTTTTAGGTATATAGGAAAGCATACTCTTTAAATTCAACTGTTGAGTCCACCAATATGCCTATGTTCGGCAACAGGTAGCTGTCCTTCGAGCACGCTTTGTTCAGGTCTATGAAATCCATACTTATTCTCTATTTTCTATTATATTTCTTTATGAGGACCACATTGGATAACTATTTTGGATAAAGTACTTCTTTAATAACCCATTTTTAGTAAGGTGTTTGTTTCTTCATTTATTTCTAACTACTGTTTGGATGTATGATTGCATTTCTTTTGTTTGATTGGTTTACAACTCAGTTGTATGCTTAAAAAATGGTACATAATGTCTAGTGAGATTCTAGCTATATCCAATGGTTTCCAAGTGAACACATTCATGTAGGATTCCAGAACTGCCAAAAATGCTTTCATTTTCGAGCTAGGCTTCCCCGTGGCTATTTTCACCACTTTTCTTGGTAGCAGCTCGATCTCTTGCAATGAGTCAACTGGATCCACCTTCCGAGCTACATCAATTGGAATATCCAATGTGTCCATTGAAAATGCCTGATTTGCTTCCTTCAACATAGTGTGTACGTTTCCCAAGCTATCATTTGGTTTCCCCGAAGTATAACTGTTTCTTCTAGTGCTGGGATTTTCATGCTAAGCTTCTATATAGAAATGTAAGCATCTACTGTGGCTAATAGGGGTTAGCTAAAAATTGCATTATAAGATAATGGCATGTTCACAACCGTAAAACATGTTATACATAACATGATTGTTGAGTCATCTCCCAGCTACTGGTTCAAGTTGATCGAGCCTTCCACCTCGATAGGCTTTCCAAAAATATCAATAAGTGGGACCATTATTGTAATGCTCCAATCTCTACCCTAGTAGTAATTGGATGTGCTTACTGTGCATCAAAAAGGTGATATAAAGAGATAAGAGTTTAAAAAGGGGTATTATGGTAACTTCACTTTAGGTTTACATATGTATAAGAATATAAAGAAGCGAAAAATAATTATTCTGATGACTTTGAATTTCTAGGTTTTGAACTGGCTAAGCTATTATCCCGAAATTAGAACTCTATATAAACGATCTCCAAATGACTTAAAATTTTAAGCACACTCTCTTGAATGTGTTTAGATATACAGGGTAAACTTTCAAAGCATTTTGATGAGTGGAGTACTAGTTTCTAGAAAAAAATAGTGAAAAATCGAATTTGGTTTAATTAATCAAGTTATAGGGCCTTATTCATTGGTTTTACGGCCTTAGTATCATAATAAATTGGGTTAGAATTGAGGGAAAATGGAATTGAGTTAGGAAAACTAATTGGGCTAAGTTTGGATTAATTATGTGTCATTGGGCTTTCTGGGCCAAAGAGGTTGGACCCAAAGTAATTGGGCTTGGTTTGGCTTACTTAAGGTGGGTATATAAAAGGGAGAATATCAAAAAATTCAGGAGAACACACCCATATTCTCCTTTATTCCATACATTTCCATAGATATTTCCTTCTTTTCTCAATTTCTTCATCTTTCCCTTAGGTAATCCTCTCTAATCCTTTACTCTACCAATTTTTAGGGTTTTAATCCCATTTAAATCTATTTCTAGAGCTCATAATCCCTCATATGTGTGGATAAAGTGGAAGACATGGTGAGAAAAAAAGGTTACGCCAAATTCAATGGAGAAATAAGCAAAGGAAGTAGAGAGAAAGAGAAAGAAAGTTATAAAGCTTAAGGGAAGTGTTTTTATTGCATAAAAGGTAAGGGAACTTTACATACTTTGTATGTGATTGTATTGAAATATTACATCATAAGGTTGTATTAAATGTATTTATAAGAAGTAAACATGGAAATATAGCCATCTAATACATAAGAACCAGATTTAGAAGAGTTCTCTTGAGCTAGTGTAAAATCGTCATAAGGTTCACTGGACCTAGCGACACTATTTTGTATATAACTTGAGTTATAAAGATTCAAATTAAGTGATTATAATTGCTACAAAAACTAGACTCATATAACTTGACTTCATATGAAAAAGTCGAAAATTGAATCCTTTTTTATGAGGGTGAAAAATGAACTTGAATTTTGGATTGGTCTGTTGCCCTATCATTGTGAGCAGTCTGTGATTTTTATTGAATATCTGAAGTTTTATAGGTTGGATTGGAATGATTTTTGATGTTTTGAAAACTAGAACCACGGGGAAATAACTTTTTAGAAGGATACTTTCGCTAAAAATTATGAATTATAGGTCAAAAAGTGCATAGAAGTTCAAATGGGTAATTTACCTTTGAGCAGAATAGACCTCATGGTTACTAGGTTTTGGCTAATGACCGTGAGATAGTCTAGTTTTCAGTCCAGAATGTAAATGAAACCTATCTCATGGTTACCAGATTTTGGGTGTTGACCTTGACCCTCCTTTGTTCCTCATAAAAGTTGAATTTAAATCCCAAAATATAATCAAAGTTAGTTTAAACCCTTCTAGACATAATTAGAGCACTATAATTATAAGAATAAAGATAAATAATGATCTTAAATGTGTGATAACATATATATATATATATATATATATATATATATATATATATATATATATATATATATATATATATATATATATATATATATATATATATATATATATATATATATATATATATATATATATATATATATATATATATATATATATAAGTAGAGTGAAGATTATTGTATATTATTGCATAGGATACGATTGAATTGGGACAGGACATGTTTAAATCTAAAACATAAAGGAAATATGAATAGTCACATAGATGCTTTTGGACATTATAATTAAGAAATGTAAAGTTATATGAATGTTTATCTTTGGAGGTAGCTCACCCCCTTGATTGTATGATATTGATCATATATATGCCTAAGTATTATCTTTATATGATTATGTATTGATAGGACTAACTACTATGGTATATGAAGGTAAATCATGAAAAATTTCAAACGTACGCTTTCATAAGATGATAAATAATTGTTCAAGCAAGATAGTGAGAGTCATATGCATGATGGTGAGTGTTATGATATGATTATGATATAAATTAAACTATTTGATTTATGTGACATTAATATATGATCAAGTAATATATGATACTTTACTCATTGCTATACAGTAACATGTATATGATTAGAATTACTTAGTGATAGTTGTGAATTATATAATATTTTTAGTATGATTTTAGGTGTTTAATTGAGTTTATTTAGCATTAATTTAGTTGAATTTTGGTTTAAATGTTTAAATTTGTGTTTTAAGAGCTAAATGTAAATTTTGGTATTTTTCAGGACTAAATTGAAGGAAAAAGTACATAATTGCAAAATATGAAAAATTCTGGGTCAAATCTATAAATTTGAGAAAGTAAAGCAAGAAAATCTTACGTGAAGTTCAAAGAAGATTTACACAGTCGTGCATAAAGTTTTAAACGGCCGCATTTGAAGGAAAGTAGCAAAGTCGAGTGAAACAAGTTGAGTACAGTTAAACTGTGTGTGGACGTGCACATCAAGAAGGGAATTCCTGCATGGCCGTGCACCACACAACTTGTCCATGCACGGCTATGCATGGGAAGGCCAAAAAGATTGCTTGGCCATACAAGCCATAGGGAGAAAGATGCATGACAGTGCATCAAATAAAGTTGTATTTCGCTTGGCCGTATAATAAAGTTTGATACTTTGACGAAACTTCCAATTTAAGTAGAACTCTTTTCCTATCCTAATTCAGGAAGTTTAGAAGGGCACTATGTCTTTTTTTGGCTATAAATAATCGACAAAACACCTGATCATCATCATCAAGTAGGAGAATCATCAGCAAAAACTTCTTTGTTTAGTTAAATTAGTTTTACATTTTTTTAGTGGTGAGGAACAAAACTCAGGAGCTAGAGAGTTTCCTTGATTTTTTCTTACAAGTTAATTAAGGGAGCTTCTATAACTTTTTATTTTTTATTCTTCTCATTAGTTTAGCTTTAGTTTTTAGTATGAATAGTGAGTAGTTTCTTTAATTTTGCTAAAGGTTCCTTGAAGCCTTTATTTGTATTGTGATGACTTGATTAAGCTTTAATTTCAATATTAGTTGGTTATTTCTTGATTTTAAACATATTTTTATCTTTGATTGGGCTGAGACTAAGTTTTTGTTTATTGGTTTAATATCTGAAAATCGGTTTAGGCACTATCATTAATTTGCATGTTCCTGAATTAATTTTTATTGTTTATGCATGATTATTTTCTGATTTTGAGATGGTTATGTATTGATAATATTGGTTAAGACTAAGAGAGGAGGAACTAAGAATAAATTGGAGTTGAAGTTTCTATAAAAGACTTCAATGAATGTTTAGGAATATAAACTGGATTTTTATGCTAAGTGTTAAATTATTCTTAAATGAGAATTTGATACTAAAGAAAGATATTATTGATTCAAGATATCAGGCTTTATTTTATCTGGTTTTTCCATAATCACTAGTATTTCTATTGAATTTAAGTAATTACAGTATGAATTAAGGTGGATAGTTCTTTAGTGAAAGTTGTTTTAATCTTGATATTTTCTTTATCTGTTTACTTGGTTTCATTTAAAAGCTAGTTTAATTACGTGAGTTATTTTAATTAATTGTTTATTTATTATGTTTTCAGTTTTCATTAAGTTTTCAAAAATCATAACTTCTGGGATTTTTCTTCTTTTTTTTACACACAAACTTTCATTTTAAGAATTCAACATTCTTTCATACAAACACAGATTTTTCTTGGATTCAATATTTCAAGATCATAATTATATTTTTCTATATTACTATCCAATCCAGTATAATTGCTAGACACCGGTAAAGTTTTTTACGCCGTTGTCGGGAACATCATTGGCGTTTGTTTGTTTATCTTAATTTTTTAAAATGGATTTTTGTGTGTTCTTCTTTCTCTTCCTTATCTATTTTCTGATTTTATTATTTTAATTTTTTTAGGTGTGATTGGTTTATGGTGAGAAACAATCCAATTTACCCATATACCCTAAAATCGAATGGACATTTCATAGGATAAGAAGGCTACGAGGCAATATGAATGATCCAGAAATAGAACCACCTATGAATGATCCACCACCTCAAAGGATTGAAGTGTAAAACATACCTCATCAAGCTTCAGGGAACGGGTTTAGACCCAGGACCATTAGGGACTATGCTATTTTTAGGTGGAATGAAGAACATAGAACTATTATGATTGCTCACCACCAACCATTTGAGATAAAACCTACTACCATTACAATGGTACAAAGAAATTAGTTTTCAGGCTCAGATATAGAGAATCTCGTACAATATTTAGATATGTTCTTAGAAGTTAGCGACACTGTGCAAATTCTGAATGTATCAACTGATGCTATTAGGCTTAAACTTTTTCCTTTTACACACATAAGAAAGGCTAGAGATTGGTTACAAATGCTACCTAATCAGTCCATTCATTCTTGGCAACAAATGCAAGAAAAGTTCCTGTGCAAATTTTTTCCACTTACTAAGACAACCCTCATTAGGAAACAAATAAATGACTTTTAATAATTTTATAAGGAGCCATTTCATGAAACCTAGAAAAGATTTAGGAGACTATTAAAAAGCTATTCACATCATGAATTTCCTGTTTATCAACTAATGCATATTTTCTATGCAGGAGCTAATCAAGCAATGAGATCTTTATTAGATGCAGCATCAAATGGTAGTTTCATGAACCAAGTTCCTGAAGAAGCATTCTTGCTTCTTGATGAGATGGCTACCAATAACGCTTAATGGGTGACCTTCAGAGCATCATAAAAGAAACAAAAAGTACATAATATAGATGAAATAGCTATGCTAAAAGCTTATATGAAATTAATGAGAAAAGAACATTTGAGAGAAATAAATGAGCTTAAAATTAAAAATATATCTATGTTATCTAATGAATGTGATGCTTATATATGTAAGAACTCTAGGAGCATCAGGGATAAAGAATGGTGAAGGATTGATAGAGGAAGTGAATTCCTTGAATCCCTATAGCAATATTTATAATCCGAGATGGAGAAATCATCCAAATTTTTCATAGAGAGAAGGAAATCAAGTATCCATCTCTAATCCTCAACCTAGGGCTTCATTTAATCAAAACTAAACCTCCCAAAACTATAACCAGTCTCATTACCAAAATTAATCCCAACCAAACTATCCATTTACATATCATAAACCACTTGGATTTTAAAAACCTCAACCCCCATCCCCACAAGAAAAGAAAGTATAGAGAAAATGATTGCAAATTTCATGGCTTCTCAAAATTCCATTGTGGCTAGTCAAGATGCTAGGTGAAAATCTCAAGATATTTGGATGAGAAACCAAGAGGTATCTATTAGGAACTTAGAAAATCAAATGGGACAACTTGCTAACTTATTTTCCAATCAGCTCAAGGAATGTTTCCATTTAATGTTAATCACAATCCTTGTAATACCCCTCATTATACCCTAGGAGAATTTTTCACTAATGAATTAGTAAGTTAAATGTCAAATTGAGTGTGAATGAATATGGAAGGACCTAACTGAAAAGTGAAAGGGATTGTTTTGGGACATAATTAGAAATAAAGAAAGTTAAGGGAAAAAGGGATAATTTTTCTAGGTAAGTGACACTTTGGCCATTAGGAGTGTAATACCCTTATACCGCTGTACAGTGTACGCAGTAGTCGGATGACAAACCATATATGAAATAGTAATTTTTTTTTACAGTACTGATAAACATACTTGTATATAGATACTTTAAAATATAATCATTAATCGCATATTGTGTCTCAATAATAACAAATAGATTTCTTATACTATGAACATATACTTACACAGTAATTATATTTTTTCATACCTACATATACATGCCAAAATTAATTCCTATCTTGTTCCTTTTTCTTGAACTTGACTACTCTTGCAATACCAGCCAGTGAAATCCTATCGTCTTCATAACCTGCGCGCAGTCAACAAACTATGCGCTGAGCATCGAAACGCTCAGTGGTGGATACATATCCCAAACTTTCCATAATAAAGCGCAAAAATACACATACACACTTGCATGAATTTACTCATACGTACATGCATTCGATGTGCATACATACATAGCATATACATACATTCACCTACCTATACAAACATACATCAACACATTTTACATGTACATACCGTACATGCATACATAGCATATCATACCTGCATACATATACATATCATACATACATACATATGCATACATATGCATACATATACATACATATATATGCATATATATACATATCATATACATATACATATATTTCATTTACATACATTACTCATACATGTACATACGAATACATATCATACTTATTTACTTACATATTTCTCTAGACCATATTATTTATTTTAAATTCATTTAAAAGTCGTAATAAACATAATATACTATTAAAAACCCGTTTTTCAATTTTCTTTAAAACTTTACTTAATTTTTCAGTTTAATCCTTTAATTTTTTGTTTATTTCAAATTTAACCTTTTTATACCTTTAATCACTAAAATGCCCTTTAATTTCTTATTCTCTCTTTTCAATCTATGAATTGGCTTATATAAGTATCAATTAATCCTTGTTTTGACTTTTTATGTAAAATTTCATTTTAGTCCTTTAACTTTACAAAGTTAACTTTTTACACAGGTTGACCAAATTACCATTTTACCCTTATTAATTCTTTCCTTCTCACTTTTACCTATTAAATCTATCTTTTAGAAAAATTACCTTTTTACTCCTAAACTTTTTAACTCTTTTCAAGTTAGTCTTTTTTTTTATCTTAAACTTAAATTTTAACTTTCTTTTTATACTTTTAATATTTTTTTATCATCATGCCCGTAGTACAGACCCGGTAGAAAACTCTCAGACCGGATATGCGGGACGTAGACCCCACAAGGCCACAACAGAATGAGAAACGACTTCCAAGAATCATTTCTCATAAAACATATGAACATATGACAGTACGTATGATACATACTATGGAGATCAACGATCCAACCATAGTAAAGCAAATCGCCATGACTTGCACCGCGGTACAGATATCCCTATGGCCAGCCAATTATATCCTGAACTAGGTTTACTGCCTGACTCTTTCTAAGGGCATAAATTCACTTAATTTTACATTCTTTATTATACATTTCAATACTTGTAATTTCCGTATCAGTACATTAAATTTGCAATCTGTCTTCTTTACACAGATTGTGAATTATTTTACAATAATTCACCATTTAATCAATAAATTATGCAATAATTCATCATAATTTCATATTTTTTTTCATTAATGCCTAACTAAAATTTATTCCAAAAATATTCGTTTAATTTTCATAAATTCTATAAAAATTTATGGACATCAATACTCATTTGTACTATCATTGTAAAGCTTAATTACATTAAAATAACTAAATATTTCATAGTTTTCCTCTTACCTTCTATTCAACCATAACTAAAAGTTTACCATATTCATACATAATACACACATTAGTACACATATATTATATATGCATATACATGTCCTAATTAAATACATACATATTCATCTATATACATCTATACACTTATACATATACGTATCATTTTTACAAATCATACATATATTTGTACACATATTATACATATACATATTTGTATACAATTATTCAGTTACAACTAATATTCTGAATAATTTGTTTAACTGTCGTTATTGCTATTTATAATTTAACATCCTGATAGTATTAATTTAACTATTATGCTTATTGATTCTCGACAATTATTTTCGTTTTGCATAATATTAATTATTTTATTTTATTTTTTTACCTTAATCATTCGATTAATAGTATTGTGGTAATTTACATTTTAATCATTATGCATACATAATACTCATATAATAATATTACATATATTATTATAAAAAATTATAATTAAACTATTATACACCACTAATTTAATACCACTAATTAATACTTGTACATGCATTTCATTAATTATTGCTTGGAAACACTAACAATTCTCTTTGATTTTCTTTTTTCTTAAATTCGGTCACTACATGAATTCTTCCTAGATATTTTTTTTTCTAATTAAAATTATTTAATCATCAATTCAAGCCTTTCACTATAAATATAAAGTTTAATTTTATTAGTCATGCATAATTTCCATTAAACTCTTATATACATAAACCTTAACTATTTATTCATCACTTAAAAATTATTTGTTCATCTCTTAATAATTATTCATAATTATTTTCTACTATTTACAATATATATATAGTTAAATTACCCTAATTAATTTAAGTTAGCCTTGACATCTTTAAGGCCAATTTCGGCCATATCATATATTCTCCTTTATTTTTTTTTCATCACTTATTTAGAAAAAGACCATTACTTAATTAACTAATGCAGTAAATTCTCTAATTGTTCCTAAAATTTTCATTTAATCCTTAAACTTGATAAATTACCATTTAATCCTTAAATGGCTAAATTACTGTTTAGTCATTCAATTTCTCATAAATTACAAAAATATCATTTTATTTTATTTTATTTACAAAATTGACACTAATCATACATTTTACACTACTAATTCCATCTTTATTGAAAAATTCTAATTTGATCCCTAAACTTATTTTCATATCTAAATTCTTATTTTAATTATCATTTTCTTTCCCAATTTAATTATAATTCATTTAAACTCATTTGTTCTTCAATATTTGACAATGTTTCACTTTTACCCCTAAACTTATAATTCTTTTCACTTAAGTCCTTTTTCCACTCTACTATCTTATCTTTCATTCTTTTTATTTTTTTTATTCCAATTAATTACTTGGCTTATTTTATTACTATATATATATACAATACATTCAATTTCATTAAAATTCCATATTTTCTACTATAACATAATATGAAATTTAATTTAAAAATATTCTAATTAATCCCAAAAATTTCAACTAAATTAGTATAGCACTAAAATTTCATTTGCATTTATTTTATGCCATTTTCCTCACCATTTAGCCAACATAAACTCACACACACACCCACGGCCAAACCATCCTTTGGGTATTCTAAATTTATTTCTTCCAAATAAATATTCCATTCATCAAATTAAACTCTCAATTTCACATATATAATCAGATTTCCAATTCATCATACAAAATCACATAAATTTACATATAAATATAAGCAAATACTCACACAAAATTTATGGAAATTGAGGGATAGAGTATCCACTAACCTTAATTCATCTCCTTCACACCTTGATCCTTATTTTCTTGCATTTTCTCCTTGAGATTTTTATTTCCTTCAAAATTTTCCTATTATGGCCTAAATTCCCAAGGCCAAAATTCATCAATTATTGCTTCCTAAATTCAAATAAACCACATAATACTAACTTACACACCCTAATTAATTTATTAGAATCTTTAAATTAAATTAAAACTTCTAATTTCACTTACCTCACTTTTGAGACATCAATTTATTTCCTTGATTTAAACCAATTCCAGCCCTCTAATTGAAGAGTATAGACATCCATGAACTAATATAGAAGCTGTATTTTACTTGAGACGGTGTAATTTAGAAGAAACTAACAAAGAAAAAGAAGAAAATCAAGCTAAAATGGTGGAAAGCCATTTTGCCAAGGAGAAAGAGAGGAGCCATCGTGAGAGAGGGAGATGCTTCTGGAAAAATACAGAGATTGGGGTCTTATATAGGGGTTGATTGGCTGGGCTTGGTCCAACCAAGTTGGTTGGGCCTAACTTAAGCCCAATTATCCTATTAAGCCCAAATTGCATTCCCTAATTTAATTTTTTTCCTTTCAAAACTCAATTTCACTCAAAATTAATTTTGTAATTCTTAAAATAATATATTGAACCTCCATAAAAAATTTCAGCTTAATCGGAATCCGTTTTCAGCCCGATTTACTCATACTAGTCCGATTAACAAATTTTTGGTGTTACCGAAAAATTAATTTTTTTCCTCCAAATGATTTTACATCTCATAAAAGGCTTAACTGAAAATTTTTGTAATTTTTGAGGATCATTTGCTATTTTTAAATCCCTGATCAAATTGTAGTTGACCAGTTACTATTTAAACCGAAATTATTATTTTTCTCTTATTTCTTGAGGTCAAATATCCTTAAAAATACTTCTAAAATTCTTTAAATACATTCATTAGACTCCATGAATATTTTTGAGTCATTCAGAGACTATTTTTCGGTCTGGTTCATTTTTATCAGTCCGATATTCCAATTTCCAAAATTCCCGTAACATTAATTTTTTTTATTACCATATGATTCTAAATCATATTTAATGTAGGTCTGAAAAATATGATAATTTTTAAAGATTATTTATTATTTTTAAAGTTCCAGATAAGCTCTCAGTTGACACAAGCATCTTTTTAACTGTAACCGTGACTTTTTCCTTATTTTTGACTTTTAATGATCCGTTTGACCTCATTTTCAGTCCAATTTATATCTTTGGGCTCCAGCTAACTTGTTCTTTCCACTGATCCAATAAAATATTTTTCGATTCAATGAGGTACTATTCACCCCGGTATCACTATTCACTGTCGGAAAGTACTATTTCCGACTAGCTTGATATTTGGGCCATTACAAGGAGTGAGGGAGAGGGAGATATTTCTTTGAGAGGTGGCCGGCCACGGGGTGAGTGATCTTCTTCTCCATTCATCTTCATCCTCTCACTCTCTCAAACCCTAAAATCTCTCTCTAGGATCTCTTAGAATTTTACAAGAAAGAAAGAAGATTTACTTGGGCTTCATCATAAGGTATTGTTGTCTCTTTATTTGGTGTGTGAGTTGCTCATTGAATATAGTGATGAGTGTTCTTGGTGATGTTCTTTTAATAGAAGAAGAAACAAGTAAGAAGAAGGGAAAAGAGGCTATTCAAGGTTGAAGAGATTTATAGCTTTTAAAGGTATGGGAATTTGTATGTTTGTTTGTGTATGTGCTTAAGTTATGGACATGAGAGATATCTCTATCATTGCTATGATATGTCTTATATGTGGATCTTGGGCTTGAAAGTGATTTAGAGATGAAAGATGCAAGTTTTGAGGAAAGATATAAAACTCTGTGTTAGGAATCAAAGGACCAGTCTGTACTCTTTTGACCATAACTTGAATTATAGTTGTTCAAATGTAGAAATTCCAGTTGGTATAGAACTAGACATCCATATCTTAATTTTGTTAGAAGAAACCAAGAACTGATTTTCATTGCATGATAGTGAAAATTGGTGTTGAGATCGGGTTTTGGCTGTTACCTCATTTTTGTGAGTAGCCTGTGGTTTTATTTGCATATCTTAAGATTTACAAGTCTTATTGAGATGATTTTTGATGTTTTGGAAATTAGAAACATAGGGCTAAAACTTTGTAGAAGATAATTTCGTCGGAAAAAGTCTTTTATTATGCCTAATTTGAAGGGCAAATCTAATTCCTTAAGTAGCATTCAACATTTTATGAACATGAGCATTGAACATTTGGGCCATCGCTATGTGTCGCGAGCGCGACACCAACAAATAGTCAGGTAGGCAGTTCCTTGCTGTTGCGAACGCGATTTATGTCGTGAGCACGACTAGTGTTGTGAGAGCGATAACGAGCATTTATCTCATATTTACCTATATATTTTTCCTCTTTTTTAACTATAGTAGGCTCCTCTACTGATGTATTATGTTTATATTTGAACATAATCGACCTGAAAATTCGAGCATGTATGAAATTGTATTACAGTCGGTTACGAATAATATCTATATATATACACATTTCGCATTGCCGAATTAATATGCTAATAGTTAAATTATAGTATCTTGATTATAATGAATACTTACATGTATGATCTATCTATATGATAAATATGATAACTTAAAAACCAGAAATGACATGATGATATATTAAAAAAAACAATGCCTGGATTGAAAGTTAGTTGTGGATAGATAGGCATGCCTATAGGGTTACAGTTGCAGCTACTATAGTCCGACTCTCATGAGTCCATAGTCCGTCTCTAAATGAGACCACAGTTCTGACTCGAATGGGTCCACAGATTTAATACCTTCAATATTTACAGATTTGATACCTTATGGTATCCACAGCACCTGTTATCCACGCCCACAGGATTTTAAGCAGGCAATTTATAAACTAAATAACATGATACATAGTTTGCAATCTTTTATTGTTATAGTTAAATGATTCTTAGTATTATTTCTTAATAAAGTAAATGCATTATATTTTGTATTATTGTTGTATGCTTGATAATAACCACTATGAGTGGTTATCAGCATGTTATATTTGTTCCCCACTAAGCTTTTTAGCTTAGCACGGGTTTTTATCCGTGTAGGTTCACGGGTTAGATCTTTTGTTCAGGGACAAAGTCAACAATCTCAGAAGCCAATATCATAATAAGAAGAATAGTTTTGAAGTATGAGATTCAACTTTGTATCTTTTTGGTTATATGATGATGTATTCGGTAGTAAAAATCATGTAATTATCAAGTTTTGTAACTAGCAACATGTTAATGGAACAGCCTTAATCTTATATATGTAATGTATGTATATATATATATGTATGTATGTATGTATGTATGTATGTATGTATACCTATATACACCATTAACAGATGACTCACAGGATTATCTAGTATAGTCATTACATTTTTGGTATCAGAGCGCCTTGGTTTAGGCGGTTCTGGCTGATAGGAATTTAAAGGTCCATAGATATACAATTCTTATTGATGTTGGCTGATTGTTGTTGTCCCTATATTTCTTTTGATATAGTTATAATGGAAGGACATCGTGAAGTGGTAGATGAATCGACTGAAAGCAATCTACCTAGACAATCTAATCCTTCACAGCTTGAATCTTCTGAATCCACTAGAGGTGGTGTAGCTGCTGCTGAGCCTGGGGAAGCACTGTTGAAAATTTACCATGACATGGCTCAGATTCTACAACGGATGACGGCACCAAAAGCTCCTATTTTCAAGATTAGAAAGCATGGTGCAGAAGAGTTTTTAGACTCTACTTGGAAGGAGTTTGAGAAAGCTGAACTGTGGCTTGAAAGGTTGGAACGGGTATTTACAGAAGTTAAGTGCCCAGCCAATCAGAAGATGACCTGGGCTGTGTCCTTGCTTTAGGGAGCAGCTTATGATTGGTGGAAGCTAGTTCAAACACAACCTCAGCTATCTGACTCTCTCTCTTGGGAATTCTTTGTGGCAAATTGTCCTGTAAAGTAGGAGAAAGCTTCCAGTCAACAAAGTAATAGAGGAGCTTCTAATGCACCATCTTCAAGTAGAGGTCGTGGTAGAGGTAGAGGTGGATCGGGTCAGTTTAGAGCTCAGTCCAGGAATATTTCCGAGACAGTGGATCGACTATTCGCTCCTACACCCCCTGTCAGAGCTTATGCCATAAAAGGTTGAGATGATGCTGAGGCTCCTGAGGTTATAGCTGGTACATTCTCTCTCTTTGATACTAACGTTCATGTGCTTATAGACCCAGGATCTACACATTCGTATATTTGTAATGAGGAGTTAGGTAAAAATATATATGTTGTAGATCACCTGAGTTATGATATATGTGTAATAAGTCCTTTGGGCCATAGTATATGTGTAAGTGAAATCTATAGAAATTGCCTTATTTTAATTCAAATGAGAGAGTTTCCAGCTGACTTAATTGTTCTACCTTTTCATGAATTTGATGTAATTCTGGCCATGGATTGGTTGTCTAGATACCAAGCCATAGTGAAATGTAAAGCTAAAACAGTAATACTTAAGAATGATGGGGAGGAAGAGACATTGATTCAGGGTATTAAGTCTGAATCCTTAATCAATGTTATCTCTGCTATGAAAGCGAAGCGATTCCTTAGAAAAGGATGCAAAGCATTCTTAGCTTTGGTTCTTGATTTTAAGAGGGAGACAGTTAATCTTCGAGATATTCCAGTAATTAATAAGTTTCTTAATGTTTTTCCCAAAGAACTTTCTGGTTTGCCACCAGAAAGAGAAGTAGAATTGTCTATTGAAACTTTGCCTGGAACTGCTCCTATCTCCAGAGCACCTTACAGAATGGCGCCATCAGAATTGAAGGAGTTAAAAGTTCAGTTACAAGAGTTGTTGGATAAAGGCTTCATCAAGCCTAGTGTGTCACCTTGGGGTGCACCGGTATTGTTTGTCAAGAAGAAAGATGGCACTTTGAGGATGTGTGATATGAGCTTGAAAATCTCATAAATAGTGTGTTTTAATGTGCAGTTTTATTGAGTATTGTGTTTATTATTTTGGTATTTTATCTATATTTTGTTGCTTTTATGTGTTTTGTGTGTTTGTGGTTGTTTTACTTGTTTTGTAGGAGAAAGGACATGATTTGAGGCTTAAAGGAGTTCATTTGGAGAAGAAGGTGAAGGAGTGAGGCTACAAGGGCATTGTCTCGAGGGTGAAAATGCAAGAGAGGTCGCGACAGCTAGCGGAGCAAGCTAAGCCTAGGCGTGTCTTGTCGCGAGCGCGATGGAGGGCAGATGAAGAAGTTGAATTTAAAGAGGTGCACTTTTTTATCAACAATTACAACTTTTGTGAAGAGTCATTTTTGAAGGGACATCTCTTTTAGAGATACATATATATATCAAGTTGAACATAATTTAGAAGAGGATGAATTTTGGATTTTGACTTTGTGATCTTAAGAACAATAGTTTTCTTTAGTATTTTTGTTTAATTTTCATGTCTTGAAGAAGAAGACAAGCAAGGGAGAAGATACTTTTTGTGAAGGAAAAAGGGTTAAGAGATCCCCTTCTTTTTTTTAAAATTTTATTTCTTCCTTGTAAACTTTAAATGAATGTTATTTTTGGTATTTGATTATAAATGAACAATTACAATTTTCCATTTACATAATTAATCTTTGAATGTAGAATTTTCTATTAATATTATATTAGTATCTTTATAGGTTAAGAAAAACGACCTTAGATGGCAATTCCTTTTTTGAAAATCATCATAATGGTCATAAATAAAAGAGTTAGCGAGAGCAACTTCTTATTGAAAGTTAATAGAAAATTCATTATCAAAGCATAGTTTGACAGATCACTTGTGGAGATAATTACTATAGGTTGGTGATTAATCTTAAAATGAGTAATTAGAGTCAACTAGTTCATTAATGAGAGTTGAGAATTAGAACTTTCATTGCATGTTTTAGGCATTCTAATTCATGTTGAGAGATTGGATTAGAAATATATTCCAACTTGGCTTACTAATAAGATTAAAATATATTAATTAAAATAATGGTATCAAGTGCATGATCATTTAATTTCATTATATATATTGTCTTCTTTGATTATATTTATTTAAGATTTAAGTAGCTTACACAATAGAGTAGTTTAGAATTAATTTCCACTTATAAACATCGTAGATAAGATGAAAATTGAGTAGTAATCGTGGGTAATTTCAATCAACATTCCTAGTGGGATCGATATCTGAAGTACTATAACCGATACACCGTATACTTACGGTATTTAAGCTTCTAGAAAAAGCATATAAATGTGCATTGACTACCGACAGCTCAACAAAGTAACTGTAAAGAACAAGTATCCTTTACCTCGGATTGAAGATTTATTTGATTAGTTAAAGGGTGCTGGGGTGTTTTCTAAAATCGATCTGAGGTCGGGATACTATCAATTGAGGGTCAAGGATGTAGATGTTCAAAAGACTGCTTTTAGAACTCGATATGGCCATTACAAATTTTTAGTAATGCCTTTCGGGTTGACTAATGCACCAACAGCCTTCATGGATCTGATGAATAGGGTGTTCAGATCCTATTTAGATCAGTTTGTTATGGTGTTTATCGATGATATCCTGGTTTATTCTCGCAATGAAGCGGAGTATGCGGAACACCTGAGAATAGTATTGCAAACTTTGCGAGAATAATTGTTATATGCAAAGCTAAGTAAATGTGAGTTCTGGTTTAAAGAAGTCTCTTTTTTTGGGCACATGGTGTCTTCAGAAGGCATCAGGGTGGACCATAAAAAGATTGAAGCTATTGTAAATTAGAGATCGCCTCGCAATGTGCTAGAGATCTAAAGTTTCTTAGGCTTAGCCAGTTATTATAGACGATTTGTGAAAGGATTTTCAATTATCGCCTCCCCGCTCACTAAGTTACTTCGGAAAGAGGCTAAATTTGAATGGATAGATAGTTACCAAGCAAGTTTTGAACAGCTAAAAAAGATGTTAACAGAAGCTTCAGTTCTTACTCAGCCAATAGCAGGTAAAGAATATGCTATGTATAGTTATGCATCGAAAAATAGCTTGGGATGTGTGCTAATATAGGAAGGTAAAGTAGTGGCTTATGCATCAAGGCAGTTAAAGCCTCATGAACAGAATTATCCGACTCATGATTTAGAGTTGGCAGCAGTTGTGCTTGCTTTGAAGATATGGTGACATTATCTCTATGGAAAGAAATGCAGAATTTATACATATCACAAAAGCCTTAAGTATCTGCTTACACAATGAGATCTCAATTTAAGGCAGCGCCGATGGCTAGAATTGTTCAAAGACTATGATTGTATAGTTGACTATCATCCGAGGAAGGCCAATGTGGTAGCTGATGCATTAAGTCGGAAAATGATGGCGACCTTGTTATTGCAAGATTATAAATGAAGCTTTACATCCAGCGGAGCTTTATTAGCTCAATTGCGAGCTTGCCCTAATCTAAGACAGGCAATAATTGATGCACAGGCGAATTATGAAAAGCTACAACAATTGGCTCAATCAGTGCATAAAAGGAGGCCCAGTAGAGTATTCAACCAGGTTTGATAGTGGTCTCTATTATCGAAACCGTTTATGTGTCCCAAACATTAAAGAATTGAAGAGAGCTTTATTGCAAAAAGCCCATAATACTGTATTTACCATACATCCCGATGGCAACAAAATGTATAGAGATCTAAAACAGTTCTACTGGTGGCCAGGAATGAAAAGAGATGTAATTGAGTATGTTTTCAAATGCCTGACATGTCAACAAGTAAAGGCAGAGCATTAACTTCCTTCAGGATTGCTAAATCCTCTTCCTATTCCTCAATGGAAGTGGGATAATGTTACTATAAATTTTGTCATAGGTTTACCCATTACTCAAAAGAAGCATAATGCTATATGGGTCATAGTAGACATATTGACAAAGGTGGCCCATTTTATACCGATCCGAACTAACTACTCGATGGACAAGTTGGCTGAGTTATACATAGATTAAATTATTAGACTGCATGGGGTACCAATTTTAATCATTTTAGATAGGGATCCGAGATTTACTTCCAGATTTTAGAAAAGTCTACAACAAGCTTTAGGCACAAAGCTTCTTCTTAGTACTACTTTTCATCCTCAAACAGATGGGCAGTCGAAAAGGATTATACAAGTACTGGAAGACATGCTGAGAGGCTGTATTTTAAACTTTCTCGGGAGTTGTGATAAACATGTGACCTTAATGGAATTCGCCTACAACAATGGCTATTAAAGTAGCATTGGTATGCCACCTTATGAAGCACTCTATGGTCGAAAATGTAGAACTCCCTCCTATTGGACAAAATTAGCTGAAAGCAAATTGACAGGGTCCTGACATTGTAAAAGATACCAAAGAAAATATTCAACTTGTTAAGAAAAGATTAAAAGAAACAAGTGATAGGCAGAAGTCATATGTGGACTTAAAAAGAAAGGACATTGAGTATCAGGTTGGTGATGAAGTATTCTTGAAGGTATTCCCATGGAGAAATGTGTCGCGGTTCGAAAAGAAAGGGAAACTTAGTCCCAAGTTTATAGGTCCTTATAGAATTTTGAAACAGGTTGGAACGGTAGCATATCAATTGGATCTTACCAATAAATTATCAAAGCTACATGATGTTTTTCATGTTTCTATGCTCCGGCAGTATAGATCAGACGAGTCATATATTGTACCTGTGCAAGATATCAGTGTCAGATCTGATTACACATATGATAAGGAGCCTAAAATGATCTTGGCCAGAGAAATTAGACAATTAAGGAAGAAAGAAATCCCCCTAGTCAAAGTGTTATGGCAACACCATGGCGTACAAGAAGCAACAATGCGGGCTCAATACCCACAACTTTTCAATACAGGTATGAATTTCGAGGACAAAATTTTTTAAGGGGAAGAGAGTTGTAATGCCCCTCATTATACCCTAGGAGAATTTCTCACTAATGAATTAGTAGGTTAAATGTCAAATTGAGTGTGAATGAATATGGAAGGACCTAAATGAAAAGTGAAAGGGATTGTTTTGGGGCATAATTAGAAATAATGAAAGTTGAGGGAAAAAGGGGTAATTTTTTTTAGGTAAGTGACACTTGGGCCATTAGGAGTGAGGGAGAGGGAGATATTTCTTTGAGAGGTGGCCAGCCAAGGGGTGAGTGGTCTTCTTCTCCATTCATCTTCATCCTCTCACTCTCTTAAACCCTAAAATCTCTCTCTAAAACTCTCTCTCTAGGATCTCTTAGAATTTTACAAGAAAGAAAGAAGATTTACTTGGGCTTCATCATAAGGTATTGTTGTGTCTTTATTTGGTGTGTGAGTTGCTCATTGAATATAGTGATGAGTGTTCTTGGTGATGTTCTTTTTATAGAAGAAGAAACAAGTAAGAAGAAGGGAAAAGAGGCTACTTAAGGTTGAAGAGATTTAGAGCTTTTAAAGGTATGGGAATTTGTATGTTTGTTTGTGTATGTGCTTAAGTTTTGGACATGAGAGATATCTCTATCATTGCTATGATATGTCTTATATGTGGATCTTGGGATTGAAAGTGATTTAGAGATGAAAGATGCAAGTTTTGAGGAAAGATATAAAACTCTGTGTTAGGAATCAAAGGACCAGTCTGTACTCTTTTGACCATAACTTGAATTATAGTTGTTCAAATGGAGAAATTCCAGTTGGTATAGAAACTAGACATCCATATCTTAATTTTGTTAGAAGAAACCAAGAACTGATTTTCATTGCATGATAGTGAAAATTGGTGTTGAAATCGGGTTTTGGCTGTTACCTTATTTTTGTGAGCAGCCTGTGGTTTTCTTTGCATATATTAAGATTTACAGGTCCTATTGAGAAGATTTTTGATGTTTTGGAAATTAGAAACATAGGGTTAAAACTTTGTAGAAGATAATTTTGTCGGAAAAAGTCTTTTGGTATGCCTAATTTGAAGGGAAAATCTAATTTCTTAAGTAGCATTCAACATTTTATGAACATGAGCATTGAATGTTTGGGCCGTCGCTATGTGTCGCGAGTGCGACACCAATGAATAGTCAGGTAGGCAGTTCCTTGCTGTCGCGAATGCGATTTATGTCGCGAGCGCGACAACAAGCATTTATCTCTGATATTTACCTATATATTTTTCCTATTTTTCAACTATAGTAGGCTCCTCTACTGATGTATTATGTTTATATTTGAACATAATCGACCTGAAAATTCGAGCATGTATGAAATTGTATTACAGTCGGTTATGAATAATATCTATGTATATACACATTTCGCATTGCCGAATTAATATGCTAATAGTTAAATTATAGTATCTTGATTATAATGAATACTTACATGTATGATCTATCTATATGATAAATATGATAACTTAAAAACCAGAAATGACATAATGATATATGAAATAAACAATGTCTGGATTGAAAGTTGGTTGTGGATAGATAAGCATGCCTATAGGGTTACAATTGCAGCCGCTATAGTCTGACTCTCATGAGTCCACAATCCATCTCTAAATGAGACCACAGTTCTGACCTGAATAAGTCCACAGATTTAATACCTTCGGGTATTTACAGATTTGATACCTTATGGTATCTACAGCACCCGTTATCCACACCCAGAAGATTTTAAGCAGGCAATTTATAAACTGAATAACATGCATACATAGTTTGCAATCTTTTATTGTTATAGTTAAATGATTCTTAGTATTATTTCTTAATAAAGTAACTGCATTATATTTTGTATTATTGTTGTATGATTGGTAATAACCACTGTGAGTGGTTATTAGCATGTTATATTTGTTCCCTACTAAGCTTTTTAGCTTAGCACGGGTGTTCATCTGTGTAGGTTCGCAGGTTAGACCTTTTGTTCAGGGACAAAGTCAACAATCTCATAAGCCAACATCAGAATAGGAAGAATAGTTTTGAAGTATGAGATTCAACTTTGTAACTTTTTGGTTATATGATGATGTATTCGGTAGTAAAAATCATGTAATTATCAAGTTTTGTAACTAGCAACATGTTAATAAAACAACCTTAATTTTATAAGATATGTAATGTATGTATATATATATGTATGTATGTATACCTATATGCACCATTAACAGATGACTCACAGGAATATCTAGTATAGTCATTACAATCCCAAGAAGGAAGCCGAAGCAATCACCTTACGAAGTGAAAAAGAGCTAAAAAAAGCTGAAATAGGTAAGAATTCTTCTCAAAGGATGGAACCAACAATGGAGATAAGTATTTTTAATTCTGAAAATACTGAGAAAGTACCTTCTACTATTAAGAAAGGTAAAGGAAAAGGTAAGAAAAAAAACTTATTTCTATAGTTCTTGACAAATTTCAATTACCTTTTCCACTATAGCTAGAAAAGAAAAGCAAAATGAATAATTATCTAGATTTTTAGACATGTTTAAAAATTTGTATGTAAATTTACCATTTGCTGAAACTCTATTACACATGCCTAAATATGCTAAATTCGTGAAAGAGTTATGTTCTAATAAAAAGAAGCTAGAAGTTATAGGTACGGCTTAATTATTCGAAATTTATAGTGCTATTTTAATGAATAAAATTTCTGAAAAATTAGAAAACTCTGGTAGTTTTACGGTACCTTGTGAATTAGGATGGAATTTTGTTGGACATACTTTTATGTGACTTGGGTGCTAGTATTAATTTAATGCCTTATTCAATTTGCAAAAAATTGAACTTAGATGATCTTAAGGAGACCCGAATGACACTGCAATTAGCAGATATATTCGTAAAAAGGTCAAAGGGTATTATTGAAGATTATTGGTAAAAGTAAAAAATAATATATTTTCAGTTGATTTTGTGGTAATAGATATGGAGGAGGATCGAAAAGTGCCATTAATAGTAGGACGACCATTCTTAAATACATCAAAAGCTTTAATAGATGTACATAGACAAATGGTTACTTTAAGGGTCGATGAGGAGGAAATAGTTTTTAATGTTAATAAAGTGATAAAACACCCTTCTTATGACTTTGAAGAATCCATTTGTTTTGTAGACAGTATTCAAGAATGTGTAGAGGAAAAGCAGGAAAAATTATATTAAATGATGAGTTATAGGATTATTTTATACATTCGAGGAATAAGAAGGACATGGAAAAGCAAAAAGAAGAGCTGATACAAGAACTAGAAATAGAGCACAATAAAGAAATGAAGGAGGATGAACAGTCCCCTCCTAAGGGAGAAAATCACTCTGAACTCAAAATTCTTTTTTCACATTTAAAATATTTATTTTTGGAGAAAAATGTAAAACCTGTAATTATTTCTTCACTTTTGTCAAGTTTAGAAAAAGAAATGCTAGTAGAGATCCTAAAAAAGCATAAAGGAGTAATAGGATGGAAGACTTAAAGTTTGAAGGGAATTAGCCCCAGTTATTGTATACACTGGATTTCAATGGAGATGGATTTCAAGCCAGTAATGCAACCTCAAAGAAGACTTAACCTAACTATACAAGAAGTGGTGAAAAAGGAGGTATTGAAACTACTCGATGCAGGTATTATCTATCCCATTTCTGATAGTAGTTGGATGAGTCTTATGCAATATGTGCCTAAAAAGGGAGATATGACTGTGGTGACTAATGAAAATAATAAATTAATCCCAACACGAATTATAACGGGATGGAGAGTGTGTATTGATTACATGAGGTTAAATAGTGCCACTAGAAAAGACCATTTTTCTTTGCCTTTTTATTGATCAAATGCTAGAAAGATTAGCTAGCAATATATTTTACTATTTTTTAGATGGTTATTCAGGGTATATGCAAATTCCTATAGCACTAGAAGACCAAGAAAGACCACCTTTACATGCCTTTATGGCATATTTGCCTATAGGAGAATATTTTTCGATCTTTGTAATGCCCCGACTACTTTTCAAAGATGCATGATAGTCATATTTCATGATTTTATTAAATAATTCATGAAAATTTTTATGGATAATTTTACTTTATATGATTGAAATTTTGATTAATGTTTATCTAATCTAGCATTATTTTTGAAAAGATGTGAGAAAACTAATTTAGTTTTCAATTGGGAGAAATTTCATTTTATGGTAAGGGAGGGAATTGTTTCAAGGCATAAAATTTCTGAAAATGGTATTGAGGTTGACAAAGCAAAGGTGCAATTACCTCCTTCTATGAATGTTAAAGAAATTAGAAATTTTCTTGGTTATACCGGTTTTACCGTCGGTTTATTAAATTTTTTTTAAAATAGCTAAACCACTTTGCAATTTATTGCTTAAAGATGTTACATTTAACTTTAATGATGAGTGTTTGTAGGCTTTTAACCAATTAAAGTATAAGTTAATTACAGCACCTGTCATAGCATCACCAGATTAGAACTTGCCTTTTGAAATTATGTATGATGCTAGTGACTTTGCAGTAGGAGCATTTTTGGGACAAATAAAAGAAAAAATTTACATACCATTTATTATGCCAGTCACGCACTCACAGGAGCACAAGTGAACTACACCACCACAAAAAAGGAGTTTTTGGCAATTGTGTTCAGTTTCAAAAAATTTAGGCCATATCTCCTTGGTTCTAAAGTGACAGTGTGGTCGGATCATGCAGGAATTCGACATCTCTTTGCTAAGAAGGATTCCAAACCGAGGCTTATTAGATGGATTTTGTTGCTTCAAGAATTTGACGTGGAGATAAAAGATAAAAAGGGAGCTGAAAATTTTGTAGCTGACCATCTATCCAGATTGGATCATGCTCATATAGAAAAGAAAGAAATTTCTGACTTATTTCTCGATGAACATATTTGTACTTTATATACGTATACAAATTCATTTCCTTGGTATGCTAATATAGCTAATTTTTTTACAGGAGGATATTTTCCAAAAGATTTCACTTGGCAACAAAAGAAAAAGCTTCAAACAGATGCCAAGTATTATCTTTGGGAGGATTCATACCTCATCAAGATTTATCCGGATCAAGTGCTTAGACAATATGTTTTGGAAGATGAACAAGTAGATATATTGAGGTAATGTCATGGAGGAGAGATTGGAGGTCACCATGGGCCAAATCAAACAGTTCAGAAATTTCTTCAATCAGGTTTTTTCTGGTTTACTCTTTTCGCAAATGTGAAATCATTTATAGAAATTTGTGATAGATGCCAATGAGTAGGAAATATCTCAAAAAAAAGATGAGATGCCTATAAACAATGTGCTAGAGGTAGAAATTTTTGATGTATGGGGAATAGACTTCATGGGACCATTTCCAAATTCATTTGGTTTTGAGTATATCTTGGTCGTTGTGGATTATATGAGTAAATGGGTAGAGACAATAGCTACTAGGACATGTGAAGCCAAAATTGTGTTTGAATTCATTAGGAAAAATATTTTCACTAGATTCGGAGCACCTAGGGCTATTATAAGTGATGGTGGCAAATATTCTATTAACCATCAATTTAGAACTTTGCTTCGAAAATTTGGTGTTAAGCACAAAATCACAACCCCATATCACCCGCAAGCAAATGGACAAGTGGAAGTATCTAATAGGGAGTTGAAATCAATCTTAGAGAAAATTGTCAATAATTCTAGGAAAGATTGGTTTCTTAGGTTAGACGAGGATCTATGGGCCTATAGAACTGCATTCAAAACCCCTATAAGCATGTCTCCCTTTAGAATTGTCTATGGAAAAGCATGTCATCTACCAGTGGAGCTAGAACATAAATCATATTAGGCTACAACATTGCTTAACTTTGATTTAAAAAGTGCAGGTGAAAAAAGGAAATTGCAGCTCAATAAACTTGATGAAATTCGACATGGGTCTTATGAAAATGCTGCCATGTATAAGGAGAAAACAAAATGGTGGCATGATAAGAGACTGAAAGTAAAAGATTTCACTCCAAGTATAATGGTCTTTTTTATCTTTTCTTTTTTTTCTTCTCACCACTCGCCGGCCACCGATCAAAGCCTCTGTTGGACAGTCACCAACTAGCTTCATTAGTTTTTGGTACGTATAGCTTTTTTTTTTCTTTTTGTTCTCTCTCTTTCTAGTTTTCGGTATCTCACGTTCACTCTTCATTTTTCTCTCTATTTCTGCATTTCTCCTACTTAATCTTTGATTTTTTGTTCTGGGTTTTATTTTGTATTGTCTAGATTCTTTACTTGCACAAAGTATATACGAGAATCGAGCTGAGACTTATTAAACCAGAACTAATTCTCTCGCCTTATTTTTATTTAATTGTTTATTTTATTTCATTTATTTTTACTTTATGTTTTTAGTTTTTGCTTGTGTTTTTTTTTCTAATTTTGTGGTGATTCATTTGAGCATTGATTTTTGCATGAATAAGATTAGAATTGATTGTGTTAATGTGCATGAAAGTGGATGTGAAACTTGAAAAATTTACAGGAATTTTGGTGCACACGACAGAGACCAAATTGTCTCAGCCATGTCCAATGTGCAATCTAGATACAAGAGGGGGCACAAGACAGAGACCAAAGTGTCTCAGCTGCGTGCAATTGAAAAGTCCTATTTTTTGTCTATCTTTTGGCATTACATTCTATTTTCACCTCTTCTCATTTGTATTTTTAATACAAGCACTCCATTTCTTATGCATTTGCATCAATTTTGGCATGATAAACATGAATTCACCTCATTTAGCTATTTTTGTGCTTCATTTTTTAGTAATTTTATGTTTTGTTTTAATTTTATACTTTATTTTATTTTATTGTTGTTTTAGTTTTTAATTTATAGTTCATGTTATTATTTTGTTATCTTTAGTTTATTTTTTAGTTGTGTTTTGATTATAGTTTAGTTGTGATGTTTGCTTTTGTTTGTTGTTCTTATTGCATACTTTTGCACCTAGTTAGTTTACCCTCGTAGTTATAATCTTGAACTTAAAATTAGAAAGCCTTATTTAGATTAGTTGGAATAGCAAGGAGTGGTTGATTGTTGAATGAATTTTTCTTTATCGGTTAGTTTCAATTAGACCAATACTAGTACGTCTCTTAATAAATGTGCACTTTAGGCCTGATTTTGAAAATAATAAAAATCAGTGCATGAAGTTGATTGAGTAAGAATTCTAAAGCGCTAGAACCTTCCCCATCATCCTTCAAAGCAAGTAAATGACTCAAAAATAAGAATGGAAATGACTTAGGTAATATTTTTCTTGATCGAATTTTGAAAAGATCTTTTGACCTACCTTTGCTATATAATATCCCTTGTAAGCCCTTTTGAGCCTATTTGAGCATGCTAAATGCGTGTTAATTTTATGTTTGTTGATTACACTTACATTTTGATCCCTTAAGCTTAAAAAGCCCTTGTCTTACCTTTTTTGAACTGGCCATTCTAGAAGTAAGTGAGATAAATTTTTCGTAAAAAATACTAGTGTGAGTAAAGGGTTGTGCTTTAATTGTGAGATTCTAGAGTTAGGGATACATTGTCAATATTAAGTGAGATAAAAAAAATTTTAGAATTTAGTTCTTTTTAAAAAAAAAATTTGTGAGTCCCTACTTATAATTTGTAAAATTGATCACTTTAGCTATAAAAAAAAAGAAAAAAAGAAGAATAAAGCTGCTAATCTTGGTTTCATCTAAGTGTGGGGTACTTTACGTGCAGAGGAGAAGGATCCTAAGCTTTTTGAACGTCAATTGAGCTGTAATCTTAGTAAAAAATTTAGAGGGGATTCTTCTTCTTCTTCTTGTTGCTTTTTCCTTGAAAAGTGTTCTACATTTTGGATATCTGAAGTTTGGCAATGATGATAAATGAATAAGGGTAGAGTTGAAGTCTTATTATTAGGAGAAAAATGGTAAGCTGAGGTAGAAATAGCAATTCAAACTTGTGTATCTTAATCATTTTTCTTAATAGCCATACCTTAGCCACATTATAACCTTTTAAGTCCTAAGGATCTTTTCTTTTTAAGAGTTATGTGCAGAGATGACTTTCGGGTTCTAGTGCTAAAAGAAAGGCCTATGACTTCCAATGAGTTTCAAGAGCGAAATCGTGTGTGCAATCTTTTGTACACAAATTCTTTTCTCGATTATCAAATTGCGTTGGAATTTTTGGTTTTAAAAGTTACTGTAAAATGTTTTGGTCTAGCACACACACAAGGAGATTTGCTAGTATGATCTAGTTGAGTCTTTTCGATTTAGGATTTTATTTAGTGACTTCTACTAAAGTATTGTTCTACTTTTTCTAAATTTGTGTTTTCTTTATTTGAGTTCGAGTATATAGGAATGCGGTTTGTTCATTTGCTCGAGGGCGAGCAAAATCTAAATTTGGGGTAGTTGATAATTTCGATTTTAGTGTTTATTTTCAGTATAATTTTATCTATGTTAGTATCTCGTTTTGCGTGCTTTTTTTATGTTTTTAGTATTAAAATGTTCTTTTTACATTAATTAAGTTAATTTTGATAAATTTGAGGTTTTTGGGTGATTAATAGTGTTATTTTTAATTTTATGCAGAAAAATAGGCCAGCGCACAGCTGAGATTAATAATGTGTACATATTAGTCGGACGATTTAATTAAATGCATTCGCACATTATGTTCGAATAAATAATATTTTTTTTATTTTTTATATATTATTTTTGTTATTTTCATTAGTATTAAAAAATAATAAATAAATTTAAATTTAATATTAAATTACGTAATTAAAATTAAATTATTAAATTTAATTGATTTTAATTTTATTAAAAAATAAAAATATATTAAAAAAATAAATTAAATTATATTAAAAATAATAAATAAATAAAATTTAAACTTTAATTAAAGGTGGCGTATAAAAAAAGAAAAGAATGGAGCAAGAATAAAACATGAGTGTCCAAAAGTAATTTTCAAAAGAAAAATAGCACGTTGTCTGTGAGGACGTGGTTCACTCGTAGCTATGCTTTAGATCACACGTGGCATTAAATGACAGGGTAAAAAGAGTTACATAAATTCGGCCACCAGAATCTGCACCACAGAAGTTTATTTCCCACGGCTATTATCAGTGTCCCTGGCCACAAAAATATCCTCACACTAAATCACATACATTTACTTTATAACCCTTATAACTTCTCTAAATAGCAAAATTGCCATTGTTTCTGTATGTCTGAAGTGGCAAAAATGTTAATTATATGATCACAAGTGTCAAGAGCTAAAGAGAAAAATAAATTAAGAAAATGTGGTTCCATTTTACTAATCCATCAGAAACCCCATTCTTCTTCAACAATTTACTCTGAGCTCAGCCTCTTCTTCTGCAATTTTCATCTTCATCCCTTTTCTGACCAACCGAACATGGACTTATCCACGAAACTACACCGCCTATACCTCCGTTCTCCTTTTTTCACTGGTTCCTCGACTCTTCAATCCCGCTTTAAACGAAATTCAGTTCCCACAGTCAAAAAACCAATTATAAGTAATCCCAATTCGCTCAATTTTTGTATTCCTTTTAGTTCTACAAGAAAATGTTCCAAAATCACAGCCCGGTTATCGACTGCGACCGTAGAAACATCGGTCGATGAACCTGAGACAGATATTGAGTCCTTGTTTTCCAGTAATTCAACGGATGCTAAAGGCACCAAAAAGCAATCAAATAGTGGTGCTTCGGGTATTACATCGGGTATTAAGCTCGAAAATATAAGTAAGAGCTTCAAAGGAGTCACTGTTTTAAAGGACGTGACTTGGGAGGTGAAAAAAGGGGAGAAAGTTGGATTGGTAGGTGTTAATGGTGCAGGCAAAACTACCCAATTAAGAATTACTACGGGACAGGAAGAACCCGATTCTGGGAATGTAATCAAAGCCAAGCCCAATATGAAAATTGCGTTCTTAAGTCAAGAATTTGAGGTTTCTTTGAGTAGGACTGTTAAAGAGGAGTTCATGAGTGCATTTCAAGAAGAAATGGAGATTGCAGGGAGCTTGGAGAAGGTGCAAAAGGCCATAGAAGGGGCTGTGGAGGACTTGGAGCTCATGGGTAGATTATTGGATGAGTTTGATTTGTTGCAGAGGAGAGCACAAGCTGTGGACTTGGATGAAGTTGATGCAAAGATCAGTAAGTTAATGCCTGAACTTGGATTTGCCCCTGAGGACTCTGATAGGTTGGTAGCCTCCTTCAGTAGTGGGTGGCAGATGAGAATGTCCCTTGGAAAAATTTTGCTGCAGGTATAGTTAGAAGTTGCTGAGTTCAGCAGCCAATTTGATAGCCATTGATTATAGTTGACATTTTTTTATCCACTTTAGATTTTGGAACGAGATTAATGCTATTCATTTTCTATTATCACTGATGGTTTATTAGACTGCATTTATTTTGGAAAACTATATTCTTAACTTCTTGTTAAGCATAATTATAACTGAAAACGATTTTTCTTCCACTGTTCACACTATCTGGTCTAAAGCAACATATATGGAGATTTGAATTGACAAACTAATGGATAACACTTTGTTTGCTGTTTACATCAGTGACAAACATTGCAATGTTTGATGCTAGTTGACTTAAGTATTCCACTGTTCTTTTACAGGACCCTGATTTGTTACTTCTAGATGAACCTACAAATCACCTTGATCTTGACACAATTGAGTGGCTTGAAGGCTATCTCCAGAAGCAAGATGTTCCAATGGTGGTCATATCCCATGACAGAGCCTTTCTTGATCAACTATGCACAAAAATTGTGGAGACTGAAATGGGTGTTGCTAGGACGTATGATGGAAATTATTCTCAATTCCTTGTGTCTAAGGCAGCATGGATTGAAGCTCAGTATGCTGCCTGGGAGAAGCAGCAAAAGGAAATTGAGCAAACAAAGGACTTAATAAGTAGGTTGGGTGCAGGAGCAAATTCTGGCCGTGCTTCTTCTGCTGAGAAGGTAGAACTAGATTTATAGAATAATTTAGTATCCTTTTTATGAGGAATGAGAAACATTTTGTCCTTGGATATAGATTCAAATTTAAACGATATCTAGGAAACTATGCCGTTATATTATTAATAACATAGTAGTTTATGACATAGTATATCTTCCATGGCTTTTGCGTCAATTATCTCTTGTAATCATGGGCAATTGGTCCTTTGCTAAACCTTGAAAGTAAAAAATATTTGTGCTATTATGCCTTTTAATCTCTCATCTATTGGATAGGACAAGTACAGAAAATAAAATGTCATGAGGTTTCAGTAGTACATTTCTATGAATGGGCATCTCCAGCACCTTCTCCCCCTTTTAGTAACGATAATTTACAAATGAATGGGCATAAAGCCTTTTAAATGAAAGATTGCTGTTTTTGAGTCTTTCTGAACATCTCCTGAATTAGGCTATGTTATTACCTTTATCTTGTTAAAATCATTTGGCAGAAGTATGAGAGTTGTAAGTTGCTCAAATAAAATGTTTTTTTTTTTTTTCTTTCCTTTGGACCTTGTTAGTTATAGTCATCTGGCTGTGGGTTTGTGAGAATAATTCTAATCTCAATTATTTGGTATATGCATTTTCTTCCTTGTGCTTTTATTGATTATCAAACTCATAGTACATAATATCTTCAAACAGAAACTGGAGAGACTTGAAGAAGAGGATCAAGTAGAGAAACCATTTCAACGGAAACAAATGACGATCAGGTTTCCAGAGCGAGGGAGAAGCGGAAGGAATGTTGTAACAATTAAGAATTTGGAATTCAGTTATGAGGATAAGGTACTGTACGTCAGAGGAGAGGCTGTTTTGTTGTTAATACTTTTCTTTCTGATGATCTTTTTCTCATTATTTAAAGCTCTTGTATGCTTTCTGTGCCAGGTGCTGTTTAATAGGTCAAACCTTACAATAGAAAGAGGTGAGAAGATTGCCATTATTGGCCCAAATGGATGTGGGAAGAGTACTTTGCTCAAACTTATCATGGGGTTAGAGAAGCCAAGGGCAGGTGAAATTGTAATTGGGGAGCACAATGTACTACCAAACTATTTTGAGCAGAACCAGGTTTGTTACTTTGACAAATCAAATGGCATTTAATTTAACCTTATACTCTAATTGCTTTTTTCTTTTGTGCCAATTTTACTTGTTATACATGTTAGTGCTACAACATAACCAAGTTTTTTTTATCGTTTGCCCTTGAAGGCTGAGGCACTTGATTTGGATAAAACAGTGATTCAAACTGTGGAAGAAGTTGCAGAGGACTGGAGAATTGATGATATTAAGGGGCTCCTTGGGCGCTGCAATTTCAAAGCTGATATGCTTGACAGAAAGGTTTCCCTTTTGAGTGGTGGTGAAAAGGTAAACTCAACTAGTCACTCAAGTAATCTTAAATCTCATACCTCTTCTTCTCTGTTGTATATCCTTTTAGAAATTCTAGTTTTTCAAAAACTTTGGCCTTTTTTCTGAATCATTTGTTTGAAATTTCTTATTCTATTTGCTCATGGATAGCTGCTTGTTCTCGGAAAAGTTGAATGTTATAACTTGCATTGTCATCTGCACTGTAATTTATTTGATGAGGATAATAGCCCATTATTTGCTGAAATGACACAAATTAAAGAAGAAATGTCCTTCACTTCCCATTTGGATTAATTTATTTATTTATTTTTAGTTTGAATTCTTTTAGCTAGCTCATCGCTTGAGTTTGTTCCCATTTTATCTACCATTCTGATTCTTCTTAATATAAGCTGTAGAGCATCAGTGAGCAACCAAATGGATAAAAGAAGGATTGAGATTATAGTTATAAAATTTTGGAAGCTGTTGACCCCCCGGGATGAAGTTAGTTATAGTCTCCCCTTTCTGATGTATCTTGCAATCTCAGTTCTTACCCACCATGTGGTTTTTGATTACGTGCTCTGCAACCTGAATAGAGTTAATGGTTTGCTTCTATTGATAAAATAATTTCAGTTCAATATAGGTTTGCACATGAATGCCTTGCAAATAGTCCCTGGTTTGTGCTTCTTAGTATTTTGTTACTCCATCCGTCTCAAAATAATAGTTCACTTTACATTTACACACTGATTAAGAAATGTTAGTTTTTATAGTTTTATGACATAATATTTCCTATTATTTACCTATGTTATCCTTTCATTTGAGCATTAATAGTACTTGTTTTGAAAGTGCAAACTTCATTACAATGAAAATATAAATTCATTAAATCTTTAATTCTATTGGAGATACAAACACTAAGTATTAATTTCTTGGAAATATTGCCATGTAATTAATTAACAATTTATTTATTTTTAGATAGTTATTAGAGGGTATTATGGACAATTTAAATGGTAATTATAGAATACAAATAGAAAGTGGGCTATATTTTGAGACAAATGAATAGGGAAAGTGTGAGTATTATTTTGGGACGGATGAAGTATTATTTGTTTTTTCACTTTTACTTCTTTCATTCTCTTGGGCTACGTTGCTTTCAGTGGATTTTTGTTTTTTTCTCCCTGAAACAAGGAATCAAGATTGGAATTTGTCATTTTGTTCTATTCAGGCACGTCTAGCATTTTGCAAATTCATGGTAAAACCATCAACTTTGCTAATTTTGGATGAACCAACCAATCATTTGGATATCCCTTCCAAAGAAATGCTTGAGGTTTGAACTTTTTCTTGTTTATTTTTGTCCACTTTGCATCTTATTTATTTCATGGTGTGGCCAATCAGTGTTTGTTTGTTACATCAGGAGGCCATAAGAGAATATAAGGGCACAGTAATCACAGTTTCTCATGATCGGTACTTCATAAAGCAAATAGTTAACAGAGTAATTGAAGTCCAAGATGGCCAGCTACAAGATTATGCTGGCGATTACAATGTAAGCTTGGCCTTCTTCACCCTCTTAGTCTTTCATGTCCGGATGCTAATTATGCTAAGAAGGCTGAGCATCCCCTTTTAACAATTTTTCCCGAATGTGGTGTTTAGGATAAGCATGAACTCGTGAGATATTGAAGCATAACCAATTAGAGTTTCTTATTTTTGCTTCTCATGTGGCACAAGTGGGGGTCTAAAGTTTTTTTACCTTACACGGATGCAACCGGTTGTGACCCAAATTTTCTTGATTCACAGTATTATCTGGAGAAAAACCTGGATGCGAGAGAAAGAGAACTTGAGCGGGAGGCAGAGCTTGAAGAAAAAGCCCCAAAAAAGAAGGCCAAATCAAAGATGTCAAAAGTTAGTGTTATGCTTTTGATAGCTATAGCAGCATAGAATAGGCATATTTTTTGATCTAGCATTCTTAATTTTGTGGTTCACTTGTTCTTCAACAGGCTGAGAAGGAAGCTAGGAAGAAACAAAAGGTGCAGGCCTTTCAGGCTGCAAAACAGAAATCTAAAGGACTGAAGAATTCCAAAAGATGGAACTGAGAGATATACTCGCTACCAAACTAATTTTACCATGTAAAGAGTAAATCTAGGAATTTCTGGCCTTGACCATTGTAAATAATATGTGATAGAAACGCGGAATTTGGTTGAGGTTGATTTTTTCCTTTCGATTATAATTTTAATCTTCAGAATGTTTCTCTGGAAATTAGATCCCAATTCGTTGATGACTGCATATGTTATAGCATTCTGAACCTAAATTCTCATTGTTGGTTGGAAACCAAGAAAAATCCCATCTTTAATATGAAAATGTGATAAGATTCTGATTTGCAACATTTTATTGAAGGAGCTATTTGCCTTTGATTTTTATTTTGGAGCTAATTTGTCTCTAATATTTTGTTATTAGAGGACTAAAATGTTTCTACATATATATTTTTTTTAACTCCTCAATTTATCCCAATTTGATTTTTTCCTAGAATTTACTTTTCCTTTTAAATTGTGTCTAAAATTTACTAAATTACTTTAAAATATTTCTAGCTAGATTTTAATACCGATCAAAACGAATATACTTTACATTAAATTTTTTGAACTTATAAAATTACTCAAAGATATTTCTATCAATATTTTAATACCAATCAAAATAAATTTGCTCTATATTAATTTTTTTTAATTATTATCAGAAGTTTGATAGAAGTATTTTGAAATAATTTCATAGTTTTGAATATAAATAGAAAGGAAAAATAAGTTTCGGGAAATAAAGAGAGTAATTAGCACCTCTAGTCCTTTAACTTTAGACTTTGTAACCAAGTAGTCACTCATTTAATTTTTTTTAACTCAAAATCCTTCAAATTATCAAAAGCTTCCCACAAAACTTCTCATGTCAGTATTATTTCCGGGTTGAAATTTGAGTATATAGTGCTGATTGGGAATCAACCTTGAATCAAATGTCATATATCATGTTGACGTGGATTATACTACAGCAGTTACATATATACTCTTATCTTCTTGTAACTTTCTTAATCATTTTGTTTTTTGTTGGCAAATCTGATAGTACAAAAAACCCAATGAAAAAAAATTAAATAAAAATTAAAAAATAAAGGTAGCATAATAATTATAAGTAAATATTATTTTCACATCTAGCAATCAAATTTTAAATAAAATTAAATCAAAATTTAAAAATAAAGATAGCATAATAATTATAATTATAAGTAATTCTAATTAAATCAAATGCTTGGGCTACTATTAGAGAGCTTAGGTAATTTTTGCATATATGTATTTCTTATTAGCATCTTACATGGCATGGGATTAAGGCTGATTCCCAATCAGCACTATATACACAAATATCAACTTGTAACTGGAAATAATACTGTCATGAAGAGTTTTGTGGGAAACTTTTTTATAATTTAAGGGATTTTGAGTTAAAAAAAATTAAATGAGTGACTACTTAGTTACAGAGTTTAAAGTTAAGGGATTAGATGTGTTAATTACTCAAATAAAGAAATTGAATTGGAGAAATATATAAAATTAATTAACTTAGAGAGACATTTTAGTATCCAAAATTAAAACATCAAAGACAAATCAGCTTTGAAATAAATATTGAGGGCAATTAAATTTCTTCTAAATTTAATTTTAAATTTTTTGAATAATTTAAATTTAAATTTCAAATTCAAATTTTAATTGCTATTTTCTGGATAAATTCGAACTAAATATTTCGATTAAATAAAAATTATTAAATTTATCTATATTTTTAATATATTATATTTTTCTCGTTTAAACAATCTATCACAATATATATATATATATATATATATATATATATATATATATATATATATATATATATATATATATATATATATATATATATATAAAGCACGGCATAATGAAAAGGACGCTGGCCAAAACCCAAATTGGAGAGGTTCAATATGAGATCCAATGGGACTCATTTTCTCAAGAGGAATTTAAGTAGCTTACCCCTTTTTAACCCTATTTTTTAAAAATACAATCATTACTTAAAAAATTTCGAAATTACCTTTTTTTTTTTTAATTTTTAATTTTTAAAAATATCCCTTTTTATTTTAAACCCTAAGGTCATGTTTGGTTCTATGTATTAAATACATGACTATATAATATAATACAATATAGTATAATATATAGTGTTTGGTAATTTTTTTTTTAAATAATACATGGGTTAAATTATATAGAATCAAATTTTTATTCCTCATATATGGGATAAAATAATACCCCAATATCCTTTGGGTTTATATAATACGGCGTTATCGTATTTATACTGGCAACGATTTCGGCATCACTTACCTTTGAACCTCCTGATCTCCGGCCACCCTCATCTCCAACAAATTTCAATATTTTCAGGACAAAGTAATAAAACCAAAAGCCCTAATCTCTATTGTTCAATTTTTTTTCTTCTCTATCCGCCTCTGTTCTTCTCTCACTCAGCCACCATCATCGAAGCTTTCATGGCCGGCCATTGATTGTATCATCCATCGCCGACCAGGTCTGTATAATATTTTTTTTTTACATTTTCTATCTCTTATTTTTTTGGTATTTATTTCTCTAGATCACAGCTGTAAATTCTCGTTCCAGCTGCTAGTTCTCTCTTTCTCTGTTTTTTCTTATTTTTTTAATAATAGTTGCTTTTGCTTTTATGTGTTTTATTGCTTTTGCTTCAAATAGGATTTTTCGTTTTTTGTTGTCACAGAAACAACAGCTATATTAGAAATTCATACCTTTTTTATTATCAACCTTCCGTCAATCATCTAAGGTATGTTCTTTTTTGATTTCTAAAATCTGCTAATGTTATTTGGGATGTCTATTATTTTTGCTATAATATAGTTGGATTAGTTTTAACCTGAGAATTAATTGAATTTTCATGAAATCATGTGATTCAGATTCACATTTGGGTTCTCTGCGAGGGAATTTTTTTTTTTTTTGGGTTGCTAGATGAATATATCTGAGTCTTCTTGTGGCTGTCTTCCTTTTTTCTTCAGGCGGTCTTTGTTTTCGGGTAGGTAGTCTTGTTTTGTTGGCTGCCTATTTCTTGGCTGGTATCAGGCTCTTTATGCTGACTGTTAGGTTGGGTTCACGACTGATTACCCTGTCTGTTGGATTAGTCAGTCCTATTCTTGGTTGGTGATTGATTATTCCATCTGTAGTTTGATCCAAGGATAGGATGTCATGCTCTGTAGTTTTGTATTTCTTCCATTTTTACTCTCTAAAATAATACCATCAGCTTATCAAAAACCTCCCTTTCCCATCAAGTTCTTGCTGCTGAAGTTTTTGGTAGTTGCCTGAAGTTCTTTGAATTGAAACTTCTTCAGGTTTCCGAGATTGAGTTCTTCCTTGTGTTCATAAGAATATGCTTTTGACTTGTTATTTATCTGAGGTTGAACTTGAGTTGTGCCTTACTAACCGGTTACATCAAAGAATATTTGCTGGTTGTGTATGTGCCTCCACCAAAACAGAAAACCAAATCCAAGCAACAACAGACAGATGCATCCCATGCTCGAATCTATTGCCAAGTCAATTTTATGACCTTTTCCATTTCCAGAATGCTGAGAAACTTTAAAATAATAAATAAATAAATTTATGAGCATAAAAAAGTAAAAGAGAAATAACAAAGTAAGACTTAATATTTGAAATTGCAGAAGCAAAACAAAATCTTGAAAGCTTGTTATATAATAACATAAATAAAATAACAATCGAGAACTTTAAATTAAACTCAAAAGCATTACATATTTGACTAAAAAAAACTTAGAACGGGTGCTTTTAGAACAGAAAGATTCAAACTTTAAAGTAAGTAGAAGTAATGAGATTAATTACTTTGTTATGAAGTATTCAGGGATAAAGATTGAGGAGTTTGTATAGTTCCACATAAATGCTGCTTGGAATTTCAGAAAAATTAAATAATTAAAAAGATACATGGTTTATGGTATATACATGGTTTTATCTTGTTAGTTGTCTAAGTTTGTTATATATGGTATATGCATGGTTTTATCTAACTTAAATGATGGAATTTTCCAATCTTTCTTAGCACAAAATTTTGTTTTACTGAAACATAGTCTTCTCTTTTAGTAGCAAACTGAAGGGACTTACTGATTATACCCGATATGCTTGGTATAAAATTAATGTTACTCATTAGTGTTTATGGTACTGGAAGATGAATTCAACTGTTCTTTTTTGATATCATTTTGGCAGCAATGTAGATGTTCTGAAAGGGCATGAGTTTAGCTCTATAGTGGATTAGTTGTTTGTTGTTTAGGACAACTGGATCTAACTATAAAATTGTAGTGTTTGTGCGACAATTGCTATTACGCAGGAGTAGTGTTTTTTGATGTTCATGTCTAGTGGACTGGAAATCGATATGGTGGGCATAGATTCTGGAGGTTGAATGGCAACCTTCTGGCAGAAGTTAATTTTGCATCCAAAGTTTGCTTACTAAAGTACCTGTGCATTCAAATTTTAGACATCAATTGGTTGGATTATTAAATGTTTTTTTTTTAAATTGTTTGTCATATATATATATATATATGGGTTCAAATGCTGATAATGTTTCGGATTCTAATGCACTACAGATTCTGCCTAATAGTGAACAATTTGAGGTATATACATGGTTTTATCTAACAAATGAAGTTTTCATTGGTTTTAAGAATTGTTTGGTCTGTGAGGCTGCACTTAGAGAATGAATTCAATGAATATGTTGTTTCAAATTAAAAGTATTTTGAACAGAGAATGCTCCAATTAGTCCTAATGCCAATCACGATTTTTATTTTATTTTTCGTTAAATGAAAATTTCTTAGTCAGGGGTCCACTCATTAGGCCTAATTTCTTTATTGAAATGCAATACATAGTGAGTGCCTCATTTTACCCATCTTTCTCACCTTACTTCGCACACCTTAAAGGCCTTTATGCAAATACCATAAAATAAATCATTCATTCCTACAAAATAGTAATCTACATTCACGTGGATAGTGGACCATATTTACTATATATATATATATATATTCAAAAGCATATTTAATTTTGATGATTAGTGGTGCTTATAAATTTATTACATTGATTCATGTACTATTATTTTTTAATTTTGATGATTAAAATATATATTTATATTGAATGGATTATGTTTTTATTTAATTGAATATTTATTATGTGTTTATATTAGAATATTTTACTCCTAGTTCTTTTTTTCCATTCATTATATATGAATAATATTTTATATACTTAAAATTCTCATTTAGGAATAGATATTGGACAAAGTTCTCAATTTAAAGGAACCAGACGAAAGTGGAGTAAGAATGAAGAAAAGTCACTGTTAAAATTTTTTGAAGAAATAGTTGCTAATGGTGGGTCTTTCTCCTGAAGATCATCTTGACGTTTTACAAGCAATAATAGATAAATCTCAGCATGTGATATTATTCAGGTAACTGAAATATGAAATTGGGAAGATATTTGTTCAAAGATTACTTAGACAAATAAAGGATGATTAAGAGAATATTCAATGCATTAGTTATGTTTTTAATTAGGTTTATTTTTCACAAAGATATATAAATTTTTTGTATTCATTTATTATTTGGATTAAGTTTAAAATAATAATGATGAAGTTTATTTATTTCGATTTGTTATTGAACTATGTATAAAATTATTGATAGTACCACATTTGTTAATACATTTCGGCTATATAATTAAATATTATTATTTATTTAATTGCTAATTTATCTAATGATATACATTTGTATTTCAAGAAATGTATGCATTTTTTTAAATTGATTAGTGTACGAAAAATTGTAATTTATAATTAATACTTTTGCCTAAATTGGTAAATTATATAATTTTTTATTTTTTAAAAAATAATACAGTACAATATTATACATCAAACATAGTATAAAATAGTACAGATTAATACAATTCTTTACCAAACACTGTATAATATAATACAAGTTAATACTATACATGTTAATATTATACAGGCTAATACTATACATACTAATACTATACATGTTAATACAATACAGTGAACCAAACGTAGCCTAAATAGCAATCAGGACCCATTTAATCCATTTCTTCTTCTGCAATTTTCTCTCTTTGAGTCCATGCGAATCACTCTTCAATCTTATCGAGCTTTAACACTCTGTAAGTTTCACTTTCTCTTCTTTTCTTTCTCAATGCATTCGATTCATGGTTATTCTCTTTGATTCTTCAATGCAATTGTTAGTTGTTTCACTTTTACCATTTCTGTGCCTTTTAATTTGAGATAAGTTACAAAACTTGAGTATATATTTTAGTAAGAGCTTTGATTATTAGGGGTGTGCATCGGTCGGGTTCGGATGAACCCGACCCGATTAACCCGAAAACCGAAAATTACCTATTTTTCTCACCCGACCCTACCCTAAATAAATTTCGGGCCCCTACCCGAATAACCCGATTTTTTCGGGCCCCGACCCGAATAACCCGAAATTTTATTTTTTTAATTTATATATTTAAATTAAAATCCTAAATTAATACAAATAAATAATATTATATACCATAAAAAATATTTTAAAAATACAACAAACTAATAATTTCAAAATTACATTAAATATATATTATATATTAATTAATATTTTAGAGAAATTAATTTATTTATTTATTTTTTTAAATTCGGGTTGTTCGGTCGGGTTCGGGTTTCACCCGACCCGAACCCGAAATACCCCTAATATCCAAAACCGAACCGACCCTACTAACCCGATTAACCCCACCCGATTTGATCGGTTCGGTTCGGGTTGGTCGGGTTGATCGGGTCGGTTCGGTTTTTGCACACCCCTATTGATTATGATTCGTGATCCTTATTATGCAAATTTATCTCTTGCATTAGTCTATCTTATGTTCCTTTGTTCGTCATGTTTTCAGTCTTTTTTTTACAAATTTTTCAAGTTATTTCCGTCGATCGATTATATTTTAAGGTGTGATTTAATTTTCTCATCTTTTTTTAATTTCATATTTATTCATTTTTGTTATTTTTTTATTGATATTTTTGTTCATGGATTTGTTTATTGTGCTCTGTAGCTTTCAGAACATTTAACTAGAAAAGTGTGAAAACTTGAAGATTTTGAATTCTTATCCTGCTTTGCTAGTGAGTTACCCGTATTTACATTTTTGTAGCTTATTTTGTTGCTTTTTGCGCATCCCTTTGTTTGCTTTGTGTTGCTATTTTATTGCATAATTTCCATATTGCTATTTGTTACACGAAAAGTTTTCTAAATTGTTGATGAGCTAGTACAGTAAAGGAAAAGATTATCTAATCCTGTAGTTTCCTAATGTTTTGATTTCAACCTCTGAAAAAGTTAACTGAACTCATCTCAACAATTGTGATTATGAATTAGGTTGAGCGAAATCTCCTTATGATTTCATGTAGTCGATGCTCATGTTTATATTTCTTGCTTGCATTTTTAACAATTCTTCATGTTATTTCTATTTGACAGAAGATAAAGTGTCATTTTATGCGATTATATGTGACTTTAAGATAGTTCACTATTAGATTTGAGTATTATTCTTATTTTCAGTTAGGAATACATGGGATTTCACTGTTAGATAAAGTATTATCCATGCTTCCTCTCATTGAAGCATCTCTTGTCATGTATTTTATTCATACTATACTACACTAATGAATTAAGAACTTGTAGATGCTGATATTAGTCCCACTTATTAGTGCCTACCTATGTCATGTTTTATCTTCTTTATAACCTACATCGATCTGAATTGTGTTCTAGGAACAATATGCATAGATAAGCACCTATGTTTTAACTATTGTATAGTTGAACATTAAAAGATTAGATAGAATTGATAAGTGTTGCTATTTGCTATATATGTTTCTTTATGACAAAACTGCCACTTATTTTCATACTTTATGGATTTTACTATGCAATAATGGGTAAGTGGAGCTCAAACTAATTAGCTTTTTCTACTCGATTCTTCCCATAAAAGATTGTGTTTCCTTCCTTTCAACCCAATTATCGACAGTATAAACTTTATTTTTCATCAACCTCATCTTATTAATTCTACAATTAAGTAGAGTGGAACATTTCGGAGGCTTCCACCATTTGTGTGGATAGTTTGAATTCTATATATATTTTTGTTTTGGCATCATATATATTGAGATGCTCACGATTCTGTCAAAATCTTAGGCTTTGGAGTTTATAATAATGCCTATTCAGTTTGGTTCACAATGTTAAAATCTTATTTTTTGGAAGCAACTGGATTTTATGATAGGTGAAGTGATATTAATTTTCATAAAAGGGCTCATGCAACAAAGGAACAGACTGATCCTTTCAATATTGTGGAGGTGCAGGGGTTACAACTATAAGAACAAAGGTATATTCTAATACCCTTTTTTTAAACAAAAAAATTAGTAAAATTTATCTTAATTTATATAGTTTTGTGGTTACAGTGATTGTGGTATTTTTGTTTTATCATTTGCTGAGTATATATTTCATAGAGAATAAGGAAATTCTAGCTCAAGATTTTAATATGGAAGTCCATCGGGCTAGATTGTCAATCTCTTTATATTTTCATGGGTTGACAAAGAAGCTGCAAGAGATTGAGAGTGAATCTGAAGCACCACCAAGAAGACCTAAATCAAAAAATATTCCCAAAAGTTATAAAAGAAAAGCTGTTGTAGTTTGACAGTGTGTTTAAATGAAGCAAAAATTGTAAATATTCTATTAATTATTTAAAAAGTTTATAGTCATTGATGAATTAATATTATTAGGATCATTTAATTCTTTCATTCTATCTGAAGCATTATGAAAAGAAAAGACTTTAGCATTGTTTTACTGAATCCATGAACAATAATAAATAGTCTTATTGAAGGAGGAGGTTGACGGTAAGGAAGATCAAGATTGCTATGCTTAAGGCCAACAACTTCAGCATTAACATTTATTATGCATATGAGCAAAATATTGCCTTTTTGTTTAAATATTTTCAAATGTATAATATAATTTTAATTTTTTAAAATTGGTATATCAGACGTATACCAGGTATATCAAAATCTAAAAGATAATTTCAATTTTGAATTTTAGTGTACCAGATGGTATACATGGTATACCAAGTAGTATACTAAAAAATAGAAGAATTTCAATTTTGAATTTTGATATACTCGATGGTATATCAGGTATACCGTCAGGTATACCAAAATTCAAAATTCTGAATTTTGGTATATCTGACGATATATCTGGTATACCAAAATTCAGATTAAAACTCTTCTATTTTTTGGTATACCAGGTATACTGTCTAGTATACTAGGTATACCGAGTGATATATAAGGTATACCATCGGGTATATCAATTTTAAAAAATTAAAATTATATTATACATTTGAAAATATTAAATTGAATATTAATAGATATTTTTAACTATTAATTAAAACAAAAAAAGTGGATTACAATTTATGATAAATGAATAATTTTTTTTTATTTTTTTAGAATAGTATATATTTCAGTTGAATATTTTCACCTTTTTTGTAAAATAACAATAATATCTAATTAATAGTATACATATTATACCAATTATGTATTAAAAATATTATTTATTTTGTAGCATTTCTGCAGGTCTTTCGATTATGTTCAAATTATTTACATTTTTCGTACTTCATTTTCACTTTAGATTTCCATCCTAATTTGATTCTTTTTTGAAGTCTTCCTGCTTTAACTCTTTCAATCGGTAGTAAGACAAAATTTTCATCAACTTCAGTGGGTATTTTCTAAGTTTTCTTTTCAGGAATTGGATACACTATTCCTTCATAGGTTGCTAGCATTGCATATTTAGTGTAGTAAACTGAACAATATTCATACGGGTTCAAGTGATATTCATTCAATACTGTCAAAGCATGTGGATATGAAAATTCATCCATTTAGAAATGATTACAGCTATAGGTTTTTTTTTCATGTTGACCATATAACTCTTATCACATTCTTGGACAATAAATATATCATTGCTTGAAGCTTTAACCTGAAAAAAATAATAAAAAAACATTTTTAGAATTTTATGAAGAGAATATTTGTGGTTTTCAATTTTTGGTGCACCTTATTATATCAAATTTAAGATTTGAAATTTTCCTCTAAATTTTGGTATACCAAGGTATACTTGGTATAAAACATTACATATTTGAACATATTACCAAAAATATATTGTATGCAACAATTAATATACCAAGTTTTAACAAATTATAAATCATTTTGTAAATTCTTATATTTTACATAAGCAATTTATCATATAGAAAAGCTGAATATCAGTAAACTAAATCAAAAATTTACATAACCATCATTAATTTTATTAAACATAACAAGTTAATAACATGTATTTAAAAAATAGAATTATCAAAAAAAATCAACAAACTAATCGTAGAATCATTAATAATATGTATTCAATGCAATAAAGCAAATAAAGTTAAACAAACTAATTGTGGGAGAAGTAGACTGATTAAGGAGAAGAAGAGAGGAAAATGCAGAGGGATGAAATTGTAGCTTCAATATCTTCAATGTCTCCGACAAAAAAATTTTAAGGAGATGAAATCGTCAAATGAAGGAGATGCAGGGAGATTAAACCGAAGAAATATGTTAAATGAAGAAGAAGATGAAAAAAAATTGAAGAAAAAAAAAGATGAGTTTGTATTAAATTAAAAAAATATGTATTTTTAAAAATGAAAATTAAAAAAAAAAGACAAGTTAGAAGGGGAAAACAAGATGGGCTATTTTTAGTTGGAATTTTTTTTCTTTTTTTTGTTTTGGCTAGTTTTGTAAAACTCCCTTTTCTCAATGATACAAGTTCTTCAGACAACGAGCCCGTGTTCTTTTGGTGTTATTTTTCACCAGTTGGATGAGTCGTAGAGCAAGTGCCGACCACCGTTGTCCTCCTATCGCCGAAGGCTACATGAGGGTAACTCCCATTCAGCTCTGCTGAAACTCTGGTGATGCTTCGGCGGTTAATCCGGCCAGCAGATTATTGCTTTCAATTTCTGGGTTAGTTTTTCTGTGTCAGATGTTAAGTTCCATTCTAAATGCCGTAGGCTCCTCATTTATTTACTGGACTTTTATGCTTATGAAGTTTGATGGGTTAATTCTAGTTTAAATGGAGTTTTCTGTCATTAGAAGTAGGTTTTTCCTTTTGATTTCAAATAAAGGTGGTGAGTATATTAGTTGAGGTTGAAAGATATAATGGAGCTATAATTGAGAATTTGAAGATATTAGGGATTGTTAAGCTTGCTATATTTAAGGGACCAAAGACAGAGGAATTGATAATGTACTTGTGTCGGGTAAATTCTAATATGAAATATTTATCTTATTAGACAATCATTGTCTTTATATGTTGGTTCAAGATATCATATATATACACCAACGTTAGCTTGTTTAGTTTTTGTAGTCTTATACAAAATATGGTAGTAGTCAAGTTTTGTCCACGTAGTAGCTATGTATTCTTAGGGATCTTGATTTTCTTCAGCTCTTGATAATTCTAGTTGACACAAATCATTTAACATGGTAGCCTTACAAGTTTTTACCTGGATGAGAACTTTTAGGGCATCGACAAGTTTGGAAAAAGCTAGATTGTATTGACTAACCAAATTAAGAATTTTGCTTGACCGCACTAAAATATTTAAATTATGGGATCTTGAGACCAGGTGTTGTTAAATTTCTAATGGAAAGCTTACTATACTTTTGGAGGGATTCTTTATCACTTTTATTTTTAGAAGCCGCATGTGTGAAATTCTAGTGGAGCATAATAACTTCATGGATATATGTTGCTTTTATAGGTATATATATATTATTGATATTCTTTATTTTATTTTATTGTATTTTTCCTTATTAATCACAAGAGAGGAAGTGGCATATTGTCTCATTAGGCATAAACATGAAATAAATATTGTAATGCTTTGAAAGTTTACAATTACCTTATAGTTGACATTAGTGTTACTTATTTATATTTTTCCTTTAGCTACATGTATCCTTGTGAAAAAGGAGCAACATTTAGCACTCAAATGTATCGTGTAGATGGGTGAACATTGTGGCATAGTTGGTGTATATGTGAATGTCCTTGTACAAATATATGTTAAGAGGTGCTGAATAAAAGTGTAACAGTATTGGCAATTTAATGTTTTGTGTATTGTGAACGAGTTGGTTATGCATGAAAATAAAATTAGCGGAGGAGATATTATACAAGGAGGCCTTGGTTGGGCTTTATAGTTGTTGATATTAATTATTATAGTAAATTGATATTTGGTTAACTGGGTGTTAGTCCCATTTTTGGGGAAGACTGTTGAAATTTCTGTAGAATTTGATGACTTAGGATGAATAACCTTTAACTATATTAAATTTAAATATGAATGATATAGGTGTAGAATTATGTGATTTCGATTGCCTGAAGTGGGTTACTTAGGAAGCTTGAGATTAGTAATCTCAAGTTTGAACCAAATAAACCAGTTTAATTTATGAGCTAGAGTTTTGTGGAAAAATCTCAAGTCAAATATATAAATTTCCTAGGTCTTTGTGAAAAGGGAATTGAGAATTATTTGAGTGTGTTTGAACTTGGGTAAGAGGAAGGGTCTGACTGGAAGAGCGGTGAGTAATGCTATTCATTTTATCATGCATTATAACATCATGTTGTGCTTGCCATCTTCAAATTCTCTAGATACATATGTCGTACTTTCCATGTGCATGTGAAACTAAGTAGCCTCACTGCATGTGTTTAGAGGAAACGGTAAAGTTTGTTATATATGCTCTGTTGTGTGTGTGCCATATTTCGAAACAATTTCAGGCTTATGCCCGTCTGATGAATATTTCAGGCTTATGCCTGTCTGGTTAATATTTTAGGTGATTATTTTAGGCTTATGCTTGTCTGTTTAATATTTCAGGTTTATGCCTGTTTGCTGATTATATCAAGTACTGCACTTATTGATTTTATGACATGTCTGATAATTATAGCAGGCCTTTGATTCTAAACGTTGATCTTATTTAACCCCCAGGTCATGCTGGTTCCTTATAAGCATCTTGCTATGTGTATGTTGATTATGTCTAATCCAGTTACTGGTGATTTATAATGGTCATGTGTATATGAAACACACTTTCATGAGATGAGAAGGACACGCATTTTAGGTAACATGACACTATATAATGACAAAGGCACCTTTGTTCCAAGAAAACAATTAGCAAAGGACTTCTAGAAAAGTCCTTAAAATTTTTAAGCAAATGAGTATGCTTAGAATTTGGCTTATCAATTAGATTAATGTAGTCATTTAAATAGTTATTTCTGTCAAATTGTTCAATTTGTTTTAAGTTAGGCTTATTATGGGCCTTGGGTGCCTTAAGCTTGCCCAAGCTCTAGTTCCAGTCACGTGCACCAAGGTTCGGGACATTAGAGTTGGCAATGGTTTGATGAGTCTGTTGATGGTGGTCACACACTCAATAGAGCACCACAGTGGTTGGAATTTGCACTGAAAGGTCAGAATTTGGGTTTCTCGACCTTCTTCTCTGTGAGGAGTGAGAATTACAGTTGAAATAATATGTCAAAATTTTCACCAGAGGAGATAGGAAAACCCAAATTGCAGCCTTGCGGTGCGAATATTGGCCATTATTGTGCTCCATTGAGTGCATGACTGCCACTAACGGACTCCTTGGACCACCGCCTACGATATCGAGGGAAAACAATACGCTAATATTGATTGTTATTTCTCAAGTATCACTCTTAATTTTTAATCTCTTTCAAATAATAGATACTGAAATTTGGAACTAAATAAACTGTTCTTTTCTAGTTTGGTTGTGCTCTACCATTGAAGTAAAATGATGAGTCGAGTTCTGCTGGGCATGCCTGGACCATGGGCTGATGATAATCACGAGCTATTTGATCACTATACAACTAAAATTGGTGGAATTCCGGTTAGTAACATCTCTGTTCTTAGTGTAAATTGTTCTCTCTCTCTCTCTCTATTTTTTATTTTTATTTTTATTTTTATTTTTGTGCTTTCAACAGGATTGGCCTGTTCCTCATCAGGGTTTAACACCCAATTTGCTTAACTGTGGTGTTTGTGGAAAAAGGCTTTGTCTTGTTGCTCAGGTTTATGCTCCAATTTCCAGTGGAAGCTTCATGCTTGAAGATCGTCTTATTATGGTTTTTGGTTGTGTAATGCCAGATTGTGGGTCTTCTCCCCTTAGGTATTTATATATGTCTTTAAATCTCCAATCAATCGGCCATTTTTTCCCTTCTTAGTAGATAATTTTGCTAATATATGTTCTCCTTTGAATTGGTGGTGATTTGCAGCTGGCGGGCTCTTCGCCTTCAGAAACTGGGCAATGAAAGAGAGCCATCTGCAATGTCTAAAGAAGTGACTACTGCAAGTACACCTTCTGTTTCAGTTTCAAAAACCAGCTGGCTGGATGATGAAAGTGATGAGGATATTGATCTTGAGGATTTGGGTAAAGCACTTTCTGAAGCTGGAAACTTGGCTTCAAGTCCCGAGAAAATACTGAAGAACTTGCTACCTGAGTCCATTGTCATTGCTTCACCTACAATTCCAAAGAATAAAATGGTAGACATGGACTCACCAGGTAGATTATTATTATTATAATCTTTTTTTTTTTTCCTTCCGATTGGGGCTCGAACTTGAGACCTTGCAACCCTGTTCACCAAACCAGTACCATTAAGCTAAAGATTATTGGTGGGTAAAGTTATTTTCTTAGTTGTGTTGTAATAATCTGGCGATATCTTCATCCATTTTAAACCAATTTATGGACGTCTATTGTACTTTCTACCTATTAGTTATTATTATATAATTCAGGATCTCATTTATTTATTGCAGTGGTTCCTTGTTTTTACATTTATGCTCGGGAAGAACCATCCTTCAGTGATGTTGCTTCCATGTGCTTTAACTACTCTAGATTAAGGAGAAACAAAGGGATGATGATAATCAAGAACAAGAAGTATGGGGAGATGAAACTTATGAATATGATAAAGCTTTAACTGTTGACAGGGCGTACCTCAAGTTCAAAAAGAGGTTGGACGCTAACCCAGAGCAATGCTTCAGGTATTTAGCCTTTCGAGTAAAAAACTTTATAATGATAGCTTACTACTGTAACTATGGATGGTTCTGTTTTGTGGTTGTTTCAACTTATGATTTTTTGAAACTTGGAGCACTTGAGAGTTCCTTGAATAAAGCAAAAATGTGAGATGCTTGAGAATTTGATGAGGTCTTTCGAGCTCTCTCAAAAAATCCTTGCATAGATGTTCTACTTTTTTTATTTTATTTTTGATAACACATTTAGCAGGATGACTTGGATTTGATTCTCTACCTTATGCAGAACATCAAGTTTTCTATTATTAAACTGATTAATACTAGTCGGATATTTGATTCCCAGATTTGTGGAGGATGGCTTGTCGCGTGGTCATATTTTCTGACAAGTTTATTAAACTACGTTTGTGGTTACTTGGTTTTTTCAGCTTCTTCTGGGTCAAAAGTGGCAGGTTTGGGCATTGAACTGACAACTCTTGCCGGCTTACCTATGGGTGTACTAGCTGAAACAACCCTCTTTTTGATTGTTGTTATCGTCATTAGGATATTAGTTTGAATCTTGTAGTTGATAAGAAATAGCCAATCTACTTTTGCATTTGGCTACTAATTTGAAGTATGCAGATTGTATGTTTCCATTGCATCTTAGATCTTCAGAGTTGTCCATTCCAATACATTTTCCAATTGATGAGACAGATGGTTTGACTGTACACTTACAGTTACATTCAGGCATTATGAAACATTTTTTTACATTACATAAAATGGCTGTTTCCTGATCAATCAGTTATTGAACCAATTTCTTGTAGTATGCTGTACTAAAATTTCCTTTTACTCCTTTCCTTCAGTTAATGTGAAAGTTCATTTAATGTCTCTTGATTTAATATGAATTGTCTCAGTTCTAGTCGTAAATTTGGCGCTGCGGAATACTCTGTTCAGGTACTTTATGGTGGGAAGCCTCTCCTAGCAGCATCAGAGGTGGGAGACCCTGGGACATGCAAGCTCTGTGGTGGATCAAGGCATTATGAGATGCAGCTGATGCCCCCATTAATATATTTTCTACAAGATGCTGCTGATGATTGTCAAAGAAGTGCTTTAGAGAATTGGAACTGGATGACACTCATTGTCTTCACTTGCTCGAGGGTAAGCTTTTTACTTGTATGAACTCTGGTTATAGCTACCCTCTCATATAGATAAGCTTTATCGTGGTTCTAGTGGCTAGAAAGTAGTAATTAATCAGTACATTTAGTTTGGCTAGTTAATTTAGTGTCTTAAAGAAATCACCAATCCATTCTAATTTTGTTCTTCAGTAAGCTCAATTTACTGTAGTCGCCAAGTAGAAGAAAGGCGATAGTCTATTGATTAGGGGATGAGGGCTTTAAGTTTGGGGAAAGAGTAGGAGGTAGTATTTCAAATTTATAAAAAAGGAGTATGAAGCAAAACTAAAGAAGAGTTTTGTTATGGAGCCATATAAACTTCTGATTGGGAAACTTCTGTTGATGCTTAAAGTGATTAATGTTAGAACTACCCATTTCCTGGTTTTACTGGAATGGATTTCTTTAATTTAGAGCCATTGTCATAGAATATATAGCTTGGCATTGTTGGTTGGAGCAGCAGATGCAGATCAGAAAAGTAGTCTTAACATTAATTGGGACATAATTTTATCTTCTATATTTCTGCATGAATTCTTGGAAAGTCAATACTCGAGTAGATTAGATTTAAAGTTGAGTTACTATAGGAATGACTGGGATGTTTGTTCAACTTGTTGTTTGCAGAGTTGTTCCAAGCAATCCGATCAAGGAAAATTCAACGGTGGAGGTTGGATTGTGGCAGAGGAGGCTGCTGTAGTACAATTTGAGAAACCTTTGAATGAGTCTGCTCGGCTTGGTTATTTTTCATGATTTGCAACATCTATTTATTTATTTATTTATTTTTGAAAAGGAAATCGTTGATGTATTTTAAGAGCTAATTCATGATTTGAAAGTCAAATTATATATTGCGGTAGCCTTCCAATGGGTTGGTCTGTTGATTCTTCTTCTTTTTTTCCCCCTCATGGAGTTGTTCTGGAAAAAGGGGCTAAGACAACTTTGTAGTGTATTTGTAAAGTTGCAAACAGAAAACTGAAATTTGGGGATTAAACAAACTTGTATTGCTTGAGACTCCAACAGGACTTTGGTTTAATGGCCCCTGTATCTATCCGTTGTGATAGTCGATCAACAGTTTCGGGGGCATGTAGCTAAGGGTACTATGGGAAGAAGACTAAGCACATTGGCAATGTTCTGAGAAAAGGCCAGGAGGACTTGATTATAATCGAGCAGTCACCATTATTTATAATTAAAGTTGACGCAACCTTTGACAGAAGGATTGACTGGGGATTTAAGTAGAAGAAATCACTGTAGGGGTGAGATTTAAGCTCATTAATTAATCACACTAGTGATGGAAAATTGTTGCAAAGTTGAGTAACAAGTACGTCTTAAGAGTGATTGCAAGTCCATTACATATATCCATCCCAAGCTAAAAAGTATTTGGTACCACAGAAAAAGAAATGCCAAAGATTGAGCATGTCTTATAGTCCTGCATCTTATAAATTGGTCATATATTTGCTCAAGTGCTGCTATGGAGCGCCATAGAGTGTTCCCTTATGAGTGGGAAATGGAATCTCTTCTTGGAGCGGTTAGGGCTTTAACTCAAGAAAAGAATATGTTATACACTCATAACTTGTGTAAATTAGATGGTTCTAAGCCGGTGTCACCATTCTAATTTGGATCCGTGGAGTTATTACGTACAAAGTAAAGGTTCAAATAGCACTATACTTTTACTGAAAAGCATAAGGTTTCAAGAATGGTAGGAATCTAAGTTTATTTTGGAAATTCATATGGTGGACCTTAAGACCTTGTTTGGATGAAATTAGTTATAGTATGGTAAGATATTGTAATTACTATAACACGTTTTGGCAAAATGGTATGCCCATCGGTATGTTTAGACTTAATAAATTTTTGATAGGAGGAAAAACTCAAAAAAAAAAAAAAATAATAATAAGGAGATATAAAATATTAGAGTTATATTATAATATAGAAAGAGTTATCAAAATTAAATATAAGTGATAAGTGAAAAAAATATAAAAAACTGCAAAGTTACCAATTTGATAGTTTAAAAATTTAGAAAAAAGGAAGAAACTATGGGTTAATTATGAAAAATCATAATCATAAAGAGTCCATCTTTCCAAAAAGTACATTGAACCATATAATTCCATGTCATTCGTTGCAAATTATGATTCAAACAAGATCTAAATTTCTTCGGTTGATCTTGTGAAAGGTAATTGATAATCTCAAGATTATCGAAATGAGTAGAATGTCGGTCGATTAAGCAGAAAACACCTATGAGAACCTAAAACGAAAAAGTCGGACCAAAAGCGTAAACTCAAAGCTTAAGTTAGTATTTGGATAAAACCTTTTTAGGAGCGTTAGATAAAAAGAAAAAATCTTGGTGTACCTCAGGTCCCGAGGTATTAAGTAACTTATATAGGATATGACATATTATGATAGGCATGCTCAAGTGGTTTAGTAGGCACTTGATGATGATGTCAATTCTTCCGAGACTGTCGGAATCTTGTCAAATCGATCGAGATAACTGCATTTTGACAAGATTGACAAGGAATCTCACGTGTATCGGATGAGAATTCCATCATGTGAGTTTTTGCTTGAATTTAGTTTTAGACCTTATGGGCCTTGTAGAATTTTGAGTATTATCATTTGTCCCCCTACCTTAATTCAATCGATCAATAATATGACGATGGTTTTGAAGTAGTTGGCTCTATTTGGAGAAGAATTTGAAATGTTTATTATTATTACTTTTTTTGGGCAGCGACTTTCCATGCTACAGAGAGGATAGTGGACAGTTGTCTGTCATGACAAAGGACATTTTATCGAGGGCAATGTTAATGATGACTCTTTGTTAAGCATGTCATCCGTTCGATCACTCAATTAGGAGTTTACACGTGGATAGAGAAGGCTCTTGCAAAGTTAAGGTTTTTGTATATGTGTTAATTTGTATCCCTACCATAATAAATGAATTTTTACTTCCCTCCTCTTTTACCTTTATCGCATAAATTATACGCTTCTCCTTTTCGCATCTTTTTGAATATACTACAATTTTGGGATTTCTTTTGGGAGTTTCGAGAAATTTCCCTCCACCCCTATTGAGTAAGTTTTCCTTATACCTTGGATGCATTGTATTGAGATTTCTAGTGACTCTGAGACTTCTTCGTCGTTTTCCTCTTTTTCTAGTGAGGTTGTGTTTGTTCCTTTAGAACATCTTAAGTACTCTTTTTTTGAACCATTTCCTTCAAAAATGGCTACCGTCAGTGGGAGTGACTTAGATGTATCTTGGATGGTCCTATATTAGAGTAGGATCATAATGCATTTTGCTACGAAATTGTTGCTAGTAGCCATGTCTTATTTTAGGGAAAGGTACAACCTTCTTAATGATATAGCCGTCATAGCTTATCCGACATCGATGTCGATCGAGGAAGGTCATCGATGTCGATCAAGGAAGGTCCATTTGGAAATTCTCCAGAATGATTTGTTTGTTTTCAAGCTAGTTTGGCTTCTGGTATGTAATTTCATTTTTCTCTTTTCGATATTGAGATTATGGAGGGGTATGGTTTGGGTTCCAACCAGATAAACCCAAATGGTTGGATGATTATAGTTGGTTTTAAGGTGGCATGTAGGAATTTGAATATTGCTTCATTATTATAAGTGTTTACACACTTTTTTTATATATCGAATCAGAGTGGATCATCTAACTTTCATTTTACTAGTAGACCAGGGAGAGGCTTCTCAGTCTTCCTAACTCTTTGAAAGGTTATAAGGATATATTTTTTTATTAAACGAAAAGGGGTTTTGGGGTGGATCTCTATCAATTGAATAAGTCAAGGGCGGTGAGAGATTTATCGAAAGATCCTGGTATATGCACACATGATAAAAAAATCCCTTACTGATTATGTCGAGAGTCATAAAGGCGACCTTCCTTCCTTAGATTTTTTTAGAGAATGGGCCTGTCGATCCTTCAAACATTTTCATTCAGGTTGGTCTCGCCGATCCTTCCAGCATTTTTGTTCAGGATGTTCCCACTAGTCCCTTCATCATTTTTGTTAAGGATGTTCCTACCGGTCCTTCAGGGTCTTCTGAGTCTGTGGAGATTAAGGTTAAATGTGAGCCCCCTCCTTTTGTTTTTGCATTTTTATATTTTCTCTTTTGGGTCCTAATTGTAACTTTATTTTGCAGCCTCGATGGATCCTGAATTAGCTGTAGAGACTAAAAGGATAATGGAAGAGAAGAAGCGAGCCAAAGATGCTTAGAAAAAAATGGCCAACCCAGTCTTCTGGGGCTCGACATTTTAGGAGAAGGTCTGATACCCTTTTTCAATTGGCTCAGCCTGGAGGTGATTTGAAAATTGGCTCAACGTCTATTTCAATCGTGCCTCTTTTCTTTGAAGGGCCGATCACGTCTTCTTTTGTTGAGAGTGTAGATGTATCGGTAGAGACCACATCTTTTGGCACTTTCAATCACGCTTTTTCTGCAACCATTGGAGTTTCTATTGATGCTTGCCCACGTGATGTTGCTATTCCCTCAGTCAAGTCTTTAATTGTGAAAGGTTTTTTTTTTTTTTTATCTCATATGCTTGACTCTAATTTCTCCTTTAAGGATAGTAAGGTGTTAGATTTTATCAGATGATTCTTTATGTCCGATAAAGGTATGAGAAAAATAGGACCGGTTCAGTCGCTAGTATAGGAGTTCAATAATTTTTATCGTTGTTTTGCTACTGTGAACTTGTTTTTTTCTATTTCTTTTTGCTATTTTTTCTTATTATTGTATTCATTTTCTTTTTTCTTTCTTCTTTGTCTCTCTCTCACTCTCCCTCAATCTCTCATTTTTCTTCTTGTTCTTTTCTTTTTTTAGGCTGCTAAGAGGATTCTTTGTCTTTATGGTGAAAACATATGATGGTAGGATAAACTTTAGCAAGCCATCCGATCGGAGAATAAATTAGTGAACAAGATTTAGAAATTAAGGAAAAAGTGTGAAGTTGATCTTCAGTCACTCTGATCGGAGCATTCTGCATAGGTAGCGAACCTTTCAACTTAAATTGAATAACTTAAGGCCAATGTGGTTTCCTTGGAGTCTGCTAATGCTACTGATTTGAAATCTCACGAGGAGTAGTTATCGGCATAAAATAGCCAATTCATAAAGCAGATGGCCTAGGTTTAGGGTAGCCCCATTTCGCAAGTTATATTTATTTACGAGCAGCATTATCTGGATTTTGATTTTAGTTTCCTAAAAGATCCAACCTCTTGGCCTCATGTACCTTCGAGAGGGGAAGATAAAGGTACTGGAGATAACGACAATGATGGCGATGATGGTCAATTATTTGATCGTAAGGGGTCAGGGTTGAAGCTGATTCTGTCGAAGGACCTTTGGAGATAGAGGGGAATGCTATGGAGTGATTAACTTTTGTATTTTGAGATGTTTTATCTTTTAAGATATTTTATTATAATTTTCTTATGATAACGTTATTGTAGTTGAAGCAGATTCTTTTGTGATAAAAATTTAATTGCTGCTTCACTCTTCGACAACTTCGGTTGGGAAAAAGTGTTACATTTTACATTTTAAATCAGTATTTTTTCAAGACTTATGCATTTCATAACTTGGGGATGTATAGTCCCTCCAAGTCTTTGAGCTTGTAAGTGCTCTTACTTAAAATTTTGGAGATTTCGTAGAGCTCTTTCAAATTAGGCATCAGTTTTCTGACTCTTGCATTTTCTAACCCTATGTCAACTTTTCTGAGGACTAGACCATCTTCATTAAATGATCTTTCTTTGACCTTATTGTTTTAGTATCTGGTTATCCTTTGTTTGTAGGTTGTTATTCTCATATAGGCATCTTCTATTTTTTCTTCTATTAGGTCCAAGTATTATTTCTTTTCTTTTTTATTTTCTTGATCAAAGTAAAAAATTAGTCTATAGGAGGGGATGCCAATTTCGACTGATATGAATGATTCTAATTCGTAGATAAGAGAGAAAGGAGTTTGTATTGTTCTAGCTCTTAGGGACGTTTGGTAGGACCATAAGACACTTTATAGTTCCTCTGTCCAATTGCTTTTAGCCTCTCTTAACCTTTTTCTTAATCCTCTTAGGATTGTCCTGTTAGAAACTTTGGTCATGTCATTGCTTTGAGGATGAGTAACTAAGGTGAATCTCAAGTAAGTGTTTAAGCCAGAGTAAAAGGATCTGAATGTTACATTGCTGAATTATTTACCATCGTTGGTGGTGAATACCCTCGGTAGACCATACCTATAAACTATCTCTTTCCATGAAAAGTTTCTTACCTTTTCAACAGTAATTATGGCCATTTGTTTGGCTTTTATCCATTTAGTGAAATGATCAATTGCTACAATTACGAATTTCATTTATCTCTTTCCTTTGGGACATGGCCTTAATGTGTCCAATCCCTATTGATCGAACGACCAGGATTTGCTGAACAACTGCTCTTTAGATGTTGTTGCCTAATTATTTTTTCGTGTATTTGGCATTGCTGACATTTTCTGACTTGCTCTTGAGTATCATTAAAAATGTTGGGCTAAAAGTACCTAATCTATAAGACTTTTCTGGCAATTGCCCTACTAGCCTCGTGGATGCCATAAATCCCCTCATGTATTTCCTTTATTAAATAATTCCCATCTTTCTTTGAGATGTATTTCAGCCAGGGGTGGCTAAACACTTTTTTATATAACTCTTCTCCGATCATAGAGTAGTTAAAAGACTTTCGCTTGATCTTTCTAGCTTGGGCTTTATCTTCAAGTAGTTCACTTATATGCAAGTATTGTACAATCGAGATCATCCAAGAGTCTACCTTTAATCTATCTCCAATAATTTAGCCATGCTGAGGAAGGATTTGGGCATGCCTATTACAGTGCCATCTTTTTCCATGATCTTTTCATCGAAGGCTACAAACTTTACTAGTTGATCAATCGATCAGGTCTCTTCTATCGAGACTTTTTTGAGGATCTATGCTGTTCCCATGGTTTTTAGCGATTGGAGCTCTTCCTTTACTTTTGCTAGGTATTTTTCATGTTTTCTCCCTTTACCTTGAAATTCCATAGCACTTGGTAGATTAGTAGCTACAATTCACTTTTGATTGTCAGATGTTTAGGTCGGATAGCTTTGACAAGCCTTAGCTCTTGCAATAATGCTTTGTATTCTACGACATTATTAGATGCTTCGAAGCTTAATCTGATCACATGCTTGATAGTTATCCCGAGGGGACCTTTGATTATGATACCTACTCCTCTACTTTTACTATTGAAGACTCTATCGATTGTCATTTCCCATACAATTTTCTTGATTTCTTAAACTTTTTTTTCTCCCCTGAATTCTGCCATGAAGTCTGTGAGAGCTTGTACTTTGATTGCTTGTTTGGGCTCGTATCTTATGTCAAAAAATTGCAATCTTATCACCCATCCTACCATTTATTCTTCTAGGTCGGGCATTTGCAATATTTTTTGCAATGGTTGATTTGATTGTACCACGATCATCTATGCCTTAAAGTATTATCTTAATTTTTTGGTGCATATTACTAGGGTAATGATCAATTGCTTGATTGGATTCTTCTTCAACTCTATTCCCATAAGCACTTGGTTGACATAATAGATAATCAATTATTGGTTTCCTTCTTCTCATGCCAGGATAAATATTACTGCCTTGAAGTGGATAGGTATAAGTATAGCTTTTCTCTCAAGATTGGTCGGCTTAGCAGTGACGGGTTTGCAAGAAAATTCCTTAATTCCTCAAAGGCATTTTGGCAATCCTCATTCTATGTAAATATGTTAGTTTTCTTTAGCTTTTTGAAGAAAGGAGTGCAACATTTGGTCGAAGATGAGATGAACCTTCCCAAGGCTGTTATCCTTTCATTTAACTTTTGGATATCTTTCACATTAGTTGGAGGTTGCATATCTAAGGTGGCTTTGATTTTCTAAAGATTGGCTTTGATCCCCCTTTGTGACACCATGAAGCCTATGAATTTTCTTGAGGGTACTCTAAGGGTGCATTTTTCAAGATTCAGCTTCATTCGAAATTGGTTAAGGGTGGCAAACACTTTGCTCAAGTCTGCCGTATGCTCTTTTGGGCTTTTGCTTTTTATGACTATCATCCATATATACTTTTATTTTTTTTCGATCTGCTTTTTATATATCTTATTCATCAGTCGCTAATAAATGGCTCCTACATTCTTCAACCCAAATGGTATGACCTTATAATAGAAAGTACCATCATTTGTCATAAAATTTGTTTTTTCTTGGGTGAGCAGCCACATTAAGATCTAATGGTACCCAACATAGGCATCCAACAGGGAGTAAATGGCATGACAAGATGTGGCATCAATAAGCTAGTCTATATTGGGTAGAGGATAACTATATTTGGGATAATATTTGTTCAAGTTAGTGAAGTCCACACACATTTGCAACTTACCATTTTTTTTCTTAACGGGCATGACATTGGCTAGCCATATAGTGTATTTAACTCCTTGATTGTTTTTATTTTTAGCAATTGGTCAATTTCTTCGGAAGTAAATTTCTTCAGCTCTAGTGCATGCTTCCTCAATTTTTGTTTCATTGGCAGGAACTTCGAATCTACATTGAGTTTATGCATGATAACTTTGGGATCCATGTCTAAGATGTCCTCCAGCCTCTATGCAAAAAACGTTTGGTTAATTGTTAAGATTTGAATGAATTCCCCTTCTACATTCTTTGACATTTTTGATCTGATTTGGATCGCTTTACCTTCAGTGATTTCCTTGGTGACAAGTTCTTTTTCAGAATTCATTTTTTGGTCACTCATCTTTTTCCTCTTTGAGTTTAACCATATAAGCATGTTTAGATTCTTTTATTCACTACAAGAAAATATCAAAATAGCAATGGAAAAATAGCAACATAATTCAATTAGCAACGAAATACCAATTCCGTTGCTAATTAGCAATGAAAAATGAATTTCATTGCTAAAAGTGGTTGAAGTTTTTGGGTTTTAGCAACATAATAAAAAATGGTTGTATTCCGTTGCTAAAAAAGGGAGGAGATTTTAGCGCCAAAATATAGCAACGAAATGTTATTTTCGTTGCTAAATACGAGGCCAGTAGATGGCAAACAAAATTTGGAACGAAATTTAGCAATGAAAATTAAATTTCGTTGCTAAAATAGCAACAAAAAATGAATTTCGTTGCTATTTTGACAACGAAAAATTATTCAGTTCTATTTCATAGCTGAATTATGTTAAGGTATTTTATTTAGAACCGAAATTAAAAATCCATTGCTAAATAGAATACCATAACACAAATCAGTTATTATAATAGCAACGGAATTATTTTTCATTGCTATTTTAGCAACAAAATTTAATTTCCGTTTCTATTTTACTATTTGCCCTAAGTACAAATTGTTTCTTCATTCTTGCCACTATTTGCCCTAAGTATAAATTTTTTTCTTTAGTCTCATCGTTTCCTCTTCCTCTCCCTTTCCCTGTCCCTCTCTGCCATGGTCGATTTTTATTCAAAGGACAAAGCCTACCACTACCAAAAAACTGCAGATTAGCGACGAAAAAGTCCATCGCTAAATACCATTTTTCGTCGCTAATTAAAATTAGCGACACCGCGACGAACAATCGCTAATAGGCCGTCGCGAATATATTAGCGACGGAATTCAAATTCAGTAGCTAATTTATATTTCGTCGCTAATTTATATTCCTAATTGGTCGCCGAATTAAAATAATAATATTTAGCGACTACATTTTTTGTCGCTAATGAAAAAATTACTGTAATTAATCTCTAATTAAAAAATTACTGTAAAAGTTAGCGACGAAATTTTTCGTCGCTAATTATTTCTTAAATTCTAACGTGTATAAGTAGCGACAGTTGCTATCGCAAATCCGTCGCGAAATTATTGCATAATTTAATTTTTCTTTTATTTTTAAATTTTCATCCTGTACACAATATAAATAATAATCTTATACTATAAAATTCATATATAATAGATACAAATATAAATAATAATCTTATATTTTCATATATATATATATATATATAATTTGTAATGAATTCATTACAAATATAGTCAACATAAAAAAAATCAATATATAAAACAAAGTGCAGTTAAATAAAGCACTTAACTAATTCCTAACAAAAATGGAGCATGACAGCATCCCAACAACTTTCTTTCTGTAGTCATTATCCTATCAACATATCCCAGCAAACTGAGCAGTGTACAATACTGAAGTTGTTGGCCATAATGTGTTATCGATTCTTAAATTTGAAAATTAATTTCCTGGAAGAATTTTGAATATCTGAACTACAAAAGAAAAAATATAATGAAAGAAGCTACATAATGCAAGTTAGATGATAAGCAAACTGAGCAGCTCATACCTGATATCTGCTTTCCTAGTTAAGAATTTTCTATCTTACAAAAAGAAGCATGCCCAGCAATACCTCACCGACTTTCTCGACAAACTCGAAAAACCTAAAAGTGTAAATATGGAAAATAAAATGGCAGTAAAAGCAGCAAAAAAGGAAACCGAAGCTGAAATTCTAAAAAAAATGCAATAGAAAGCTATGAGGAGCTTTTACTAATGAGGTTCCCAAATATTAAGAAGTTTGATTTTCATTTGATATCTGTTTAAATACTTGCTGCCATTAGGCAGTACAAGTTTAAATCCAATGATAAGTAATACAGTTTGATTATCCATCTATAATTAGAAATTGCAGTTTTAATAGTGAACTGCAGACCTTAATATAGCAACAAGGAAGAGGAGGTCCAACGCGGCCCACAGATGTGTCATATGCCTCAGAAAAAGCAGCTGCAACACATGTTTCTGTCAAGCCATAACCTTAACCTATCGGAGTCCTGGAGATGAACATTTTGCATAGAAATCAACCTTAAGTGCTATTATATTCATGGTGATTCACAAAAGAAAAGGCATTATAAACAGAAAAGAACAAATTAATCATGGAAGTAAACTTCTTCCCTTAGATGGCAAAGCGTAAGAATTAATCAATATAAGGATGTCTCCTTAAAAGAGGAGTGATTTGTAAATATCATGGTTTAATATTCATGTATGTCCAGTCAGTATTACATATTACTTAGTGTCTAACCTAATTTATCCATCCTAAAGCTGTCAAAACAGAAAGTTCTTCCCAGTTCCCATTTTACTGCATAAACATCCCAAGATCACAACTTTCTTCCAGGTTAACTCATCAAAACAAAGATATGAACTATTTTAAATGAGATAATTAATATGATGCATATGGGAACATTTCAAAGCATCTGATGCAGCACTAGCTTTTATATATACTTCATTGTTATGCAATATTCCGAATATATATATATATATATATATATATATATATATAGAGAGAGAGAGAGAGAGAGAGAGAGAGAGAGAGAGAGAGAGAGAGAGTAAATGGAGAGTATGTAAGTGAAATGACACTTACTAAAGCCTGAATCTCTTGGGGCTGCTCATCAGCCTGCAGTGAACCACATCTGGTGGCCTTGGTATACCTTTCAATAAGCTCCTGCATGGTTCTTAAAATAGTAAAAGGAAATTTTTAATAGCTAAATAATTTTTGTGGAGTCTGGCAACTCATTTACAGTGGCAAATTGCTTTGCCTTTTCTTGGGAACAACTAGCAATGGCATGAAGTGTTGAGTTTGGAGCTAAGTTAATGGCTCTTGCTATTTTCCTTGCTATTCTCGCACATCCCATTATGCCAAATCGAATTGGGTTTTCTCCCATTTTGTGTTTTCTGCCTTGTCTCTTTCGCAAAATTAACATATATATCCACACGCATGGAAATGTGATGATGATTCATAGATATTATTTTGCACCTCAATACATGTGGATGAGACAGAAGCAAATTGGATTGGGTTGGATATACACATTTACAACTTTGCCCCCATTTTTAATTAAACCTGTACATATTTATATGTTTTTAGACTTTTAGTCCATGTTATTTTACAATTTTAACCTTAGTTTCCTTGTTCAAAACACTACAATGATCAAGTTAGCTTAAAATACGTTTAAAAAACAAGAGCTTATAAGAGATTAGATTAGTACCTGCTATTCTTTTATATAGTCCTCACCTTCATTAAAACCTAATACAAATGCTCTCATAATAGCTAAATTATTAATCATTATAACAATTATAATGTACCTATTATTCTTATTCAATTTATATTAAAATAAAAGTCTAAATCCCTAATATGACCAAGTAAAAGTTTAAGAATTTAATAGCAAAAAGCATGTACGTTTAAAGACCCAAAGATGCAATTTTTCTAATATTGTTTGTGATATCATGATAACTCTACTAATTCTCATGAACTAATATAAAATTAGCATTGATTCATCCATATAGAAGATATCTTTTACACAATCAAGTAAAAGAAATTAAGAACTCAATTTAAAGAAATTTGGTTAAAAAAAATAAATAGATGGAGTGATTGTACAGAAGACATCAAATGAGAGAATTGATTTTTTTAAATAAGGGTTAATGACAAAAAAAAATATAACTTTACAGTTCTGATTAGCGATATTTATGTTACTTTTAGCCTCTTGTCTTTTACCTAATCCAATCAGAAATCTTTAAAATCTGTCAATAAGCATATTGTGTTTCCACTGCATTATATCTTCTCTTTTTATAAAGGGAAAGTTGGTAGGGCTCAATATTACATGAAAAACTGTCAGGAGATAGGGCTAGAGAGAAAGAGAGTGAGATATGTGATTAAATGAAATGTTAAATCAGTTTACATAAAACATGAAAAAGGACTGATGCCAACAATTAACTTATTAAGGACCAAATCAATCCTTGTTTTGAACTGCATTGTCACAGTTCATCAGATTTTAGTTTTGAATTTTTATTGAATAGACTGAAAAAACAAGAAAAAATCAAGTGCTCTGCTATTGAATTAAATAAACAGAACAACAATTCAAATTTATATAATCATTTATCAAATTAATCCTCAAGACAACAACAAAATCCAAAGTAAGATGCTAGTGCTTCAGCAGCCAATTAACAACAAAGCCAATGTAATAGGCAGCTCAAAAACTGAATAATTAGAAATATTGCAGAGGCAAATCCCACAAAGCCAACACCTTCGATACATAATTTTTAAAACCCATCTCCAAAATCAATAACCCATATGGAAGAAAACCTCAAAGAATCACAAACCTATGACCATGTAATTGCATTTCCTAACTGTTTATAACTAAACAGCTTATCTATTGAATTAATATGCGACTATCACAATGATAAAACCAACACTCAATTAAACATACAAAAATTTTTGAGTTTCCATCTTTATATAGTCACGCTGTATGGATCTCTCGTAAGAGAAAAAACAATTGTAAAAGAACTTACTGGTCAAGATTGATAACCGAATCAGAGGAGATAGTTTTATTGGTGACAGAAATGGAGTTTTTTACGCCATTAGTGACAGAAGTGGAGCTTTTGTTGACGTTGGCTGAATTCTCTAGACCACCCATCTCTGATCTCTCTCTCTCTCTGCAAAAAAATAGATTATATTGGTAACTTGAAAATAGCAAAATGGGTTCTTGTGAATGAATGTGATGGACTTCTAAATCTAAATCTAAATCTTCTGATAAAAAGAACCCAAAATACCTAGCAACTTCGCCGGATCGGATATGAAATGTCCTGCTCCACCATGGCCGATCTCCTTGCTGCCGGCGAGTGGGGAGGAGCGGTAAGCGCCGGAGAAGCCACCTCTACCTCACAGAGTCATCGGTGCCGGTCGTGACACCCAATGATGCCGTCGATCACCGGTGCCGTCCCCCCTTGTTCCCGATCTCCTTCCTCCTCTCCTTTCTTTTTTTTTTCTTGTGGTTGTAACCTTTTTTGATAAAACCCGGCGCCCCTCCTAATTGGTCATTGTATTTTATTCTCCCCATTATATATATATATATATATATATATATATATATAATTTTATTCTCTCTTATTTGTCATTGTATTTATTTTTTTCATAAAACTAAGTATATATAAAAAAAATATAAATTTTTATATGCAGCTGATTCATGAAAATTATAATTTTATATTAATTGGTTAAACTCAATCTAAATTTGCTAATTTGTTGATAACTATATTTATTTTTTTAAAAGTAAAAAATACTCCTACTTTCATATGTACAATATTTTATTAAATGGAGGATAATTTCATAGATAAATTTATATAAAATTTTTATTTGCATCAATATATATAATATATATGCATTATTATAATTATAAAATTATACATTTTGTATATAATGTTCGAATTTATTATATCAAAAGATATAAATACTCATTCAAGTAAATTGCTCAATTATCAGCTCCTGCTCTGTATAACTATTGGTGTACAAAAGGCTAATTGTGAAAACAAAGGTTTCATCAGTATAGACAGAGCCGTCGATCCCACCATTGATCGCCGGAACGACGAGCAGCGCAGCAGTCCAGCTTCGGACCTTAAAAATAGTCTTTTTTTTTGCAATAAAAACTAAACTTACAGACTTTAAAAACTAATCTTCACCATTCAAAATTAACAACAAGGAGTTTTGAACGTACTCACCAAAAATCAGGCCAATCTAATGGCAAATGATTTTTCGATCGTCTTCGTATACAAAACTGGTCATTAAGTAAAAAAATCCAGAAATAACCTCTTTTTTTTGCAACAAAAACCAAACTCAAAGACCTTAAAAACTAATCTTCACCATTCAAAATTAACAACATGGAGTTTTAAACGTACTCAACAAAAATTAGGCCGATTTAATGGCAAATGATTTTTCGATCGTTTTCACATACAAAATTGGTCATTATGTAAAAAATTCAGAAAACAACCTATTTTTTTGCAACAAAAACTGCACTTACCTATCTTAAAAACTGATCTTCACCGTCCAAAATTAACAACAAGGAGTTTCAAACTTACTCACCAAAAATCAGGCCAATCTAATAGCAAATGATTTTTCGATCGTTTTCATATACAAAACTGGTCATTACGTAAAAAATCCAAAAAATAGCCTCTTTTTTGCAACAAAAATTAAACTTACAGACCTTAAAAACTAATCTTTACTGTTCAAAATTAACAACAAGGAGTTTCGAACGTACTCACCAAAAATCAGGCCAATCTAACGACAAATACTTAACCGTTGAATCTTTACTTACACTATTCCGTATAAAAGATGTTCAATTTGTGTGTGTGTGTGTATGTATATATATATATTAGAAAATTTATTCATTTAGAAAAATAATAGAAATTAAATTGAAGAAATTAAATTAGAAAATTTATTCATTTTGACTTGTATGAGTTTAAGTCTTGGATTGAACTCTATTGTCTTATTCAACTAAATAATAAATTAAGCTTAAAATCACATACGCATTAAATTGATACGGTGTAGATATGTGAGGGAATATAAAATGTTATTTTTATATGTAGGGTAAATTTTTGAAATTACTAAAATGCCCTTACCAAATTTCATCATTTTATCCTTGTATTCAAGGATAATTTTATAAATATATATTTTAAATTTTTTAATAATTTAAAATTTGCTCAAAATTTTAATAAAATAAAAATAAATTATAAATTTTTCATAATCATTTTAAATGAAATAATAAACTTTATGTTATTATTATATAAATATTTATATTTATTATTTTTCATAATATGACTATTTATATAATACTTATAACAATTACTTTATTATTATTATTAAAATGTAATTTTTTAAATAAATAAGTTTATATTTGGGGATAATTGATAAAACAATCAATAGAATTCCTAATAATTTAATATTTGATTTAAATTTTATAAAATAAAAATTAATTACAAATTTTTTATTATTATTTTAAATGAGATAATAAATTTTATATTACTATTTTATAAATATTGACTTTTATTAATTTTCATAATGTGATAATATAATAATTATAACAAGTAGTTTATTATTATTAAAAATATAAATTTACTAAATAAATAATTTAAATTTTGAAATAATTGATTAAAAAATTATTACCAAATTATAATATAATTTACAAATTTTTGTTTCAAAATAAAATATCAATTTCATATGATCTATATCAAAAATACATGAAATAGTAAAAATTATTTTTTATTTTATTTGCGACGGATTAGCGACGAAACGCGACCACTAGTTTCGTCGCTAAATCGTCGCAAAAATGGCGCGATTTTTCCCTCCTAAATTAGCGACTAAAACATTCGTCGCTAAAGTTTCTAGTAATAATTTTCAAAATAAAAAATTAAAAACATTCGCGACGGTTTTCGTCGCGAATTTCGTCGCAAAACACGGCTTGTAATTTTCCCGCGAATAATTAGCGACTGTTTATTAATTTTGTCGCTATTTCGTCGCAAAAAATGAAAAATAACCTTCCCACGACGGATTGTACAACAGTCGCGAATCCGTCGCTAAAGGTGCGACGAAAATATGGCCGTCGCTAATGTTAGTCGCTAATTGGCAGTTTTTTTGTAGTGTACCTCAATACAGTCATCAAAAAATGAATCAATTTGTTTGAATCTATTAAGTCGCAGCAGCTCTCCCACCTTCAATCCCTAGAGAATCTTAAAGCTTAAAGCTTAAAGAGAAATCTTAAAGCTTGATGTGTACTATTTCTTGAAACAAAGGTTAGTGTTTTTGCCTTTTAATAGCTTTGCGAATCGCGATTTCACTTTTATTTTTTCCCATTTCATTTTCTTATGTGTATTGTTTCTTTTGCATTTTTTTATTATCAAAGTCTGTAGCTTTAGCTCATTAATATTTTATATATACGATGGATTAATGCCTTCACGGTAATCATCTTCTCAACAAATTTGTCTCTTCCTTTTTTTCATAGTAGAGAAAGAGAGTGAAAGAAATGGCGACTTCATCATCTACTCAACCTTAGTTCATTGCTGGCACTGGAAATCGGAGTTTTTCTAATGCACTGCTCATTGAAAATTCTGATTCTCCTGAGCAAATTGTTGTTCCTGATGTAAGTCATTCATCTTTCTACCATATAATTTTAACCCAATTTTCTGAGTTTATTATATGTTTTTTCGTTACTATTTGTTTGCAAGAGCAAAGCGGGAAGGATAAGCCTGTTTTTTGGATTATTCTGATTCCAATTAGAAGCAATATTAGTTTTTGCTTCTTGTTTTATCTGAATAATATGTGGAAATTGCTTTAATGGTTGAATAATTTATTTGTTTGATTTTTTGATTCAACCTTTTGTGATGTAAAATTCATTGTTTATGTTTTTATATTTTATTTTTATATTGTTTCCTTCCTATTTTGATTTTATTATCAAACACTTGCATTTACTTGTCCTCTTCATCTTTGAGTTGATTAAACTGAGACAGAAATCAAGTAGAAGTTGATATGTTCAACTCATTTCTAATTATATATTAATCATGTTGATCTTATTGGTTTTTCGTGTATTTAATTTTTATTTTTATTTTTATTCCTTTTTTCTGTTTTATTTTGAAGAGGAGAAAAAAAGTAACAAAGAAGAGTCTTTCTTTTTTTTTTTTTAAAGCTATTGCAAATAAACTTTTTTTTGGCAGTAGAGATCATGTGCTGCTCTTATTATCCAATCACTAGCAGCCAATTTAGGGGTTGTCACAGGTATACAACATCTATATCTTTTATCATTGTGGATATATTCCTCATAATATATAAGTATTGGTTCCTGCTATTTTTCTTTAATGTAGATTTTGGTTGGAGGGAAGCATTTAGTCGAGCACTGCAGGTTTGAATATCCTAAGGTGCCAAACTTCACCCTTTGGATTCTTGCTGAAATTGCTATTGTTGCATGTGATATTCCTAAAGGTAAGTATTTTTTAATTGCCTGATGCTTTTATTCATGGATCCATATAATCAACACATTGATATGAGATTCCAAATTGCATTATTTGAATGTTTGAAATGCATATTTCCTTATGCATGTTTTTACTAGTGTGTTTATGCACATAAGAAGATCAGTAAAAATGTAGTTTTGAAACTATAAACTGTTTCTTTTCTTCTAATTTTCCTTTGATTTTTTAATTCTTTGTTAACGATGTTCCTTTAATTTCAGTGATTGGTACAGCCTTTGCACTGAACATGCCCTTCAAAATTCCAGTTTGGATTGGCGTACTTCTATCTGGGCTGAGTACACTGGTGCTTTTAGCATTACAACAATATGGGGTACATTAATTCCTTCCAATCCTCTATGTTTTAGAAATTCTAAGATCATCAAAATTCACAACTGCATCTTTTTCAATTCTGAAGGGATATTGGCTTTGCCAAAAGATTCCAATTTTGATGAATAAATTAGCTTGCTTATTCCTAATATAGGTCCGAAAGCTTGAATTCCTCATTGCTTTTCTTGTATCTACAATGGCTGTATGTTTTTTTGTGGATCTTGGGTATGCAAAGCTAGATCTGAAAGAAGTTATGGAAGGGCTTTTCGTTCCACAACTAATGGGAAATAGTGCAACTGGTCTTGCAATTTCATTCCTTGGAGCCATGGTTATGTCGTAGGAGTTTTATGCAATTAAATCTTCCAATTTATTTATGATTCCTTCCATTTGGAAAAGATTCACAACTCTAGTGGCTTTTACTTTCACGAGGCAGGCATAATCTCTTTCTTCACTCAGCATTGGTGCTTTCCAGGAAAATCCCACGATCTGTTGGCGGCATCAAGGTGAAGATTGGTTTTTTCATATATCATATGATTGCTTCATTAATACAGATATGTTTTTTCTAATCACACACTTTAAAATGTACTCGAGGGGATTATGTGAACATATGAGAAGAGATACATGTAACTGGATATTCCTTGATGGTTGTGTAGCCTAAATATCACAACCTTTTCTGGCTAGATGTGATCATTCCTCTATCATGTCTCAAGTGACTACTCAAATGATATCAAATTCATAAAGATGTGACTAGCAATTATAATTTCATCAAAAAGGATCTTTTGTCATTAACTATCATGATTTTCTTTAATATGGAAATAGATGCCAACTCAGTTCTTTGCAGGAAGCATGCAGATATTACATGATAGAAAGTGCGGTTGCTCTCACTGTGGCCTTTCTCATAATGTGTCTATTATATCTGTCAGTGGATCTTATTCTAGATGTTATAGTTTTCGGTTTTGTATGATTGTACCTTTGAACTAGATCTGCTTAGTGATAATGGTTTCTTTTTTGTAGAATGATTTAGGTAGTTGGAGCTCAAAACTTTTTGCGATTGCTTTACTGGCATCAGGTTAAAGTTCTACTATCATAGGAACTTATGCAGGGCAATATGGCATGCATGCAGTTGCTAATGACCTCTTGTAAATATTATCCCTTGAGATCAATGCATTTGAATTTACTTTCCATATATTTTACTACTTTTCTCTGAATAATAAGGTAGAGGGGTGGAATTCTTAATTTCTCTTTGAAAATTTATAATTTATTTGGTCATTTTATTGTATGAATAAATGCACCTTGCCATTTCAAAGGCAATTATTCTTTTAAGAAATCACATTTTATATAAAGGCAAAAATTAAAAGGTAATACTTTTAAGAGCGATCATATATGACTACAACAGTCACTTCAGCCTCTAATGATTTTTCTATATTTATTATTACAGGGTTTCTTCGATCTTCGATTGTTATACTCATCGAAAAAAACTATATATATATCAAGTTACTTTTGATTTAAATGATTATTTACTAGATTGCTTATGTTGGATAATCTGAGTAGTTGCTTTCTTTTGTTGGGTTCATTGTCTTCTATACTTTTTTAATTTAATGGTGGCACATCTCATATAGCTTATTTGCTAGAAATGACATTTGAATGTTAGTGAAAGTAACATTGGTTAATTATTTTGACACATCTATTGGATATTGTTGAAACTTCTTTTTTTGAAGTTATATATTGATGTCTAAAATTGGTGCTAGAACTGGAATTAAGATTTATTAGTTTCTCCTTATTTCCTATCTTAATGATTACAGTTTTTGTTGTCCAACATAAGCAAATTTTTTGTCCGTAACATTCATAATTCCATGCCATTCTGTCTCTATTTTTTTGTTCTTTTTGTTCTTTTCCATGTTTAGGAATCTTTGTGCTGTTCTTTTTTATTTTTCAAAGTGGAGATTTGATAATTATTGATGTTATGGCAGATGAACTTGCTGCCTCCACATGAAAGTTCCTTTCTTCTTTAATTGATATTGTTGAAGATAATTGATAAGGTTTAATTGATATATATAATTTGCAATATTTGATGGTCATTTAAGCCATTACTTCATTTTTTAATTCATTTTTTGCATTTGGTTCATCTGCAGTGTTTATTGTAGTACCTTGCTAATCATTTTGTGACCAAATGCTTTTGATTCACATTTCTCAAGATTAAAATTCTTTATCTTTTTTTCCAATTCTTTTTGCAAGCAGCATGACTTCTAGATTGATACATAAAGTGCAATAAGGAGAGCTTACCGTACAACAGATAGTGAAATTTTGGAAAAAGCATTTGTATTGGGAAAAAGAGGCTCAACTGCTGTTACTGCAATTCTAATTAATGATTTTCGATTTAAGGTGTCTCGTTATTCTGGTACCGAAGATTGTAGGTTTTTTTTATGATTGCTTCTTGAGAGTAATTTGAGTTCTGTATTGCTAGCTGAAAATGTAGTAGTGCTATCTGCTGCTATAATGTCTTGCTTTTATTTTTTATCATAGCAAAGCTTACTTTTGAATTTGTATCTGAAATTGATTTTGAATTAGTAGCATATGTTGGCAGCATTGCTTATAGTTAGTTTTAGTGGAAATGAAAGAAGCAGTAATGAAATATCGACATTGAAAATCAATAGTAATTTTATGTGTAAAATTAACAATATTTTAGTGATGGAATAGCGATGAAAAACCGTCGTAATGTTTTTAATGGTGGCTTAATTTAGCAACGGAATAATAAAAATAGCAACGGAAAATGTCACTTCCGTTGCTAAAATAGCAATGGAAATTAATTTTCGTTGCTAATTTTACCAATTTACTGAATTTTACATTGGTTGGATTTTGCAATGAAAATTATTTTCGTAGCTAAAAATAACAACTGTCAAATTTGCAACCGATTTTTTCATTGCTAATTTTGATTGGCAACGAAAAATCAATAAATTTCGTTGCTATTTTAGAATTTTCTTGTAGTGATTAGGGCAACATAGGTTTCCCTAAAGGCTTTTTGATTCCTTTTTAGTATTGTTATTCCTTTGTTTGTTAGAATCTTCATTATCATGTAACGGATGCTGGCGATTGCTCCAGTTTTAAAAAACAATGGTCTTCCAAATATCGCATTGTACGTAAAGTTTACATTTATCACCATGAATGTCATTCGCATATGTAGGTTATTTTTTTATTCTCTAATTTTACGAATAGATCAATTGACCCACTTAGTGGAATTGTGGCATTGCCGAGTCCAACCAATGATACGATGCATATTTTTAATTATTCCATACCCAGCCTTATTTTTTTATAGGCTTTTAGAGTGAGGACATTAACTGCGCTCCTATTAATTTATCATGATTCTTTTAACCAGATAGTTTGCAATACTCGCTTCTATCACTAGGACATCTTTATGGAAAAATTTTAAATCTCCTGCATCTTTGAGGGAAATGGTCAATAGTTGTAATTTTTTAGAAGCTACTAAAAATATATGCCTTTGCCCTTTTTTCTTTTGCTTATGCTTTCCCTGTAGGATGGTCTGCCTGCAATCATGTTGATGACTCCTAATTTTGCTTCGGCCTTTCGATATATTTTGATATTCTTCTCTCTTCATCTTCATCATCAAAGTTTGATTAGACTTTTCCTTGGTGTGGTCTATAAGAACTCGTTGGTCCAAGGTCTATGACCATTTTCAATGAGTCTTTTTATAGGAGCCTTTCAATTTTTTCTTTTAATGCATTACAATCGTCAGTGGTATGGCTAATTTCTTTGTAAAACTGGCAATATTTTATATTGTTTCTGGAAGTGTAGTATTGCTCTAACATTTTTCTAGGCTAGTTTACCTTGACATGTTTCTCTTTGATCTGCTTTAGGACTTGCAATAGGGAAGCATTTAATAGAGTGAAAGTTTTGATTGCATGCAGCTCACTCTTAACGTGTTCATTTTCTTTCTCCTTCCATACATTTTCGAAGAGCTTCCCTTTTTAGGATTTCCATTTCTCTTATTGATTTCCTTAATTAGTGAACTCTTATTTCTACGATCATTCCATTTAACAGGTTAAACTCTGCTTATTTCCATTAATTTTTTGTTTGCTCTTAAGGCATCATCAAGTTGGATTTGCTCGATCCATCAATTTCGTAAAATCCATCGGAGTGTGGGTGATGATGGAATTGAATAGTTATGGGAATGTTGAGTTTATTACTAATGTGTGCACTATTATGCCAGTTCGTTGATCTTTTATTTTTGATGCCAAAGATTGGAACCTATCGATGTAGTCTCTTAGACTTTCATCGGGCCTCTGTATCAGATTGTAGAAGTTGTTAACAGTATTAGACATTCTGATTTGTATTGTGAATCTCGTGAATCCTTGAGCTATGTAAAAGTATGGATTGATTTTGAAGGTAAATCATGAAACCAATCTAGAGCATCACTTGCAAGAGTAGTTGGGAATACCCTATAGAATACCCTATCGTCGAAAGAATGTATTTGTATATGGCTTAGATATTTAGAAATATGACATTTGGGATTGACCTACCTGAATATTAGGAAATTTTTATCTCTCTGAATTCGTTCGGCAATTTGGTCTCCCTAATTTCTTGGCTAAAAAACAATATTGTATTTCCTTCAAATATTGACTTTGTAGGGTGGCCAAGTCTGTATTTATTTACTTGCTACAAGAACCATTGTTCATTTTTACCTAGCTGATTCTCTTCGTTGTCTTTTTTTTGCTCTCCTTACCTTCATTCTTTTAGGAGTACAAGCAAATCTTAGGTCATCACCAGCTTCCAAGGAGGTTGATCGCATGAATGCTTGGGTTATATGATTTCTCTTTTTAGGAGTACAAATGTGACTAAGGCCATCATATGTGCCGGATGGGGAAGAACATCCTATAGTACTATGGTTGGTGTCTCATTCTTCATACATTTTTTCCTTTGGGGTTCCCGAAATATGGATCGTGTCCTTGTTTCGCTTCTCTATTCCTCCATTCTAAGCCCTATGTATCATGATTTACACATTTTATGACTTTTTGTCTCCGTATCTCTATCAGAACTTTGGGGCCGCTTAGCTTTCCTTATCGTGTCTAGCATTTGTTTTGTGATGTCACCTATAATGGCTTTGAGATATTTTGTTGTTACCAGAGCAAAGTTTTGTTGAGTTATGAGCTCATCGTTGATCCTGGGCAATAGATTACGCGTATGGTTTTTATTGTTGGTTCCTACGAAAACCTTGGTAGGGATACAATGAGGGATCTCGATGGGGATATATGGGATTCTCTCTCATTGGGGAATCTTTGCCGCCTTTTATCCTTACTAGTCTGATTTCTGGCTCAAGATTTCAAGTGTTTTGCCATGATTGTGGGCATTCACTCTCAAAGAAAGTACAAAATGATAATCTTAAGATTATCAAAATGAGTGGAACGTCGGCTGATTAAGTGGAAAATACATTTAATAACCTGAAATGAAAAGATTCCAATCAGGTCGGGCATGTAAACTCCGAAGCTTAAGTTAGTATTTGGATAAAACCTTTTTAGGAGTATTAGAGGAAAAGGAAAAATCTTGGCATACCTCAGGTCCTAAGGGATTAAGTACCTTATATGGGATATGACCTATTGTGATAGGCATGCTCGAGTGGTTTAGTAGGCACTTGATGATGATGTCAATTCTTTTAACACAGCTTAAATCTTGTCAGATTGATCGGGTTGACAAAATTTTGACATGATTTACAAGAAAGCTCACGTATGTCGGATGTAATTTACATCATGCGAGTTTTTGCTTGAATTTAGTTTTGGGTCTTGTGGACCTTGCAAAATTCCAGAATTATGTCATTAAAAGGAGAAGTATCTAATGGAGGAATTTAAATTACATTCTTGCTTTAAGCGAGCCATCGCTTATAAACCACAAGTCACATTTGGTGAAGCTCAAAGATTGTTATTCATAAATAGAACATTGTGTGCGTTTGAAGCTTCATACGCAAACCGAACTTTAGCAGGGCGTGCATTTATGAAAACTAACCAAATCAAACTTTTTTGAAAACATAATCCAACCGGTCAAAGTTTTATTAAAAAAATTGAATCCAATTGAAATTTTTTTCTATCGGTTTGATTTGGTTTATTCAATTTTAACTTTTGTGCTTTTAATTTTTACACTATCAAATATATTTTATGCAAAAAATCTAAATAAAATAAATACATATAATATATAACTATAGCTATAATTATATAGGATATATAATTTATTTATTATAATTGTTTTGTGTTTGGATTATAATTAGTTTATATAACATACTAAATTAATTATGTAATTATATATGATATAGATAAAAAAATAAAAAAAAAATTATATAAAAATATATAAGTTTGATCAGTTCAGTATATTCATTTTTTCAACATGAAAATTGAACTAAACAAATCGAAATAATTGAATAATAAAAACTTAATAGACAGAACAAGTTGAACAAATTGAACAAAAATAACTAGATGGTATATGATTGGGTTTATTCAGTTTCGCTAACCCTTATTTGAAGATGCGAAATTCAATTGAATTTAAACTGCCTCTAAATGCAATTAAGTATGTTATAGAAATATATCAAAAGAGGTTGAATTAAGAATAATAATCACAGTATAGTCTCCCTCCTTCTAAAATCTATCAAATTTAAATTTGTGTACATCATATCTTGTATATCACATCTTATTACACAGAACCTTGCGTTTCTGTCCTCGAGTCATGTATACGTAGCTTATCCTATGCATATACTAACAACTAGGCACAATGATCCATCATCATATTATATACACTTTGTACAACAAATCATAAGTTTTTTTAAGGAGTATTATATTCTTATAACTAGTTGTTTTAGGGTACCTAATACACCTCACTCATCCTAAGAGCCCAACATAAGTGAAAATCACAAGTTATATGGGCAGCTCAATATCACAAGTTAGTGGCTCTAGAACAGCATGTGAAGAAAACGAATTTGAATTTGACTTAACCACAAAAACTAGTTGGTAAGATAAACTTGTTTGAGTTTTTATAACAGTATTATATTGTTATAATGAACTGACATAAAATACTTAACAACATCTTCATGAATTTTTCAATAACAACACTGATCAGTTAACTATTATGAAGTAAATTGCTTGTCATAAATGACGGAATCAAACAAGAAGGGTCAGTACCATGAATTCCATCCTTAAATTGTATACCTAACAAAGAAGTGATCGTGCTAATAACTAACCAGGATATTTAGTATTCAGTAAAAATTGATCAGTTAGCTAATATGAAGTAAATGCTTGTCAAAAATCATGGAATCAAACAGGAAGAAGTGTCAGAACCATGAATTCCATCCTTAAATTGTATACCTAACAATGAAGTGGCCATTACATACATGCATGTCAAGAGACCAAAATATATATGGAACGCACATGTGCCAATTGTAGTGCTTCAGTAAATTTCTTAAAAGGCTTCAAAATAATTGGATCTAAAATTAACTGACCCATAGTTATTTATAATCCCTTATTCTTTCTTTTAACGAATTTATTTTCAGCATATTATTCATGGAAAATCTTACCTCCTCAATATGAAGTTTAAGAAATCCAGGAAAGTGGAAAAACAAGCTGGCCAGACATTGATTATTTATTTATTTAAAAGAATTTACGTAAGTTGCACTACGGAATTACGTATATTCTTTTTTGTTCCATTCAATTCGATAAATTTCAACTATTTACATAAATCAAAAATTATTAATTAACATTAATTTTATGAAATATTTATTATAATTTACCAAAATATCATTCCTTATACCAATTCTCTACCATTTTATATTTTTGCCTCATTAATTGTCTCTTTTTTTTTGTGCATACATAAATATAAAAGAAAAACATATAATTAATATTTATTGAAATTTGAAAATTATCATTTTGAGTGAAATCAAGGTCTGCAGACTTAAATCACACATTAAATCAGAGAAAATAGAGGATCAAGAGTTAAAAATTTAATCAGAGTTAAAAATTTGAATATATAACATTTATTATTATACTTAAATATGATTTAAATGCTAGTGATAAATACATTTATCATCATGTCAAAATTTGTAAAAAATGCAAAATTCAAAAGTAATTAGAATTTAAATGGATATAATAGAATTAATGAAAATACACTATTAGAATTTAAATGGCCAAATATGATAGAGTTGAAGTTAAATAGGACCAAAGTATAATAATGTTTAATATTTATATAGATTAAAATTTAATAATTAATAAATTTAAAGAAATAAATTATTTAATTAGTAAGTTTACGTATTCTTAGAAAAAAAATTTAAGTATAAAATGTAAAAAAGCTTTTGTAAAAAACAAAAAAGTTTACATATGAAAATGTTAAAAAGTAAAAAATGAAAGAAAAATTATTTTTTTATAATGCCAAGAATTGATCCAGGAATTAACTTCTGGGGCTTTTTCACTTTTTTTTTTTAAATAAGTTTTGTACTTTTTCTTCATCCTTTTCTATTTAACCTTTTACATTATTATAAAATCTGACCGGGGCAATTGATTCATTTTTCAATTGGCTGATTTTAATGGTTTTAGTTTGGTTTTCTTCTTAAAAGATTTTGTATCATAAATATTTAGACCGAAAATAGATTCAGTTTTCAATTTTTCTAATATGATATAGCTTTTATATATAAAATATATATTTTTTAAAAATTATCTTAATAAATGGAACAGAAAGAATATGAATTTTGTATGTTATAAGCTCACATGATATGAATTTGAATTTTGTATGTTATAAGCTCACATGTATTACTTTGGAATACAAAATTCATTTTCATTAACAAACATAAATTAAGAGTTCATCTTTAATTAGAATTAGGCAATTATAGCAAAAACTAATTAATAAGGACTTAAAAATTAAAAATCAATTGTTTACCCTACTCATAATTTGAATCTTTTAATTAGGCCTAATGTTTTACAATGTCATCTCTGAATCAAATATTTAATAAACTGTAATGTTAAAAAAAAGCTGTCCAAATTACTTTTCCATGATAATAATAATCTATTAAATCCGTTTGTACATGTAAGGTTTCCATCCACTCTGTAACAATAAATACACAGGTGATGATTGAAAATTATATTTTTGTTGTTGTATTCATATGTTCACGTGTATAGTAATACATAGGAAATGCACAAAGATAAACTTAAGAAGAAGTGGAGTTTGACTGAAAGACAAATACAAACAAAAAATAGAGTATTTGTTAAATATGAGCTGTCAACATTATCTAACACTCCCCTGTAAGTCCTTGGCTGAAGACAATGGTAGCTGGCCTCGAAGAAGAGAAAAGCGGTTGTAGGATAGGGGCTTGGTAAATATATATGCAAGCTGATCATGTGTGTTAAGAAATTGAACACGAAGAGAACTATTGACCACCCGTTCACAAATAAAATGATAATTTAATTCAATGTGCTTCATCCGAGCATGCATCATAGGATTAGATAATAGATAAATGACACCAAAATTATCACACCATAGAGTAATAGCAGAGACAAGAAAACTAAGCTCATGAAGCAGAGACTTGAGCCAAAGGAATTCAGAAGCAGCATTGGCAATGGCTTTGTATTCACTCTCAATGGATGAACAGGCTAGAGTAGGTTGCTTCTTAGCTAGCCACGAAATTAAACAAGGTTTAAGAAAGATGCCAAAGCCACTGGTGGAACGTTGAACATCAGGATCACCTCCCCAGTCACTATCAGCATATCAATGAATATCAAGTGAGAATTTCGAAGAAAGAAATAGCCTATGGGAGGAAGAACCTTTTAGATACCGAAGTAGCCTCTTTAATGATTTCCAGTGAACATCAGTGGGTGAATGCAAAAACTGACAAAATTTATTGACACTAAAGGAGATGTATGGATGAGTCAATATGACATATTGCAGTGCCATAATCAAATTTCGGTATAGAGTAGGGTCTGAAAAGGAGCTACTTGAGTGCTTAGATAGTGGCGACAAGGCAAACATAGGAGTAGGACAAGAATTTGCATCATCCAGGCCAAGCTTTTGTATAATATCCCGAATATACTTGGACTGAGAGAACAAAATTCCATCAGAGGAACGAGAGACCTCTATACCAAGAAAAAAATGTAAGTCACCAAGATCCTTAACAGGAAACTCCTTTCACAAAATAGAGAGAGTTTGAGAGATTAAATATGAAAATGAACTAGTAATGATAATATCATCAACATAAACCAACACAAAAATCACATTAGCATTCTTGCAAAAAAAAAAGAGAGAGGAGTCAACCTTTGATGGAACAAATCGATAAAGCTGGAGAAATGAGGCTAGGCGTGAGAACCAAGCCTGAGGTGCCTATTTGAGACCATAGAGAGCGATTCAGCTTACACACATGGTAAGGATGTAGAGCATCAAAAAAGCCAGAAGGCTATATCATATAAATAATTTCCATCAAATACCCATGAAGAAAGGCATTAGAAATATCAATTTGCTTGATAGGCCAAATTTTCATGCTAGCAAGAGAAAGGATAGTGCAAATTATGGTGGCCTTGATGACAGGACTGAAGGTCTCCTTGTAGTCAATACCCTCTTATTAAGTAAACCCTTTTGCTATAAGACGAGCTTTGTATCGCTCAATAGAACCATCTGCTCTCGCTTAATCCTATAAACCCACTTATTTGAGATAACATTAACATGTAGTGGTTTGGGAACTAAGTCCTAAGTGTTAGTGGACTTTAAGGCAAAAATCTCATATGATATAACAGACTTTCATTCATTAAACTTACTAGCTTGGTGATAAATTGTAGGCTCATGTTTAAGGAAATTAAGGGGCCGTTTAGATTTGGTAGAGAGGTGGGCACGTTTGGCCATAGTGGTGGGGCAAAGTCTCATCTTATGAGTGCTAGGTGGAAAAAAAGATAAGGCTGGTAGGGCAGTAGCATAATTAGTACAATCAATAACTAAATCAAGGGCTGGCGCAAGAGAAAAAGGATCATTTGAAAGGGAAAGTGGCTGAGGAAGGGAACAGTTCGGTAAGGGAGAGGAGCAGCAGAGGAAGAAGGAGAGAAAGACATACCTGATGAGAAATCCATTGGCAAGGAAGAGTGGAAGGGAGTATGAACCATGAACCATGGTGTAGAGGAAGAAAAATATATACTAATGGAAGAAGAACAAGGAAGGCGCAACTTGAAATGAAATAGATTTTCATCAAATGTAGCATGGTGAATAACATAGATACGATCAGTTTCAATATCTAAATAAAGAATACCATGATGATTAGGGGATTGCCTAAGATAAACACAAGGTTTGCTGTGAAAAGAAAACTTTTGAGAATTATATAGGCGAAGATATAGATATACCATACACCCAAAGACATGATATTGCAAAAAGGGAGGAGCTCGACCATGCAAAAGTAAGGAATTTTATGTTGAATGCTGGAACTAGGTAATGAATTAATGTGATTAACAGCTTGTAAGAAAGCATAAGGCCAAAAGTGAAAAGGAACGGAAGCATGAGCAAGCAAAGTTAAACCAGTATCAACTATATGTTTGATTTTTGTTCAGAAAGCCCATTTTGTTTATTAGTATATAGACATGCAATGTGATGAATCACCCCATTCTGTTTAAAATATAGATTTAACTTTGATACTCACCACCCCAGTCAGAGTAGAAAGCACGAATTGAAGCATTAAATTGGAGTTTAACATAAGATTCAAACTGCATAAAGATGTGAAAAACATCACTTTTATTACGTAAAGGAAATAATCAAGTAAATTTGAAAAAATCATCAACAAATAAGATAAAATATATGAAACCTAAGTTGCTAAGCATAGGGGACGGACCCCAAACATTGGAATGAACAATATAAAAAAGCCTACAACTAGAATGATCAATAGAAGTAAATGGTAACTTAGCTAATTTTCCTAAATGACAAGAAGAACACAGAGGAAGATGGTGAGAACCAGAGAGAGGCAAATTATGATCGGTAATGATTTTGGAGACTGTTTCAGAACGGGGATGACCAAGGCTAGCATGCCACATATCAAAATAGACACTTGAACTGGGGAGAGCTTGAGGGCGGGGTGGAAGAAGTTCATAAACACCCCCCCATTACTCTTGCCTTGCAGCATGATTTCCTGTGTCTTCAAATCTTTTACAAAGAAAAAAGAAGGGTAAAATTTAAAATAAAAATTATTATTAATAGCAAATTGTTGAACTAAAAGAAGGGGCTTTGTTAAAAAAGGAACATGAAAAACATCTTTAAGCATCAAATTAGTACGTTTAAGTGAATGGAAGAAAATATTACTAGTGTGAGAGATAGTCATAGAGTCTCCATTACCAATGGACACTTGATCACCACCATTGTAAGCTTAATGATCAGATAAGGATGGATAATGAGGGGTCATTTGATGAGTGGTGCTAGTGTTGGAAAACTAAGGTTGAGGGGATGGATAGTACATAGGGGGTGCAGGGTGAGGCAGCATTAAGGTTTGAGAAGGATCATGGCGCTAAGAAAAATTGGCCTGGGGTCTAGGAAGATACAAAGATTAGATTTGGCGGCATTTATCAGTTATATGATTTCGATAACAACAGATTTGGGATTTTTGTTTGTTGCTTTTGGGAGAGGTATACTGGGCAACAATGGTGGGTCATTGGGTAGAAGAAGCTGGTGCAGAAGGCCTAGTAGCAAGATTGGCCATAGGAACAATATGCTGACTCTGAAGTAAGATTTCATGAGATAATAATTGACTGTATAACTCAAAAAAATGCATAGGTTCAGATCTAAGATTCATAGCAAAAATAATTGGATGAAATTCAACACTAATATTACGATAAATAATAGCATTAAAGTTAGTTGGACTGATTGGTTTTCCAGCAGCTTGTAATTCATTAGCAATTGACTTTGCCTTTTGAAGATACTGAAGAACAGGCATGTCATTCTTCTTCAATTCTTGAAGCTCCACGTGCAACTGAAGTTGATGATTTTAGGAGACAGATCCAAAAACACTTGCTAGTGATTTCCAGGCCGCAACATATGTAGTACATCCAATGATATAGTGAAATACATCTTCAGAAAAAGAAGACAAAATCCAGGAAAGAAGCAGGTGATCCCGTTTGAACTAGGCAGAATAATCTAGGTTAACTATGATTTCTTGGTTGTCTGAGGAGCAAAAAGTTGTTTGTGGTGCGGTAAGAGTGTCATCAAGAAGATTATTCATCCCATGGTAATTAAGAAGAGGAAGGAACTGAGTTTTCCATTAGAGATAATTATGGGAGGTAAGTTTAATGACAAAATTATAGCCGACTGTTGTTGGATTTATTGCAGAGGCAGTAACAGTAGGGGTAGAAATGATAGGAGTAGAAGAACTAGAGGAAGGAGTAATTTCTGACATTATTGCTCTGATATCATGTAATGAAAAATACACAGGTGATGATTGAAAATTACATTTTTTTGTTGTTGTATTCATATGTTCACGTGTACAACAATATATAAGAAATATACAAAGATAAACTTAAGAAGAAGTGGAGTTTGATTAAAAGACAAATACAAACAAAAAACAAAATATTTGTATAATATGACCAGTCAACATTATCTAACACACTCAAATTTCTCTTTCAAATCCTTTTTTAAGTATAATATTGTATTATTTAAAATTTACTGAACTGATTAATTCAGATTTGTGTCTACATAATTTTTTTTAAATCAATAGGTATAAATGATTAAAATCCCTATCCAGATTTTATATTATGGATTAATAAGGATTAAATTTTATATTGTTAATTATTTGATCTTTTTTCTGAATAAATTAATTATTGGGATTTATTGACTTAGACAAGTTTTAGGTTTTTCTTTTTTTTTTTTTTTTTTTATGAAGAGAATCTTATGTGATAAGTCATACTTTTTATCTTTATTTATAAATTGAAATTATAATATATCGATATGTCAAAGATAAATTTTATTTTAGAGATATAAACTAGTTATAAAAAAAATTATTTTTATGTGTGATATTGGAGTACAATGTAAATTCCAGTAAAATGATTATATAAATTATAATTAATTATTTATTGCTAGATTTTTTTTTCTCAAGGTTACAGGTTTTGCATCAAAATTCATTTATATAGATGATAAATTTGGGAAGGGAAGAAAACATTTTTGGTACAAAAACCAGCTTTGATGAGTACATTCATCTCACATGAGAGAAAGGAAAAAGAGAAAACACCTCTAAAAACCAAGAAAACTATGTAAGTTTCTCATAAGATGAGAGATAATATAAAGAATATCATGCATGAAATCTCCGGCTTAGATAAAAACTATAAAGAAAATATCAATGAAAAGTAATTTATGTCGGAAAGAATCCTACATGAATCCAATTTATAATTTAAGTAAAAATTAATATTTAAAATAAAAAAAAATATTTAGCAAGTATGACAAGAAAAAATTTCTTTCGAAACAAAGATTATCAAACCATAAAATTTTACTCAAATCATAATAACACAATTTTGTTATATTATTGTTGAATCTAGATGAAATCTTGCAACAACATGAGGAAAATTAAACAACTAGAACGCGTAGATGCATATATAGTTAGGAATAACAGGACAGTCTTCTGTAGGAGAAACCTATGGGGCAAATCTCCTATGAAACTTAACGATACAAACTGCGTAAAGATGTTGAATGTGATGAATCACCCTATTCTGTTTAAAATATATGAAACTTAACGATACAAACTGCGTAAACCAGTATCAACTATATGTTTGATTTTTGTTTAGAAAGCCCATTTTGTTCATGAGTATATGGACATGCAATGTGATGAATCACCCTATTCTGTTTAAAATATAGATTTAACCTTTGATACTCACCACCCCAGTCAGAGTAGAAAGCAAGAATTGAAGCATTAAATTGGAGTTTGACATAAGATTCAAACTGCGTAAAGATGTGAAAAACATCACTTTTATTACGTAAAGGAAATGACCAAGTAAATTTGAAAAAATCATCAACAAATAAGATAAAATATATGAAACCTAAGTTGCTAAGCATAGGGGACGAACCCCAAACATTGGAATGAATAATATAAAAAAGCCTACAACTAGAATGATCAATAGAAGTAAATGGTAACTTAGCTAATTTTCCTAAATGACAAGAAGAACACAGAGGAAGATGGTAAGATCCAGAGAGAGGCAAATTGTGATCGGTAATGATTTTAGAGATTGTTTGAGAACGAGGATGACCAAGGCTAGCATGCCACATATCAAAATAGACACTTGAACTGGGGAGAGCTTGAGGGCGGGGTGGAAGAAGTTTATAGAGACCCCCATTACTCTTGCCTTGCAACATGATTTCCTGTGTCTTCAAATCTTTTACAAAGAAAGAAGAAGGGTAAAATTTAAAATAACAATTATTATTAATAGCAAATTATTGAACTAAAAGAAGGGGATTTGTTAAAGAAGGAACATGAAGAACATCTTTAAGCATCAAATTAATACGTTTAAGTGAATGGAAGAAAATATTACTAGTGTGAGAGATAGTCATAGAGTCTCCATTACCAATGGACACTTGATCACCACCATTGTAAGCTTGAGGATCAGATAAGGATGGATAATGAGGGGTCATATGATGAGTGGTGCTAGTGTTGGAAAACCAAGGTTGAGGGGATGGATAGTACATAGAGGGTGCAGGGTGAGGCGACATTAAGGTTTGAGAAGGATCATGGCGCCAAGAAAAATTGGCCTGGGGTCTAGGAAGATACAAAGATTAGATTTGGCGGCATTTATCAGCTGTATGATTTCGATAACAACAGATTTGGCATTTTTGTTTGTTGCTTTTGGGAGAGGTATACTGGGCAACAGTGGTGGGTCATTGGGTAGAAAAAGCTGGTGCAGAAGGCCTAGTAGCAAGATTGGCCATAGGAACAATATGCTGACTCTGAAGTAAGATTTCATGAGATAATAATTAACTGTATAACTCAAAAAAGGCATAGGTTCAGATCTAAGATTCATAGAAAAAATAATTGGATGAAATTCAACACTAATATTACGATAAATAATAGCATTAAACTTAGCTGGACTGATCGGTTTTCCAGCAGCTTGTAAGTCATTAGCAATTGACTTTGCCTTTTGAAGATACTGAAGAACAGGCATGTCATTCTTCTTCAATTCTTGAAGCTCCATATGCAACTGAAGTTGACGATTTTAGGAGACAGATCCAAAAACACTTGCTAGTGCTTTCCATGCCGCAACATATGTAGTAAATCCAATGATATAGTGAAATACATCTTCAGAAAGAGAAGACAAAATCCAGAAAAGAAGCAGGTGATCCCGTTTGAACCAGGCAGAATAATCTGGGTTAACTATGATTTCTTGGCTGTCTAAGGAGCAAGAAGTTGTTTGTGGTGCGGTAAGAGTGTCATCAAGAAGATTATTCATCCCATGGTAATTAAGAAGAGGAAGGAACTATGTTTTCCATGAGAGATAATTATGGGAGGTAAGTTTAATGGCAAAATTATAGCCGACTGTTGTTGGATTTATTGCAGAGACAGTAACAGTAGGGGTAGAAATGATAGGAGTAGAAGAACCAGAGGAAGGAGTAATTTTCGACATTATTGCTCTGATACCATGTAATGAAAAATACACAGGTGATGATTGAAAATTACATTTTTTTGTTATTGTATTCATATGTTCACGTGTACAACAATATATAGGAAATATACAAAGATAAACTTAAGAAGAAGTGGAGTTTGATTGAAAGACAAATACAAACAGAAAACAAAGTATTTGTATAATATGACCGTTCAACATTATCTAACACACTCAAATTTCTCTTTCAAATCCTTTTTTAAGTATAATCTTGTATTATTTAAAATTTACTGAACTGATTAATTCAGATTTGTGTCTACATATATATTTTTTAAATCAATAGGTATAAATGATTAAAATCCCTATCCAGATTTTATATGATGGATTAATATGGATTAAATTTTATATTGTTAATTATTTGATCTTTTTTCTGAATAAATTAATTATTGGGATTGATTGACTTAGACAAGTTTTAGGTTTTTTTTATTTATTTATTATGAAGAGAATCTTATGTGATAAGTCATACTTTTTATCTTTATTTATAAATTGAAATTATAATATATCGATATGTCAAAGATAAATTTTATTTTAGAGATATAAACTAGTTATAAAAAAATTATTTTTATGTGTGATATTGGAGTACAAAGTAAATTCCAGTAAAATGATTATATAAATTATAATTAATTATTTATTGCTACATTTTTTTTTCTCAAGGTTACAGGTTTTGCATCAAAAATCATTTATATAGATGATAAATTTGGGAAGGGAAGAAAACATTTTTGGTACAAAAACCAGCTTTGATGAGAAGTTTAAAAAAAAAAAAAAGTGACAAGTCTCTTTCCTTAACTAACGGTACAGATAACCAAATTCCATCCAACGGTTGAGATTACATATTTGTCACATAATTAGTGGGCAACTAATAAAATTTGATATCAACCCTAAATAGGGTGGATATCATATGGTAGCACCCTAATGCGTACATTCATCTCACATGAGAGAAAGGAAAAAGAGAAAACACCTCTAAAAACCAAGAAAACTATGTAAGTTTCTCATAAGATGAGAGATAATATAAAGAATATCATGCATGAAATCTCCGGCTTAGATAAAAACTATAAAGAAAATATCAATGAAAAGTAATTTATGTCGGAAAGAATCCTACATGAATCCAATTTATAATTTAAGTAAAAATTAATATTTAAAATAAAAAAAAAATATTTAGCAAGTATGACAAGAAAAAATTTCTTTCGAAACAAAGATTATCAAACCATAAAATTTTACTCAAATCATAATAACACAATTTTGTTATATTATTGTTGAATCTAGATGAAATCTTGCAACAACATGAGAAAAATTAAACAACTAGAACGCGTAGATGCATATATAGTTAGGAATAACAGGACAGTCTTCTATAGGAGAAACCTATGGGGCAAATCTCCTATGAAACTTAACCATGCAGCCATGCTTCATATGAAGGAGAATAGAAGCATATTTAGGAATTACAGGATGGTCTTTGATAACCTCAAAATCATAATTGTGAATGATAAAAGAAGCAATTGCCTTCATTTGGATCAAAGCTATTTCTTTTCCCATACAAGTCCTTGGACCTGCACTGAAGGACATGAACTTGTAAGGAGAATGTTGCATCAATTTTCCTTCGTCCGATATCCATCTTTCTGGCTTGAATTCTTCGCAGTCTTCTCCCCATAAAAATCTCAATCTTCCCATAACATAAAGGGGTATGACGATTTTCATGCCTTCATCCACATGATGTCCACTTGGAAGCACATCTGGCTTCACAGGCTCTTTGTGCTCATACGGAATTGCTGGATACAGCCTCAATGTTTCTAACAATGCTGCCTGTAAATACACCAACTTGTTCAGCTTTTCGGGTTCGAAAAACTGTGGCCCTGATAATGCTGTTGTTGCTGGTAAGATTGATTTCAATTCTTCTCTGATCTTTTCTTTTACTTGTGGGTTCTTTGCCACCATCCAGAAGAACCACTGCAGTGAATTTGCTCTTCCTGCAAGCATAAAATTGAGGATGCTATCTCTTAAGAACTTGTTAGTGAAATTTGGCCCTTGAAGTTCTTTCTCCTCCAAGAATTTTCTCAATAAATCAAAACTCTCTCCGTCTTCTTCTTCTTCTTCTTTGAGTTGTTCTCTTTTCCTTGCTATAAATTCAGCTACTGTTCGATCCAAAATCTCCCAACCTATTTTCATTCTTTTCTCTAGTCCAAACCCTAACAATCTTTGTAACTTCCAAATCAGTTTAGGTTTAACATGCCTATAGAATATAGCTTCCTCAACATAATCCATGGCCTTAAAGAACTCAACTGGTGCGAATTCCATGTTGAGATTTTCTGGGTCATGGCCATTAATCATTTTGAGCAAAGTGTCTAATGTAAACCTATGAACCAAACTTTGTAAATCCACTACTAGACCATTATCACATAAATGCTCAATGATTGGGAACAGTTTCTTCTCCACTTTTTCACTTGCAGTCTTCATCAAACGCTTGCGAAACCGTTCTTGACGGGTCACTGAAGTGCCTGTCTTTCTCAGATATCTCCACACATCAAAATCAGCATTGAAAATGCCATCTCCAAAGACCTCAAAGATTTCCTTAAACTCGGGGCCTTTTGGATAATTATTGAAATTGGCACTCATTACATGCTTTATGTTGACAGGGTCAGCAGTGCACAATATGTGCATTTTCATGAACAAGGGACCTTTGAAATAGAATGTTCCTTTACCTCTTGCTGTTATTTTAGTACTCCATTCATGGAATTGGTGGAGATTTGCAGCAAGTTGAGGAATCATTCCGAGCACCGGCCAGTTGAAGAGCACCGCTTTGCGGTTGCTCAGCCACCAACCGACTGAGAAACAAATGAAAGCTAAGATGATGGCAAGCATTTCTATAAATGCTTTGCAAAGAGAATGAGAATTAGAGCAATGTGCGAGTTTGTTAATACATAAGCTTAGGTTAATGTTTCATTTATATTCGTAAAATCCCACAATGTGTGGCCACGTAGTTATTACGTTGCCTTCAATCTGATCTGGCATGTTAAATGCATTTCAACTGTTTTTCATGCAAAATAGCTAACGTCTGTCGGAAACAATGTTTTCAGAATCGGTTCGGAGATCGATTCGGTTTACCAACTGAGTCAAAAGTCAATTGGTTGGATCGGTTCGACTCGAAATTTTTACTTTTTATTAAATATAATTATTTATAAAAAAATAAAAATATAATATATCAAAAGACATTGAAAATTTTATTAATTAATAAATATCAATGTAAAAATATTAAGACCAACAAAGTTAGTTGTGTTTCTAAAATTATTTGTATGCTACTTATATACCAATTGAAACATGGTGATGCTTAATTAGTCAACATTAATTGCCATTGGATGGTGCTTATCAATATCTAATTGCAGCTCCATTAACATGCAATTTAAGCAATCAAAACTTAATCCAATTTCTTATCAGTTTTTTATTTCTTATAAACTAATTATATATTCAAATATTTCTATCATTTCAAAATTTTTAATCATAATTACCAATTCATTAGTTGTAATTACTATCAAATGATTTTTTCGATCTATATATAATAAACTCTTATATATAAAAAAATCATAATTAAAAAAATTATCTACTGTTAGGATTAAATATAAAAATTTTTTGTGGTGATTCAATTCTACATTTAGATATGTATTATAAACATTGTTTTTGTATATTTTGAATATACATAATAATTTGTTATGGATTTAGTTAAAAGAACACATTATAGGATCCTTAAATTTTATGTTTTTAATTATATCACTGTATTTTTTGGGAATTTAGGGATTGATTTCTTAAAATGTAAATTTTTTTTGGTTGAACCGGAATCCGGTCCGAGTCACCGAGTCACCGGTTCAACCAGATTTTTTCCGAGTCAATCCGAGTTTTTATCCTTTCCGATTTTCATGTTGAATCGACTCGAATTGCTTGTCGAGTCACGGTTTAACCGATCCGACCGCCCAAGTCAACCCGAGTTTAATAACAATGGTCGGAAACGACCACCATAATAATAATAAGACAATTAATTCTAAAGTTTATGGATATGCAACTTGCCGTATATTTGTTGGACCACATAATTCTTCCAAAAAGGCAAAATTAATTGAATGTTAGAAAGAATTAATTGTATTATTACTGTTTTATGAATAATTGCATATATATATATATATATATATATTACAGAAAAGATATGTCCAAATTGGGATGTTGAAAACGCATTTACTGACGTAAGAATGTTTTTCATTTTCGTTTTTATATTCTTAATTAAAAAAAAATTTAGAATATTTATTTTAAAATGTATTTGTTTATTAAAAATGGTTTTATATTCGAAGAAAATGAACCATTTTCCTCAATTCTTTTTACCTTAAATTCCAAAGCATTAAGTAAAATACTAGTAGCTATATATTTTTTAATAATTTCAAGGATACATAATTTAGAATCAATCATTAAACTACCTTGTCTGAAGTCTACATCACTTTTACATTACCATACATCCAAACTTGATTAAAAGAAAAAAGTAACATAGACACTACAGTATATATTACATAACTCATTGAGCATTCGTACTCTTCAAATTTAAGACAGCCGACTAATTTTCACAATAATCGAAATAACTGAAGTCGCGTATAATGCAAATATTGCTGTAACAAGACAGTAATTCCAATATTTTGGGAAAGTCTCTCCTTATAAGCCTACTATTTTTTAGTGGAAGAATTTGTTGGATTAGAGTTTGTGGATGTAGCCCAAATATTTTGGATGAATTACGTTAAATTCTGTATATCATTTATTTTTTGTTGATTTTTTATTATTCCATATCACAGTGCCAACAGGCCCAACAAGTGGTATCAGAGTCGAGATTCTTTCTTATTATACTATGTGGCTGTAGCGTAGATTGATTTTTCACATCAGAAAAGATTTTTCTTTGGGTATTGTTCACTTATATGGTCACTATTCACGTATACGATCACCATTTACGTGTATGGATACGATTCATCTATAAAAGGCACTATTCATTGCCAGGAAAATTTTTTAGATCGAAGAAGTCTATTGACTTTCGATCTAAATGGAGGCAAAGACAAGGAAGATGGTCAACCTAAATGGCACAAATTACCATATATGGAGAAACAAGATGAAGGATCTCCTGTTCGTGACAAAGATGCACTTGCTGGTATTCAGTACTCAAAAACCCGCAGACAAATCAGATGAAGATTGGGAATTTGAACATAATCAAGTATGCAGCTACATACGGCAATTCGTTGAAGACAATGTATATAACTACATTTCTAGTGTGACACATGCGAGGACATTGTGGGACAAGCTCGACGAATTGTATGCCTCTAAAACAGGCAATAACAAGTTATTTTACTTGACAAAATTAATGTAAGTAAAATATCAAGAAGGCACAATTGTGGCAAATCACCTTAATGAAATACAAGGGATTATCGACCAGTTATCAGGAATGGGCATAAAGTTTAATGATGAGGTACTTGCTCTTATGGTTCTGGCAACGCTCCCGGAGTCGTGGGAAATCTTGAAGGTTTCAATCACGAATTCTGCACCCAATGGTGTGGTAAATATATATGGAGACAGTCAGGAGTGGTAAGCAGGTTCCTTTCTAATCCTGGAAAGGAACATTGGAATGCTGTTAAGTGGATTCTCAAGTATCTTCGAGGAAGCTCCAAAATATGCCTACGTTTTGGAGAAGATAAGCCTATGCTGGTTGGCTATACAGATACAGATATGGCTGGTGATGTTGATTCCAAAAAATCAACTTCAGGATACTTGATTAACTTTTCAGAGGGATCTATGTCATGGCAGTCAAAGTTATAAAAATGTGTTGCATTGTCAACAACTAAAGCTGAGTTTATTGTAGCAACTGAGGCTTGCAAAGAGTTGCTATGGATGAAAAGGTTCTTAACTAAACTTGAGTTCTCGTAAAACAGTTATCAGTTATTTTATAATAGTCAGAGTGCAATCCACCTTGTGAAAAATGCCTTTTTTCATTCCAGATCAAAAGCATATTGATGTAAGGTATAATTGGATCAAAGATGTGCTAGAGAAAAAGATGTTGCAACTTGAAAATATCAATACAAATGAAAATGGATCGGATATGCTGATAAAGAATCTTCCAAAGGAGAAGTTCGTGTTCTGCCGAGAAGCTATCGGGATGGTGGATCCCCATATATAGTTGGAAGGGGAAAAATTGTTGGGTAGTGTTAGCTCAAGACCATATCCACATTTTGATGATAATTAAACCTTAAACCTTAAATAATCTATAGTGTGAATTCTATTCTAAGCCATTTTTGCAAGATTTTTTATATGTCTTTCTGATGCAATTATCAAAAATAAAAATTATGGAATGGATTCATGAAAATCAAGTTGAAGAATAACTTAGTATATAGGAATTTAGGATATTAAAATATTAGATCAAATTGAGGTAAAATTTATCATTCATGCATACATTTTCTAATTCTTAAAATTGCATAAAAATATTTTTGAGTCATAAATTTTATTTTTAGTTAAAATTGGTCCCTTTTAGAAAATATATTTAAAAAGTGGTTCGTCATAATTTTATGTCATTAGAATTTGGTCTGTTAGAAATTTGGATAACTTTCTGATAAAAAATCTGTTTCACACTACAGGATAAAATAACAGCTAGTTAGACCCATAATTGACTGTTTTGCCCTTAAACGACTATAAACGGCTATGTTTAGGATTTAACACTTAAAATCAAGTTTTTGGGTATAAATACATATTAGAAGATTGTTTTGCCCTTTATATGGTTAGATAACATTTTGGATAGATTGTTTACCTCTTAAGAGAAAAAGCTTACTTCTTTAAAATCTCACTTTCCATCTTTTGCACTTCATCTATACATATTCTCCTCAATTTGATTATAACTTCTGATGTAATTAATTGTGAAGAATCATTATTGTAAAAGATTATGAGTTTGGGTTGGCTATAACCTAAGAAAGAAATTTTAGTAAGTGTTTAAATATTTTACTTTGGAAAAAAGATTATGGATAGATATACATAGTATATTGACTTTAACTCTTGCTCTTAAAAGAGTTAAGAGTAGAGAGTAAAGCTCAAGAGTGATCTTGAGGAGTGGATGTAGGCATTGTGGCTGAACCACTATAAATTATATGTGTGCTCTGTTTGTCTACTATATTTTCTATCTTCCTACTATTCTATCATACATTTTGAAATTTTGTGTTTTCAAAATTCTGGAAAATGAATTTCTGAAACATTCACAACAAATTTAACACACACTTTTTTAGAAATATATTTGAAGTTTAAATTGAAAAAGAACTTGCAAAAATCTGAGTATACATTATATGTTGTATTTTTACATTCACTGTTAGAAATTTGCACTTGCATACAATTTGGTTCCATTAAAAATTTGGAAAAAAAATTTGAGATACCCAATTCACCCCCTCTTGAGTGTCTTTTAGGACTTAAATTTGGTATCAAAACGGTGCTTTATTACCTAAGGCTTAACTCCTTGAGTGATCCTAAAAATGACCAAATCAAGTAATTCTCAAATTACTACTCCATTTAAAGAGGGACATTCTATCCATCATCCTTCAATGTTCAGTGGTGAGAATTATCCTTTCTGAAAGGTTATTATGAGGCACTTTATCCAATCTCAAGATATGGATTATTGGGATATTATTGAAGATGGATATAAGCATCCATAAAAGAAATCTAGTGAAGAAGGTGCATTAGATTCAGCTACAGTTCCAAAAACCATAAAAGAATTTACTGATACTGAAAAGAGAAAAATACAACTAAATTTTAAAGCTATGAGTATACCTTTCTACTCACTGCACATAAATGAATTCAATAGAGTTTATAGATGTGATACAACAAAAGAAATATTGGATAAGCTATAAGCCACATATAAAGGTACAAATTAAGTTAAAGATACTAGATTTCATATTCTTATGGTTGATTGTGGCTTTCAAAATGAAGCCAGAAGAGTCAATTTCTCAGCTAATTAATAAGTATGTTAAATTAACTAATGAAATTAAAGCTCTTGGCAAGAAACTTGATGAACATAATAAAATTGCTAAGCTTGTTAAAGGTCTCACACCTCGATGGAAAGCAAAAGCTTCAATTCTATTAGATAAGGATCTTAGTACTTTAAATTTTGATAATGTTTATGGATCTTTTATTTCTCATGAGCTTTACATTAAATCTCAATATGCAGAAAAAGAAAAAATTAGAAAATTAAAAGCTATTTCTCTCAAAGAAAAATTTGAAAATGATTATTCTACAGGTGATGATGAGATGGCCTTGATTACAAAGAAGTTTAAAAAGCTATACAGAAAAGATAAAAAATCATATAGAAAATACACCAAAAATTTTTCCATCATAAGATAGAAAATTCATCAAAATCTATTAGAGATGTAATTTATTTTGAATATAACAAACCTGGTCATATCAAATCAAAGTGTCAAAATCTAAAAATAAAGGAGAAAAGATTTAAGAAGAAAGCTATGAAGGCTATATGAAGTGATATTAAAGATTCAAGCACAACTGAACTAGAATCTGGAAATTCTAATGATGTTAGTTTGATGGCAATTTCTGATTGTGAAGAGCAGAATTCTAATTCTGATAACGAATAGAATGTTGCTGCTGACAGAAGATCACCTGAAAATGATTCAAAAAATTATGACATAAGTGATTTTGATTCGAATTCTGATACAAATGAAAATGGTGGTGAATATGAAAAAATGCTTGAATATTTTGAGAATTTGCATTATAAATATCGCGTGCTTAAAAAGATGCATATTGAAATGAAGAAGAACTTTGATGCATTATGTGTGGAATATGAAAATGCAAAGGAAACATAAATTAAATTGAAAAATGAATATTCTGATTTAGAAGGTAAATTTATTACCTTGCAAGAAAAATGTAATGTAAAAAGAAAATAGATTTGTGTGTGTAATGAGAATTTTGTTGAAATTTGAATACAAAATATGTTCATAATATTCATGCAAGTACATTAAAAAGTCATCAGAGAAATTATACTCAGAAAAGATATAAGAAATACTAATATAATAAAATGGTAATTAACTCTTCTGCTACATGCTTTTATTGCTGTAGAAAATGATATATTTTGAAATTCTATTATTATAAAAAGAATACTATTTCAATCAATCAGAAATGGGTGATTAAAAATTATACAAATGCAGTGGCTAACCATAAAAGATCCAAGAAAAGTTGGGTACCTAAATGTAATGTAAAAAGAAAATAGATTTGTGTGTGTAATGAGAATTCTATTGAAAATTTGAATACAAAATACGTTAATAATATTCATGCAAGTACATCAAAAAGTCATCATAGAAATTACACCTAGAAAAGGTATAAGAAATACTCATCTAATAAAATGATAATTAACTCTTCTGCTATATGCTTTGATTGCTGTAGAAAATGGCATATTTTGAAATTCTGTTATTATAAGAAGAATGTTATTTCATTCAATCAGAAATGGGTTATTAAAAATTATGCAAATGTAGTAACTAACCATAAAAGACCCAAGAAAAGTTGGGTACCTACAAATACTTAATTTCTTTGCAAATTTTCCTAAAGAGAGCTAAGACAGAAAAGTGGTATATGGATAGTGGCTGCTTTAGGCATATGACATAGGTAGAACTAAGTTTTCTAAATTGAAAAAATCTAAAGGTGGTTCTGTTCATTTTGGTGATAATAGAAAAAGGAAAATAACTGGTATTGGAACCATTAGATCTAATCCAATTATTGAAGATGTCTCTCTTGTTAAAGGTTTAAAGTATAACTTATTAAACATTAGTCAACTTTGTGACAAGAAGAGAATAGTTATATTTGAAGTTGATCATTATAGAGTACAAGATATTGAAACAGGAAAATCTATTCTAAAAGGGCAAAGATTTGGAAATATCTACTTGGTCAGTATAGAAGATATTCAAAAAAATGAGGCTAAATGTCTAATCTTTAAGGAAGATCTAAGTATTTTATGGCACAAAAAATTGGAACATGCAAGCTTTCATGCATTAGAAAAATTGGTCAGAAAAGATTTGGTGAAGAGAATGCCAAAAATAAAGATTGATAAAGATCATGTATGCAAGGCATGCCAACTTAGGAAACAAACTATAAATTCCCATAAATCTAAGAATGAGATTTCTACTAAAAAGGTTTTGGAGCTTCTACATATGGATTTATTTAAACACATAAGTCCTTCAAGTATTGGTGGAAAATCATATGTATTTAATGTGGTGGATGATTATACAAGATACACATGGGTAATATTTCTTGCTTATAAGGATGAGGCTTTTTAAGCTTTTAAGAAGTTAAGTAAGAAGATGCAGAATGAAAAAGGATACAAAATCACAAGCATTAGAAGTGATCATGGAAGAGAATTTGAGAATCAGATTCTGTAATAATTCTAGAATAAATCATACCATTTTTACTCCAAGGACACCACTGTAGAATGGTTTTGTAGAAAGGAAGAATATAACTCTTCAAGAAATGGCCAGAACGATGCTGAATGAGAATAATTTGCCAAATTATTTTTAGGCTAAGGCAATCAACACTGCATGCTGCATCTTAAATAAAATTTTGATTAGAACAGTGTTAGAAAAGACTTCATATGAATTATAAAAGGACATAATACCCAACATCAGCTACTTCCAACCTTTTGGCTGTAAGTCTTTCATTTTCAATGATAAAAATAATTTAGCTAAATTTGATGCAAAATCTAATGAAGGCATATTTTTGGGTTATTCATTAAATTCTAAAGTAAATAGTGTTTATAATAGAAGAACACATAGAGTAGAAGAATCAATAAATGTTAAATTTAATTTTACTAACATAAATCCTGGAGAAAGGAATTCTTCTGATGATGAAATAGATTTTGAGAAAGAAAATGATAAAATCAAAATAATGCTGAAATAAAAAAGTCACCAGATCAGTAACCAGATCTATATGATAGAATTCTAGAACAACACGAAGATGCAAAAAATAATCCAAAAATTAAGATAGAAAATAAACCAAAAATTTAGTAAGAAAAGAAGCTAGAAAACTCGATAGAAAATGTGCCAAAAATTCAGACAGATGAGTAAGTTGTGAAATCAATAAAATTACCTAAATATTGGAGATTTCACAAGTATTCTTCTGAAAGAATGATGACCATGTATGAGTATTTTGGTAATGTTGCCTTTGTCTCTTAACTTGATCCTAAAACTTTCATTAATGCTAAAAATGATGATAGTTGGATTATTGCAATGCAAGAATAGTTAAATCAATTTAAAAGAAATAAAATCTAGAATTTAGAGCCTAGACCCTCAAATTATTCTATTATTGAAACAAAATGGGTGTTTAGAAATAAGTTGGATGAGCAAGGTAATGTAGTAAAAAAAAAGGCCAGATTAGTGGCTTAAGGCTACAATCAAGAGAAAGGTATAGATTTTGATGAAATATTTGCGCCTATAGCTAGACTAGAAGCTATTAGAATTCTATCTACATTTACATGTTTCAAAAATTTTAGATTATATCAAATAGATGTTAAAAGTGCTTTTGTAAATGGTTTTCTAAATGAAAAAAGTTTATGTAGAACAATCCCTTGGTTCTAAAAATTCTGAGCATCCAAATTTTGTTTATAAACTTAAAAAGGCTTTGTATGGCTTGAAATAAGCTCCTAGAGCTTGGTATAAAAGATTAAGTTATTTTCTACTAGCTTATGGTTTTAATAGAGAAAAAGTAGACAATATTTGTTTCATCAAGCACAAATTATCTCACCTTTTAATTGTTCAAATTTATGTTGATGATGTAGTTTTTGGTTCTACTAACATTTTCTTATGCAAAGAATTTAAAGCTATCATGAAAAAGAAATTTGAAATGAGTATGATGGGTGAGCTAACATTCTTTTTGGGTTTCCAAATCAAGCAATGTTCAGATAGTATTTTTATCAGTCATCTGCCAATACACTTATGAGTTCATCTATCAAATTGGATAAGGATGAGAAAGGCAAAAACATTGAAGAGGAATTATACAGAAGAATGATAGAGTCATTATTGTACCTAACAATAAGTAGACCAGACATCCACTTTAGCATGTGTCTGTGTGCTCATTTCTAATCAGATCCAAAAGAGTCTCATTTATCTATAGTAAAAAGAATTCTAAGATACTTAAAGGGAACATAGGAATTAGGTTTATGGTGTCCAAAGAATACCTTTTTCAACCTTATTGAATATTCTGATGTGGATTATGACAGATACAAAATTGACAGAAAAATCATTTCTATTGCATGCCATTTTCTAGAAAGTTTTCTGATTACTTGGTTAAGTAGAAAAAAAAATTATGTAGCTTTGTCTATTGCTAAAGCAAAATACATAGCAGCTGGTGGATGTGTTGCCCAAATTCTGTGGATCAAATAGCAACTAAAAGATTGTGGAATAGAATTTGATAAAATTCCAATTTTTTTGTGACAACATAAGTGCTATAAATTTTACCAGAAATTCAATTCTACACTCAAGAACAAATCACATAGAAAGTTTTCATCACTTTATCAAAGATCATGTGCAAAGAGGAGATATCTTACTGGAATTTATCTTTACAGAACACCAAATTGCAGATATCTTTACAAAGCCACTTAAAGAAGAAAGATTTTGTCAATTAAGAAGAAAGCTTGGAATGGATACTTTTGAATCTTGATATTCTATTTTGATTCATCTCTTTTAAAAGACTAAGAAGAAAAAATTTCGTTTCTTTTAAAATGCTAAAGAAAAAAATTATGCTTAACTTATGCTTTTTATTTCTTAATTTTAAATTTTATAAAAAGAAAAGTTTAATATATCAAAAGTCTGTCCTAATTTGTTTTTGAGAATATGTTTACATGCTGAAGTGGGTTAAGTTATGGTGAAATAATGAAAATATGTGTATTGTCTCTTATAACCCTAAAATGCTGTGTGTTGTTTTTAAAATTGTATAAAGGCATCCCTATATTTTTGGTATGTTTTGATTTCCCACCTCTTGGTTTTTTCCAAAATAACAATTTTCAATGAAAATTTTACAAATTTTTAAGTCAAACTCTTTTCAAAAAAATCAAAATTTTAATGAAATTTCAAAAAGTAAAACTTTTAATTTTTGAAAAATTGTGATTCACTTTTAAAAAGTTAACTTTTTATCATTGAAAAATGTACATCTTTAATTCAAATATGATTTTGCTTGGGAGAATATGCTTTTAATTATTCTTTTTAACTCTTAAAAATGTCCTTTCATATTTCACAAATCCTATCTTACGTAATTTTTTCAAAATTCTTAAAAAATAAGTTTTTTTACTCTATTTCTTCTTTGTATCTTCTTCATCCTCCAAATTTCAAGCCATCACCACCATAGGAAGAACCAAGTCATCATATTTCCATCTATACTACAACCATCCGGTCAATTTAATTTTCGGTAAGTTTTTCTTCCAAACACCTAAAATCGCAAGCCAAAAATCAAAAATCAAAATCTAAAACTCCAAAATCCACGATTTCATAATACATTCTTACCAAATTGAAAAATCCAATGGTGACAAACTCAAATCTTTAGATTACCCATTCTTATTAACATCAATTTTTTTATTTTGTACGATCTCGTTCGATCGACTATAAATGAAGCACAAATCGAGAACGAAAAGGTTTTTCTCTTTCACTTATTTTTTTTAGTATATTTTGGATAATTAAATTTAGTTATTTTTGGTGATTTTTTCATTTTTTTGTGCTGTGTAAATTTTTTGTTAGACATTTTACATGATATTTATGGATTTTTATATCTATCTGGGTTTGTTAAAATTTCTTGTGCATATTATGTTGTCTTTCGCTTTTGTGATTGATGACAAAAAGGGGAGTAGAATGACGAAAAAATTGATGAATAATGATAATTAAAAATGAAGAAAAATGGATAATTGATTTTCTATATGGTTATTTGATTTGTTAAAATTCTAGAATGAATTCTGAAAATTTTCTTGTTGATGGAAAATTGTTTATTTGTTGGAAATTTGATCTGCTGATGCATTAAATTCTATTTGATTCATTGTGATGCATGACTTCTTTAAAAATATTTCTTATAAAATCTCAAGTTATATTTTTACAAAATTCATTGGCATATTTATACCAAGTTTGAAGTTTTATAGGGCATTTACATTCACTTTACATATTTTATTTTTTGGTAAATAATCTATGTATATATTCAGTAGGAGGTTTTTATAGCTAACCTAGATAGAGTTCTAAGTAGAGTTTACTAATGTTTTATCATCATCAAAAGGGGGAGATTGTTGGCTTAAAGCCATATCCACATTTTGATGATAATCAAAGCTTAAATAAACTTTAATGTGAATTTTATTCTAAGCTATTTCTACAGAATTTTTTATATGTCTTTTTAATGCAATTATCAAAAAAGAAGATTGTGCAATGAATTCATGAAGATTAAGCTGAAGAATATCTTAATATATAAAAATTTAGGATATTAATATATAAGATCAAATTGAGGCAAAGTTTATCATTCATGCATATATTTTCTAAGTCTTAAAATTGCGTAAAAATATTTTTAATTAAAACTGATCCCTTTCAGAAAATATTTTAGAAAATGGTTCGTCAAAATTTTATGTTATTAGAATTTAGCCTGTTAAAAATCTGGATAACTTTTTGATCAAAAATATGTTTCGTATTACAGGATAAAATAACAGCTAGTTGAATCTAAAATTGACTATTTTTTCCTTCAACGACTATAAATGGTTATATTTGGAATTCAATACTTAAAATCAAGTTTTTGGGTATAAATGCATGTTGTAATACCCTTTAGATGGTTAGATAACATTTTGGAAAGATTTTCTACCTCTTAAGAGAAAAAGCTTACTTCTTTAAAATCTCACTTTCCATCTTTTGCACTTCATCTTTACATATTCTCCTCAATTTAATTATAGATTCTGGTGCAATTAATTGTGAGGAATCACTATAATGAAAGATTATGAGTTTGGGTTGGCTAGAATATAAGAAAAAAAATTATAGTAAGTGTTTAAATCTTTTACTTTGGGAAAAAGATTGTGGATATATTTAAGTTTGTATATTGAATTTGACTCTTGTCCTTAAAAGAGTTAAGAGTAGAGAGCAAAGCTCAAGAGTGATTTTTAAATAGTGGATGTAGGCATTATATTCGAACCACTATAAATTCTATGCGTGATTTGCTTTTCTACTCTGTTTTCTACCTTTTACTATTTTATCATACATTCTGAAAATTTATGTTTTCCAAATTCTGTAAAACGAATTTTTGAAATATTCACAATAAATTTAACATACTTTTTCAGAAAATATTTTTGAAGTTTAAATTGAAAAAAGAACTTGTAAAAATTTGAGTATACATTTTGTGTTGCATTTTTACAATCACTATGAGAAATTTATACTTACATACATTTTTATTCCATTAGAAATTTGGCCAAAAAATTTTGAAACACCCAATTTATGCCCCATATTTAGTGTCTTTTGGGACCTACAGGTAGGTTCCTCCTCAAGGTGGGCATATCCAAGCAAATAAAAAAATGAAGAAGTTGAATGTCAACTTTTATGGATGGAAAATAAGAAGAATGCAGTTTCAATATTTATAGCCACCAAATAGTGTCTTTCAAATTTATTGTACCAAAAATTTCTTTGACTTCTTTGTGCAAATTGCATTTTAATTTGCAGTATAAATAGATGGACTTTGGCCATTCTATTTTATGTCCTTCAGATTGAAGATTAAAAAGAGAGAGGGAAAAGAAAATAATAAGAGTGTTTTTAGGAATTTTTTTCTTAAGAAGGGGAGTGACAAAATAGTGAGAAAGATACTTTTGAGGTATTTTTAGAAAACACTTTTGTGTGCCACTATATTGGGTAGAACTCAAAAAAGTGTTATACCATTAAAATTAATTTGGGGAAGTCTCTTTTTGAGAGCCTACTATTTTTTAGTGGAAGAATTTGTTGGATTAGAGTTTATGGACGTAGCCTAAACATTTTGGGTGAACCAAGTTAAATTCTTTGTGTCATTTATTTTTGGTTGAATTTTATTATTCTGCATTGCGGTACCAGCAAGCCTAACAAATTGTTAATTCTTTTCTTTGACTATTATTTTGAATTTGCCTTGCTATATATATTCATTAACCTCAATATAGTACTATAGCACTGGGTCCTGAGGAGGTTTTTATTAGAGTTACCTAATAAGAAAAGATACTCCTTCAAAGATAGTGAATTGAGGATAATGGATAATTTTTTGAGTTGAAAGCTACGTTTTTGAAAAATGTTTTAAAGTGCTTTGTGTTTAATTTAAGTAGCCGAGCAGTACAAAAAGGTTAAATGATGAGAAATGCCTTTAATTAGGGACTTACATTGAGTTAGGTGAGTTTACGAGCCTTGAACACCCGTGCATTTAGGCTTGTACACCCTCGCACTCAAAGAAAATCTCATCATTTAACCTAATGTCAGGTTTTTTTTCTTCCAATTTTGGTATTGTATGGCCTTGCACAAGGAGTGTACACCCATGCATTTTAAGAATCTTGCTTTTTTAAGTAAGTTGTCCTACTTTTTGAGTGTACACCCATGCATTACCTCTTGTATAATCGTACACTCAAAAGTAGGTGGACTTTCCCATAAGGCAAGTGGGCAAGTGGAGCACCATTTGAGTGTACGCTTGTACATACCTATATGTACACCCGTACACTCACTACTATATAAGGTTTTGCCCGAATTCTTTGCAGAGGGTTTGAAAAATTTGATTGAAAAGTTTTATCTTTCTTTCATAGAAAGTTTTCAAAAGCTCTAAGCAAAAAGTGGTTTTTGGCATTTAGTTCTTTACCTTTTTCAACTATTTCAACATGATAAGGGTCCACAAATTTGACATTCGATAATCTAATCAAGTAAGTATACTGAAGGTAATATAAAAAGCCTCTATCATCATTTTCTTTTTGTTATCATAATTTTTAATTGTTATCCTCATTTATAGCTCCTCCTTTGTATAGTAATCTCTATTAGATTTAGGTTGCGAAACCCTTTGCGAAGGTATTTTTTTCGTGTGATAGAAAACACTAGGTTATTGCTTCTACATTGCCTTTTATTTATTTTTTCATCTTCTTAGAAACTTTGGTTTAAAAAGTCATCTTTGTTCTTTTAATCTTCTCTTTTTGCTCCCTTTTGGATTTGTTGTCGATAAGAACTTTATTTTAAAAGAGAAAGAAAACTCACCGTTGCCAAGCCAACATGACCGTGTATCACATAATCAACCCTCATGTATTACGCGATGTACGACCTGAGATATGTTTTCTTACCTTTTAAGATAGAAGAGTCGATTGTATGTCGCTAAACACACCTCTATACTTTTTTGACATACGTGTCTGATCCTTGGTTTTCCTTTCACTCATTTCATTTAGACTTATATACATTATCTTTCCATTTTTATTTCTTTATGTTATCATTATTATTTTCTTTATTATTATTATTGCCATTATTGTTGTTATCACTGCTGCTCTCGCGAAACCCTCATTTTATTTGTGAGTATGGATGGGCTGGCGCTGCAGGTAAGTCCACTATCCCTCTTACAAAAATATTTTTAATCATAGATGGAAAATGGCACCAAAGTGTTTATAGTAAATAATTGGGACATTTTACTAATAAAATTGAACCATTGTTTTCTCTTTGCGAGGAAACTCACATGTAAAATTTCAGCTTTTAATAATGTAAATGATTTTGTATATAATTAAATAATACAGGATATTTCTTAAATAAAACTTAGAATAGCAGGTCCCTATCTTCAAACCCTCATAATGAAATACTTCTTCATAAACCACATGCGAGGATCAAAGTCCTCATCCAAAAAGGTTGTAATAAATTACCCAATTTATGGATGCCTTTACTGCTTTCACTCTATGCCATGATTTACCACTTTTCTATGTGATTGAATGCACCTTTAATTTTAATATTTGCTCTAATCTTTGCATGAAAAAAGGGATAACATGATTAATTGAAAGCCGTTATGTCACATTTATCAAAAGTAAAAATAAGAGCGGAGTTCTGAACCATATCTAGATTTTTTAGCCTCACAAGATCAGAACACCCCTTTTTCCCAATGATCTAATGGGTGGCAACTCCTTATCATCAGCCTTGTGATTCCCAACTAGATGTCTCTCAGCTATCGATCATTAGTGATGAGATAGGGACATTTAGGCATGCCACCTAATGCCTTTCGAGGTCTAAGATCTGGCAAGTCAAGTTTATTCCTTTTTCCTATCACGAAGCGATTGTCGGCCTAGGCAAGGAACTTTAACCTAGTTGGACCCTAAAAATGGGATCGGATTTTTAAATGTCAGAGGTTTCCTCTCTCTTAAGGTTGATGATCCCATGATTTTGGGGGTAAAAATGAGTCCATGATGAGATAGAGCATGCATCACAGTGGCAACTCCACTGAGGGGTATTGAGATTTTGCTCCGAAACCATTTTTGATTTATGTGACATATAAAGCTTTCGATTAAGAAATTTTATCTCTTTTTGAAACTGCATTAAAATCATGCTAGAGCTTTAGAATAAGTTAGGCCTCCCAATTTTATAACCCCGATGCATTCCTAAAGCACTCCTTTATTGTTCACTCAACTAAGGGTTGTATTAGGGATAATCACCAGCCCAAGTTTAGTACCTTATTATATATCAAATGGTGACCTGATCGATCATTATGCTTGTGATGGCTAGACCCATTAGTAAGGACCATACTTAGATAGCCTTCTAATTAAGTACATGGACCAAAAGCCCATATAATGACGCCATAACTATCTCCATTAGGATCTCTGTTATAATCTTGCATTGCTTGTGATGTGGACCCTTATGTATGAGGCCTACCTAGATAAATCTATATGTCCACTTATCAAAGGCTACCATGCCCCAGTAAGCTTATCCTAATTTTCTTGGGTTGCCCAAATACGTATTGATCAAGACCTTTTTTGTATGCTTTTCTCGAAAGGCATTATGCTGCCGAATTTTTACCATACACCATACGTATTCATTAGGGTCCCCTGTTAACCCATGAATTAATCCCACCTAGGGAGAGGACTTTGACCATATGTGTGGGAGTAATAAGGTAGAGAGGATTTTTGTATGTGGTTATCGATGCTACATCTTATGATCATGCATCTGCATCTGCTCATGCATCATGCTGATAACCTCCATTTTGGTAGCCATAATAGAGTCAACATTTCCCAAGTGGTTTTGGAATGCTAACGGTTGTTTGGTTAAAAAATGGTTTGCTGAATAAATAGAAGAATCGCTATCAGTACAGAGTCTACTTCCATGGTTGATTCTTCTGGTTCCCAAGATACTTATAAGAGGATGGATGATCTTAAGAGAAAGATGATGTCAATATTTGCCAATCGTATAACCAACTTGGCTTTTATATTAGCTGCTCACCCCGTTGTACCAATTACTGCTCGAGTTCAACTGACTCATGTTGGGGAGATTCTAGCAGCACTTATGATGCCATGTAAAATGTCTACTTTTTAGTATGTATTTTCTTTTATTTAAGTTGCTAAGTATGTAATATTTTGTGTATTTATGTTTAGTTTATGTGTTTATTTATGTTTTAGGTCAAAGTTGGTGCAAATGTGAAGTGATTTGGGGAAATGGTGAAGGATTCAGAAGAAGAAGTTCACGAGTCGTGAAGTATCTCATGACTCGGACAGAAATGGTACGAGACATGAAGCATTTCACGAGTGACACAGAGACGCCTGGTTCACAAGTCGACATGAAGTTCACGAGTCCATATGAAGTTCACGAGTTGGCATGCAGTTCACGAGTGAAGACTGTTTGATGGAGTTCACGACTCGTGAAGATGTTCATGAGTCAAACATGACACCTGCTCCCAAACGATGCCATCTTTCTGCACATGATTCTTCAGCCAAGCATCAAGACTTTTCAGGGCAACTTTTCACAATTGACAACTACTCGGAAGGGACATGTTTGTAGAGTTAATCTCTATAAATATGGGAGTAAAGCTCTGAAGAAAAAAAGGAATCAATGTTTAGTTTTTAGAAATATAGTTTTGTTTTGGATAAACATTTTTACTTAGCTTTTATTAGATGATTACAAAGGGATAAAGTCAAAGGAACATGAGATGAGTTTCTTTCTCTTGTTTTGTCTTTAATTCAAGTATTTGTATTTGGCTAGTTTCCTTTATACATTACAAATATGCAGTAGTATTTGTTTAAGACATGTTCATTATTCTTATTATGAATGAAGTATGATTTACATCCATTTGTGTGCTTTGATTTGCTATGTATGATTGGCCACCATATTTGGCATATTAGTCAATTTGTTCGCAACGAGAGTTGGAATTCTTTGATGGAAAAACAAATGAATGTACTTGAAGCATTGAATTCCCTTAGAGATAAGGAATTCACTTTGAGGGGTTAAAGAATTGGCAAAGAGCTTCATAATTTTTATTTATCTCTATAATGACATGAGAGTGCTTATAGACTCTAAATGAAAACATCTTTACTGACAATGAGAGTTTCTTTAAAGAATCTTGGCTAAATTCTCCAGTCACTTCATCCATACAATTACTTGATCTTGTTCTTAAATGAATTACTATTTTTTATTTCTAATGTATATTTATACCATCAATTAAGTCATATTTAATCCAATTTGATTTAATATATGCAAAGTAGTTTAGATATTTAATTAAATACATAATCATCATTTTATTCGTTACCTGTCTATCTACTCTTTGTGATTTCAATACAAAATTTACCCCGTTCCCTTTGGAACGATACCCTACTCATCCTATACGTAGTCTAGTGAGACTAAGGGTTCAAATAAATTCCCATCAACTTATCATGACACCCTCACCAGCAGCAGATGCTAGGATTGTGACCATAAATATATCCCAGAGTGGTCCTAAATGTGACTTTATAACTAATAATGAGGATGAATTATGGGCCCTTCAAGTATTAAAAAGCCTTGTTTCGAAGGAGGAAAATCCTACTGTGAGGAAAATGGAAAACAAGTTGGAGACTTTGACTAGGATGTTGTGATACCGTATAAAATGGTCTATTATTTAGTGTATATTTTCTAATTATTTGGTAGTTAAGTATGTTAAATCATTTATATTTTACTTATTTTTGTATAATTTATGTGTTTATTTGCATTTTAAGGTAATTTGGGTGCAAGAAGGAAGAAGGAGCAAACAAGTCATAAAGCTGTGCATGACTCGTGAAGAGGTACACGAGTATAATAGAAGGAAATAGTTTATGACTCACAACGAAGAGCATGACTCGTGAAGAGGTTCACAAGTCAGTCACCAGAGGAACCAAAGAGAGCACGAGTCATGTCTACCTTTATGAGTGAAACAGAGGCTGGTGGATCACGACTCGTGAAGGCCTTCACGACTCGGTACAGGCACCTGTTCCCAAATGACACAACTTTTCAACTTGCTTTTCCTTAACCAACAAGTGTTTTCATCGGGCCTTTTTATGATAACCTTTATCTTCACACCTAATCTGAAGAGGCATGATTAAAGTGGAACTCTCTCTATAAATAGGGATCTAAGATGCTGGAGGGGGGATGAATAAGTTTTAAAGATACATAATTTTTGTAAATAGTTTTACTTAGTTTTTATTAGATGATGACAAAGGAACAAAGCTAAAGGAACAAGAGATATATCAGAAAGTCTAATTAGAAAGTAAGAATCTGGAGAGTGTTTAAGTTTCTTTCTCTTGTTTATTTTTAATTCAAGTGTGTATATTTTGGCTAGTTTCCTTTGTACATTACAAATATGCAGTAGTATTTATCTAAGAACATTATTATTATTATGAATGAAGTATGATTTAAATCCATTTGTGTGCATTGATTTGCTATGTATGCTTGATCACCATATTTCGCATGTTAGTCAATTTATTCGCGACGAGAGTTGGAATTTTTTGATGGAAAAACAAATGAATTTACTTAAAGTGTTGAATTCACTTAGAGATAAAAAATTCTCTTTGAGGGATTAAAGAATTGGCATTGAGCTTCATAATTTTTATTTATCTCTATAATGGCACGAGAGTGCTTATAGACTCTAAATGAAAACATCTTTAATGAAAATGAGAGTTGCTTTAAAGAACCTTGGCTAAATTCTCCAGTCACTTCATCTATACAATTACCTATACTTGTTCTTAAATGAATTGCTTCTTTTATTTCTAATGTATATTTATACCATCATTTTAGTTATCTTTAATCCAATTTGATTCAATCTATGCAAAGTAGGTTAGATATTTAATTAAATACATAATCTTCATTTTATTCGTTATCTATCCATCAACTCTTTGTGATTTCAATACAAAATTTACACCGTTCCCTTTGGAATGATACCCTACTCATTCTATACACAGTCTAGTGAGACTAAGGGTTCAAATAATTCCCTATTAGATTTTGGTGCTATTATCGGGAAACGATTTAAATGAATTTTTATTGATTAAAATAAAGTAATAGATATTTTAGGACTATATGTTATTAGTTATTAGTTTATTTCTACGTACGAATTTTTATTTTTTGTTTTATTCTTTTATAAAAAAACATTAGAATTTCTGGTATGATAACTTGGATATTATGATCCTAGACTAACAAAAATTTCTTTTGGTTTTGTGTAAGGAACTTAGGAGAAAACAAGAAGAAGAACTTATATTGATATTAGAAAAAGTACAAAGGGCCAAATTGAAGGAAGATCAAAATATTAAAAATATGGTAGACCAAGAAAGGAGAACCCTTAGAGATTTTGCCATGCCTAACATTTCTAAAAGTTTTGGAGGTATAGTGGCACCAGCCATTGCCAACAACAACTTTGAGATCAAACCCACTGTCATACAAATGGTTCAAAATAACCAATTTGGAGGTTTGTAAAGGAAAGACCCTTATGCTCGTATTCTTGCATTTCTTAATGTTTGTGCTCCATTTAAAATCAATGGAGTAAGTAATGATGCTATAAGACTTAGGTTATTCCCCTTTTTTAAAAGATAAAGTATAGATTTGGCTTGCTAGCATACCTAGTGAGACAATAACAACTTGGTATCAACTTAAACAAGCTTTTCTTCATAAATATTTTCCATCCCATAAAATAGCAAAATTTAGAAATCAAATAACTACCTTTAAGAAATTTCCAAATGAAATAATTTATTCATCTTGGGAAAGGTTTAAGGAACTCCAAAGGTAATGTCCTCACCATGGCTTGTTGGATCGGATGATTTCTCAAATCTTTTACAATGGTTTAATGGAAGAAAATAGGAATATTGTAAATGCTGCTTCAGGTGAAAAGTGGATGGAGAAAACATCAAAGGAAGCAAAAACTTTGTTGAAGGAATTGGCTTCACAAGGTTACATAAGAGAGAAACCAACAATGGTTAAAGATAAAGGATTTTTGGAATTAGATTCCATCAATTTATTGATGGAAAAAGTTGAAGCCTCAACCAAGTTGGTAAGTAATTCTCAATCTAATCTTGAAAATGTGAGTCAAGTATGTGAGAAATGTGGTGGACCTCATGTATATGCTAATTGTAATGAAGGGTCTAATGAGGATGTGAATTTTGTCCAAGGTAATTATAATCAAAGGATGGGTCAAAATTCAAATTACTATAACCCTCAATGGAGGAACCATCCTGGTTTTTATTGATCCAATCCAAATGCCCAATTGAACCCTCTAAATAACCTTATCACCAAAATACCTAACCCTTCTATTTTTTCAATTAAACCTTTTTTTAACCCCCAATAACCCAAATCCCACCTTGAGAATTTGATAGAGCAGTTTATTAATCATCAAATGACTACCAATAAATAAAATAAGGATCAATTCAAGCAGATAAATACAAAGATCGATCAACTTGTTATCCATAGCAAAAGTCTTGAAATGCAATTAGCTCAACAAGCCACTTCTAATGCTAAAACGTTAGGCAAACTCCCAAGCCAACCAAAATTTTAACCTCAAAAGTCTGTCCAATTTATTATGTTAAGAAGTGGAAAGAAGCTTGAGAGTGAAATTAGGGGTAAGGATGTTATTGTTGTGGATGATGAGCATGCTATTGAAGTTAAGAAAAATAATGATGCTGTAAAAAAGCAATCTAATAAATTTAAGAAAAAGATGGCCTTATCTAAGGAAGATAACCCTAAGGTTAACCTAAATGTTTTGCCTTTTTCTCAAAGATTTATTAGAAGAAATCTTGACAAGCAATTTGGAAAATTTTTGAATTATTTAAGGGAACTCACTATAACTATTCCTTTTGTGGATGCAATTAAGGATATGCCTTCATTGGCAAAATTTTTAAAAGAAATTATAAGTCACAAAGGTTAGCTTGAAGAATATGGTTATGTTTCATTAGTAAAATAGTCTAAAACAATGTATTCTAAGTATCCACTTAAGCTAAAGGATCCAGGTTATTTTATGGTTCCTTGTGTGATAGGTGAAACTCATTTTGATAAAACATTATGCGATATGGGTGCTAGTGTAAGTCTTATACCATATTCCATTTATAAGAGGCTTGATTTAGGTGAATTATAGCCTATTAATATGTGTTTATCTATGGCAAATAAATCTATTTCACATCCTATAGGCCTACTCGAAAATATCCCCACCAAAGTGGGTAAATTTGTTATACTTGTTGACTTTGTAGTACTTGATATGGAAGAAGATCTGGAGATTCCTATTTTATTTGTTAGGCCTTTCTTAATTACTGCCGGGGCTATTATTGACATGAAAAATGGGAAAATATCTATTGAAGTTAATGGTGAAACAATTGAATTTAATGTGTTTGGAATGGTTAAGTCATCACCTATAAAAGTTGTGAATAGGATTGATGCATATGATATTCTTGATGAATGCATTGATGATGTAGTTCATAATTGTGTTAGTTAAAATCTTGTTGCACCTTATAACTTGTATGAAACTAGTGATGACGTTTTGCAAGTTGCTTCTTATCCTTATCATTAAGGATTCTCAAAGTTTGAATCTTTGAGAAAAAAATGATGATATCCTATTGAATACAACTAAGGAAGAAGTCAAGTTTGAACTCAAGCCTCAACCTTCAAGTTTAAGATATGATTATCTTAATTCAAAGCTTCAATTTCCTTTCATTTTTAATTTGTCAATTGATGAGAAAAATATGAGTATTTTGCAAAATATTTTGCTTGATCATAGAAATGCTATTGGGTATTCTCTAAGTGATTTGAAGGGGATTGCACCAAATATTTGCATGCATAGAATTTTGTTAGAAGAGGATTCTAAGCCTTCAATTGAAGATCAAAGAAGGCTTAATCCGACTTTAAAGGAAGTAGTAAGGAAGGAGGTCATTAAATTGCTTGATAATGGCATAATATATTCCATTAGTGATAGTAAGTGGGTAAGTCCTATTCAAGTTATCTCTAAAAAGGGTGGCTTAACTGTAATTCGTAATGAAAATAATGATTTAATCCCTACTAGAACTATCACGGGTTGGTGTATATGTGTTGATTATTGGAAGGCTACAAGGAAAGACCATTTTCCTTTACCTTTTATTGACCAAGTTATTGAAAGATTAGCCAATTTTTCCTATTTTTGTTATTTAGATGGTCTAAGTGGCTTTTATCGAATACCTATACATCCAAATGATCAATCTAAGATAACTTTTACATGTCCATATGGAACATTTGCATTTAGGCATATGCCTTTTGGTTTGTGTAATGCACCTGCCACCTTTCAAAGATGCATGTTCTCTATTTTTAGTGATCTCATTGATCAATGTGTTGAAGTTTTTATGGATGATATTAGTGTCTATGGTACTACCTATGAAAATTATTTGTCTAATCTTTCTAAGGTGATTGATAGATGCATGGAACATGGATTGGTTTTGAATTGGGAAAAGTATAAATTTATGGCATAGGAGGGTATTGTCTTAGGTCATTTAGTCTCTAATTAGGGCATTGAAGTTGATAGAGCCAAAATTGAAATAATTGCTAATTTGCCTCTTCCTAAAATGGTTAGAGATGTTAGGAGTTTTCTCGATCATGCTAGATTTTATAAAAGATTTATAAGGAATTTTTCTAAGATAGCCAAACCTTTATGCACATTGCTAGGAAAAGATGTTGAATTTAATTTTGGTGAGGCCAATCTTAAATATTTTAAAACTCTTAAATATGCACTCGTTACTTTATCGGTGTTGCAACCACCAAATTAGGAGCAACCATTTGAGTTAATGTGTGATGCTAGTAATTATGCAGTTGGGGTTGTTTTAGGACAAAGGGTTGATAGGAAGCCTTCTGTTATTTATTATGCCAGTAAGTTACTAGATGATGCTCAAATTAATTACTCAACAACTAAAAATGAACTCTTGGCCATAGTTTATGCATTTGATAAATTTAAGGCTTATCTTGTAAGGCAAAAAGTAATTATTTTTTCTGATCATGCTGCCCTCAAGTATCTCTTAACTAAAAAGGATGCTAAGCTTAGGTTGCTAAGATGGATTTGATGTTACAAGAGTTTGATTGGGAAATAAGGGATAAGAAAGGGAAAAAGAATCTAGTTGCTGATCATTTATCTAGGTTGAACCAAGGTGATTTGAAAGATACTGATGATGGAGTGCCTATTGATGAAGCCTTCCATGGTGAACATCTCTTTAGTGTAGTTTTGAGGGACATTCCATGGTTTGCTGACATTTCAAACTATTTTGTGAGTGGTGTGCTTCCCTATGGTCTAGATTATAGGCAAAGGAAGAAATTCCTTCATGATGTGAAATTTTATTATTGGGAAGAATCCTTGTTATATAGGAGGTGTCCTGATGGATTTATTAGTAGGTATATTCCTCAAGAAGAAGTTAATAATGTGGTGGCTCATTGTCATTATTATGCTGTAGGAGGTCATTTTGGAGTTTTCAAGATAACCTCCAAAGTGTTGCAAGCTGGGTTTTGGTGGCCCACTTTATTTAAGGATGTGAGGAGTTTGTGTTTAGATGTGACAAATGTCAAAGAATGGGTACTATATCTAAGAGGAATGAGATGCCCCTGAATGGAATTTTAGAAGTTGAATTATTTGATGTTTGGTGTATGGATTTTATAGGACCATTTCCAAGATAATGATGCCAAGGTAGTAAAGAAAATGCTTAAGAAAATTATATTTTCTAGATTTGAAATACCTAGGACAATCATTAGTGATGGTGGTTTTCAATTTTGTAACAGATTATTGAGTAGTTATTGAAAAAATATATTCTCACCTATAAGATTTCTATACCTTATCACCCCTAAACTAGTGGGCAAGTAGAAGTTAGTAATAGAGAGCTTAAATGGATATTGGAGAAAACAATCTCTAGATCAAAAAAAGGATTAGGCACTTAAGCTAGATGATGCTTTTTGGGCATATAGGACTATTTTAAAACCCTCATAGGACTTACTCCTTATCAATTGGTTTACGGTAAATCTTGCCATTTACCTATTGAAATAAAGCATAAGGCTTATTGGGCAACTAGGGTATTGAACTTTGATATGCAACAAGCTGGTAGGAAGAGGTTACTTCAATTACAAGAACTTGAAGAACTTCATATGAATTCTTATGAAAATGCTAAGTTATATAAAGAAAGAACTAAATTATGGCATGATAAGCATTTGTTAAAGAAAGAATTTCAGGTTGGAGACTTGGTGTTGTTATATAATTCAAGATTGAGGTTATTTCATTATAAGTTAAAATCAAGGTGGTCAAGTCCATTTAAAGTGGTTCACATTTATTCTTATGAGGCTATTGATATTGCTAATGAAAAAGGAGAAGTTTTTAAGGTTAATGGTCATAGATTAAAACCTTATTTTGTTGGTGATACATTGATTCCTGCCCAATCTATTTCTCTCTTGAATTTTTTCCTACATGAAAATGATTTTTGTGTTTTTTTAGGATTAGCTTTATTAGTCTAATTTTTACTTATTTTATGGTTTTACTTTTGATTGTATTCTTACATATTTTATGGTTTTAGTTTTTATTATATACTGTCTCTTTCTTTTAAGTATGCTAGTAGAGGTAGGTAATTTTGACACAAAGAGGGGATTTATCACAAGACCTGTTTGACTCGTGTTCACCTTCACGAGTGAAATAGAGAGTGATGCTTCATAAGTCGTGCAAGTTGTCCAACTCGTGTCCCTTTTGCTATAGGAACTGCTTCATGAGTCAAGTCCGACTCATGTTCACCTTCACGAGTGGCACAAAGATGATTGCTTCACGAGTCGTATAGTTAGTGCCGACTCGTGTAATCCAATTTGAGTCGTGAAAGAATTCACTGTATGTATATTTCTCATTTGTTTTATTTTCTTTTTCTTTTTCTACTAATTTGATTAATTTTCCTCCTAGTTAGTCAAGAGTGTGCAATTTAATTTTAAAAAAGGAAGAAAACAAATCAAATAAAGGGAGTTATTTTTTTTCAAAACCCTTATTTGGTGAAACAACGTGACCCTTCCACTGTCATTTCAACTTTTCCCTCTTAAATTCTTTTATAAATGCTTTAGTTTCCTCTTTTTATTTCCAACATTTTTTTCTTCTCTCTTCATTATTGTCTCTTTTTCCATCATCTTTGTCTTTCTCTTCTCTTCCTTCATTTTCTTCTCTTTCATTCTTCTTCTTCTTCATTTTGCATCTCTTATTCCTTTACACTTTTCTTTTTCTCACACAATGGTTAGAACTAAGAATCCATCATCTTCACGAGCCCATCAAGTGGAGGAAGAAGCACAACCAGGAGACCTTTCATCAACATTTGGTGCCAGGTTTCCCATTTCCTCTATAGATGAAGGTGATAGATTTCTTGCTCTCAAGGATAGAGCCATTTTACAATGTAAGTATTTTCTAGATTCTCTTCTTGACCAAGTTGGTATGTTAAACATTATTAATGAGATGTTATCACAATATGGTTTGTTGCACTTTGTTAATTTGCATGAGAATTTTTATCCTAATTTAGTATTAGGGTTTTATACAAATTTGAAGGCTAATGAAGAAAACTCTAGGCTTTTGGACTATCATTTAGATGGTAAAGATAATACTCTTACTTATTTCGTGATGCATATAATTTTTGATTTTAAACAATTATGTGCTCCTCCTAAAAATTTTTGACCCAATGAATTTTGGACCTTTCTCACTGGTTTGACAACACCATTTAGATCTAGGGAGGCTAAGTCCATGTTTATCAAAGATTTAAAGTATTAGATTTTGCATAAGATTATTGCTTCCGTGGTTTTTAATAAACCTGAGTTTAATAGAGTATCTTCTCAAGAGTTGTTCTTGATGTGGTGTGTGCATAATAGGAAATCGGTTTGTTAGTCGTATTGGATCTTTAATCAATTATTGCAGTGTGTTGGTCATTTGGATGCTCCTCTTACACATGGTCATGTTATCTCTGTTATTGCTAGGAGTTATGATATTGATCTTCGTACTTATGATCGAGTCCTTCCTTATGTATATTTTACTAAATATCTTTTTGTTTGTGGTGAGGCTGTTAATAAAGCATTTCAAACAATTCCACATTTTTCATGATCTTGTTAGAGAGATCTTCCAAGGTCTTCTGCTACGTAGGAGGTTGCTGATGAGAGCAACACAGATGATGATATGCAAGAAGAGCAGGAGGCTAGTGATGATTATATGGTTGATGTTTCTGCAGATATGGCTATCATGCCTCCTGTTCTTGAGTTATCTTCCCATAACATTCCATCCATGTTAGACCAAATGTTGCAGAATTAGTCCACCATTCAAAACCAACTCACTTCTTTAGAGTAAGTTACTCATCTTTTGGCTAGATGTCAATGAAGAATCGAGCACAAGATTGACACCTTCATTGCACAGGCTGGTTATATGGTGTCCTTTCCTCCACCTACACCATAATTATTTGGGGAGATTTCTTTCTTTGTTTTTTATTTTACCTTTTCCTTTTTGTTTTATTTTTTCACATTGAGGACAATGTTTGTTCTAAGTGTGGGGGAGTATGTTTGTGTGTTGCATGATTGTTTGTGTTTTATATGTTAGTTGCATGTGTGTTTATGTGTATTTATTTTTAACTAGACTTTTTAGTCAGTTTTATTATAAAGCAATGTTCACTTTGTATATTATATAGGTTTTTTTGTTAAGTCATTTACCTTTTATGCTCATTATATTAGTCTTTCAAAGCTTTTAGTATATGTATTTAAGTTTTTCAAGTTATCTCATTTTTCTTCTTTCAATATTTTAGGTTATTTAGTCTCTTTACTAACTATGTTTTAAGGTTAGGAATTGCTTATTTAGTTTAAGATTTTAGGGTTCTAGTTGCCTCATGAAAACTATAGCCATCATACTTACCCTTAGGCCTTTCAATAATGGATAAGGACTCAAAAAGAAAAAAAAACAAAAATAGAAAGGAAACAAAGCAAGATGTATATCCAAAAGTTTAATAAAATATGGGATGAAGCATAAAATGCACCCAATACTAAATTCTCTTGCTATTTTAAATTTATGTGATAAAGTCTAAAAGTATACCCATGTTCAAAGAAAGAAGAAAAACAAAGAAAGAAAAAGAAAAGTCTAAAAATTAAATAAGATTGGATTAAAGGTATGTATGCTTACAAATTGTCCTAAACAGGCAACTGACAATCTTAGAACCTTAAAGTTTATGATCAATGTTCTTTTCTTTGAGCATATTTAGTTTTGAGACTCTATACTCTTGATTTTGGAATTAGTAAACTTAGGTGACTTGTTAAATCTAGAACATATGCCTTAAGAATTGATTCACTGGTATTTTGAGTCTTTAAGGTCTTTGATTTCTTTTCAATCCTATCACATATGCATAATGAACAATGCTCTATAGTACAACTTACTTAGTTTAATTTCGTATTAAATTTTCTCATTCTTTTTTCTTGCTTAAGGGCAAGCAAGATTTAAGTGTGGAGGAATTTGATACCGTATAAAATGGTCTATTATTTAGTATATATTTTCTAATTATTTAGTAGTCAAGTATGTTAAATCATTTGTATTTTATGTGTTTTTGTCTAGTTTATATGTTTATTTGCATTTTAGGGTAATTTGGGTGCAAAAAGGGAGAAGGAACAAACAAGTTATGAAGCAGTGCATGAATCGTGAAAAGGTGCACGAGTATAATAGAAGGAAGTAGTCACAACTCACAACAAAGAGCAAGACTTATGAAGAGGTTCTCGAGTTGGTCACCAGAGGAACCAGAGAGAGCATGAGTCATGTTCACCTTCATGAGTGAAACAAAGGCTGGTGGATCACGACTCGTGAAGGCCTTCACGACTCAGTACAGGCACCTATTCCCAAATGACACAACTTTTCAACTTGCTTTTTCTCAACCAACAAGTGTTTTCATCAGGCCTTTTCATGATAACCTTTCATCTTCACACTTAATCTGAAGAGGCATGATTAAAGAGGAACTCTCTCTATAAATTGGGATCCAAGATGCTAGAGGGGGGCATGAATCAGTTTTAGAGATACACAGTTTTTGTTAAACAGTTTTACTTAGTTTTTATTAGATGATGACAAAGGAACAAAGCCAAAGGAACAAGAGATATATCAGAAGGTCTAATTAGAAAGTAAAACTCTAGGGAGTGTTTAGGTTTCTTTCTCTTGTTTATTTTTAATTCAAGTGTGTATATTTTGGCTAGTTTCCTTTATACATTACACATATGCAGTAGTATTTGTCTAAGAACATGATTATTAGTATTATTATGAATGAAGTATGATTTAAATCCATTTGTGTGCATTGATTTGCTATGTATGCTTAATCACCATATTTGGCATGCTAGTCAATTTATTCGCAATGAGAGTTGGAATTCTTTGATGGAAAAACAAATGAATTTACTTAAAGTGTTGAATTCACTTAGAGATAAGGAATTCTCTTTGAGGGATTAAAGAATTGGCATTGAGCTTTATAATTTTGTTTATATTTATAATGACACGAGAGTGCTTATAGGCTCTAAATGAAAACATCTTTAATGACAATGAGAGTTTCTTTAAAGAACCTTCGTTAAATTCTCCAGTCACTTTATCTATACAATTACTTGTACTTGTTTTTAAATGAATTGCTTCTTTTATTTTTAATGTATATTCATACCATCATTTAAGTTATCTTTAATCTAATTTGATTCAATCTATGCAAAGTAGGTTAGATATTTAATCTTCATTTTATTCGTTACCTATCCATCTACTCTTTGTGATTTCAATACAAAATTTACACCGTTCCCTTTTGAACGATACCCTACTCATTCTATACACAATCTAGTGAGACTAAGGGTTCAAATAACCCCCCATCATATTCTCAATCGAGAAGGAAATCAGTTCTAATGACATTGATTTATATGGTAATGATGCTTTACCTAGCCAGTTTAAGATGCCTTATTTGATGAAATTTGATGGCACATCTGATCTATTAGCCCAAATCAAGTAGTATACTTTGATTATGAAAAGAATTACCCTTACTAAGGTTAAAAAGTGAATCTCTTTAGCCTTAGTCTTATGAGCCCAGCTGTTCACTAGTATCATAGCTTGGATAGGAAAACCAAGAAAGATTGAGAGAGATTGACGGAAGATTTCTTTAGGTAGTATGATTGTAGCATACGTATAGAGGTTACTTTGAAAGATTTAGAATTGTTACAGCAGAAACCTAAGGAATCCTTCCATGAGTATCTCACTTGATGAAGGAACAAAGTCATAGAGATGAAAAGAAAGCCTAATACTCAGGACCAGATTCATTTGTTTATTTAGAATGCTAGTTCTTACCTAAAAGAGGGTCTAGAAATGAAGGGGTTAAAAGACTGAAAGTCCTTGAAAGATGTAGCCATTAAGGTAGAAGGGGAATATTTTGCAAATAAAGCTATTTTTGCAAGTTTTAATAGTAGGGGTTACGATAATAACAAGCGAGGATATGAAAATTTGAGTTTTGGCAAGAATGTTGGTAATAATAGCAGTAGTGGGGGAAATAGCAAAAGAAATGCTGAGGTGTCAGCCACAGGGGTCAACTAGCACTGCTACTTAGATTTATGCAAGTTATTATTCTAATGTCTTAGCCATTTGATGAAAGAGGGAAAGTTATAGCCAATGCCATCTAAGCCTGTCAGAAGTCAGGGTAAACCAAAACACAGATCTGATTGGTACTGTGCCTTTCATCAACACATAAGGCATGAGATCAATTACTATCATACCCTAAGGGATTATATCCAAGACTTGATTGACTCTCAATAGATTTTTGACCTAAAAATAGGGCCAAGAAGAAGGAAGCTTACAATGTTATGCCACATCCAGTGTTCATGGTTGGATTCAGGTTGTCGAAGTGGTATGTTCTCTAGGATTTATATGAAAATGAGTATTTGGATATTACTCGTAAGGATCAAGGAAGTAGTAATGATTCAGATGTAGGTGCAGGAGGGTAAACTAAAGTAGGGGGATCAGTTCAGTTAGTGGATATATGGGATATAGATAGTGCATCAGGATTAATTAAGGTTGAAGAGGAATTGAAGGACATATGGGAAATTGATAAAGATAAGAAGGAAGCAGCAAATGGAAAAATGGTTCAAGCTGTCATTAGAAATGGTAGTGTTCAGGCTACAGGAATTTACTACACCCACTAAAAAATGACTCGCAGAGGATAACATGGTCTTGAAATAGCTTAAAAAAGACACTACCTAAATTTTAATTTAGGATTTGTTGAGGCAGTCACCTTCCTATAGGCACAATTTGGTAGAAGCTTTATGTGAGTCAACAGTCACTACCATTATATCTCCCTTTAAATTGCTGGAAATGGTAAATGGTGATTCTGAGGAAAAGATTATGTTCACTAACATAGACCTACCTCTAGAAGGATGCGAGCATAACTGCCCTTTATACATCAGGGTTGAGATAAATGGCAAGTATATTGTATGTGTAATGGTGGACGATGATTCTTCTATTAATATGTATCCCTTTATAGTAATGGCAACCTATGATATTGATGCGACTAGGCTCACTAAGTCTCAACTCACTATAATAGCTTATGACAACTTTAAAAGGAAAGTTGCTAGCACTTTCAAGGTAGTAGTAAAGATAGGGCTTGTTGAGACTAAGGTAGAGCTTTTGATGCTACAAATACACACTCATTTCTCCCCATTATTGGAGCGACCTTAGTTCCACAAGCTGGAAGGGATTCCTTCCACCCTACACTAGATGGTTTGAATCCCTCATAAAGATGGAATAGTTACTATCAAAGCAGCAAAGGAGAATTTATTTCCACCTTGAGCATAGCTAATCAACCATTTAATGGGTTTCATGTAGCCGGATTGGCATTAAGAAAAAGGAAGTGGATTTCACAAGTCCCCAAGCTGTTAGCATGATGAAAAAAATGAATTATCTGTTGAGTGCTGGGTTGGGGGAGAACTTTCAAGAGGGCTTCTCATTGATTGTTCTAGTGGCCCAGAGAGATAGGAAAGGCTTGGTTCACTATGATGAGGATGCTAGGAAGTAGTCTAATTTGCAGCCAAGAAAAGTTCCTCATATTTTAGAAAGTTTTTTTTAGCATCCCAAGAGTGCAAGTATTGTGGGGAAGCCAAGCTTATGGTGGTACAAGGGAAGATTGTCCCGAGATTTGAAATCTTTGATGATGTCTTTGATTGGTCAACCGGATCTATCAAACATGTTGGGATTTTAGGATGAAGTTATGGCCAAACTTGTTGATCAAGATCTAGGTTATCCTTATGAGGTGTTGATACCATAGTCACCAGCCAACAAGGCTAAACGAAAAAGAAAAGATTGAGTATGAGGATGGGATGTGAGAGGAGAAGATACCATCAGAAGAGGGGGAGGCTTCCACCGCTGCATCAACTATCCCTGGCTTGGTGAATGATTCTTTTTTTGATGTAATTTATATTCCTCGATTGTTTTATGATTTTTACCTCTCAATTTAATAAGATGAAAAACTTTGTTTATTTGTGCGATGTTTCATCTGATTGCATTATACATGATCATAATCATGATACATTCATATTTGACATTAATTCAACAACAACTCCATTTAATCTTGGAACCCAAGATAATCCTAAGGAGATCTTGATTGCCTCTAACATAACTCTTGAAGAGAGAATAAGATTCGATATAGATTGATGCAAAAGCTTTGGAGACTCAGGCTAAAATGGGTAGAGAAGGTTAAAAAAGAAGTGAAGAGGTAGATTGATGCAAAATTCTTGGTCGAGGTTCAGTACCCTACTTGGCTAGCCAATTTTGTTCATGTAGCTAAGAAAAATGGAAATTCATGAATGTTCATAGACTATCAAGATTTAAATAAAGCTTGCCCAAAGGATGATTTTTCACTCCCACATATAGATCTATTGGTTGATAGTGCAGCAAATTGCATAATGTATAGTTTTGCTGATGGATATGTAGGGTACAATCAGATTTTGAACAAGATAATAGACAGGATGAAAATGACCTTCATCATCGAATGGGGAACTTATGTATATAAATTTATACCATTTGAATTAAAGAATGTGGGAGCTACTTATCAGCGGATGGTTGATAAGTGTGAATTATATATAGTTTTTAATATGTTTTAAGCATTGTTATTTAGTTAATTTGGTGTTATTTAGGTTAAATTAAGTTAAATTGTTAATTTGTAAGTTTTTAAGGTTAATTTAAAGTTTTGGTTGATTTTGAGGTTCAATTTGCTAAAAAGGACTTAAATTGCAAAAAAAGGCAAAGATTTGGGCCAAAACTGCAAAAATGAGAAATTGATGCGAGAAAGTGAGTGTCGAGTCCAGAAGGTTTTCACGTGACCACGTGAAATAAATGAAGAAAAACGCCCGTGGCCATGTGAAGGTTGAAGCTTAGGAAGCCAAGGCCACGTGAAACCAATGAAGAAAACGTACATGGCCACGTGAGAAGAAATCAAGAAGAGCATATGAAGGACACGTGACCACGTGTGAGGAGCAAAGGAAATACACGTGACCACGTGTGAAGAAAAAAAGGTCAAGACGTGCCCACGTGTGGATTAACACTAATTTATGCGTGGCCACGTGTTGAGTCTCCCATTCGACGAAGGATTTTCTCCGAGCTTCCTGTTTTAGCAGAGTTCACTTCCTATTTAATTTCTGGAGTTTAAGAAAGGGTTCTACTACGTCTTTGGCCTATAAAAAGGAGTCTGAAACACTAGAGAAAGGATCCCAATCTTAGAAATAAGCTTATTTTATTTTACGTTGCTTTTTGTTTTCATTGTTTTTCTTCAAGCTTTGTTTTGATTTTAAGTATGTTTTGTGAGTAGTTTTCTTCAACTTTTGCTAAAGGATACTTGAATCCTTAACTTGTATTGTTATGACTTAAGTTTGATCTTCAATTTAATGCAAGTTAATTATTTCTTAGTTCTTAAACATAGTCTTGTCTTTACTCAAATTTAAATTGATTATTAACTTAATTAACATTGGTTAAGTAATTGGTTTAAGTTGATTATTGATTTGCATGTTCTTGGTTAATTTATTTAGGTTAATGCATGATTATAATATGAATAAGCTATAATTTTGTATTGATTTAAGTAAATTAAGATTGAGAAAAGTGTAACTAAGAATAGGTGAAAGTTAAATTACTTGAGAAAGGATTTAATAGACATCTAGGAGAATTAATTCAGGTCTTTATGCTAAGTGTTGAGTTTATCTGAATAAGAAATTTTTGATGCTTGGAATGATAATCTTGAATAAAGTTATCTGGGTTTATTAATCTGAATTCTCCATAATCACTTGTGTGTTTACTTTTTGATCAAGTCATAATAATTTTGGTTAAGGTGGATAGTCCTTTAGTGAAATTTGCTTTTAATATTGATTTTTTTTACCTCATTCAATTTACTTGCTTTTATTTGATCTTTATTTATTTCAACTCTTTCAATTGTTTTATTTTAGTTTTAAAATACTGCTTTTAGTTTTAAATCTTCAATCATCATAACTTTGGGATTTCTCTTCTTTCTTCTTCACACAAATTTGGTTTTGAAATTAAAATTACTCATACAAACACAAGTTTCCCTTAGGTTCGATATTTTGGGTCATAATTATATTTTCCTATATTACTTAGCCCATCTAGTATACTTGCTAGATACCGATCAAGTTTTTGGCGCCGTTGCCAGGGAACACATTGGCATTTGTTTATTTATTTTAATTTTAAAGTAATTTTTGTGTGTTTTTCTTCTTTTCTTCACCTATTTTCTGATTTTCTTTTTAGGTGACTAGTGGTTTATGGTGAGAAACAACCCCATCCTACCCATAGACCCTGAAATTGAAAGGACATTTCATAGGATTAGAAGGCTAAGAGGCAACATAAATGACCCAGAAATAGAACAACCTATGAATGATCCACCACCACCTAGGATTGAAGAGCAAGACCAAGCTTTCGGGAATGGGTATAGACCTAGGACCATTAGGGATTATGCTATTCCTAGGTGGAATGAAGAACATAGAACAATTAGGATTCCTCACCACCAATCTTTTGAGATTAAACCCGCTACCATCACGATGGTACAAAGAAACCAATTTTCGGGTTCGGACATAGAGGATCCTGTACAACATTTAGATATGTTCTTAGAAGTTAGTGACACTGTGCAAATTCCTAATGTATTGACTAATGCAATTAGGTTGAAACTCTTTCCATTCACCCTGATAGGAAAAGCTAGGGATTGGCTACAAATGTTACCAAATCAATCCATCCATTCTTGGCAACAAATGCAAGAAAAATTCATGTGCAAGTTCTTTCCACCTACTAAGACTGCCCTCAGTAGAAAACAAATTAGTGATTTCCAATAATTTTATGAGGAGCCATTCCATGAAGCATGGGAAAGATTTAGGAGACTTTTAAAAAGTTGTCCTCATCATGAGGTTCCTGTTTATCAACTAATGCACATTTTCTATGCAGGTGCCAATCCATCAACAAGGTCTTTGTTGGATGCAGTCTGAAATGGTAGTTTTATGAACCAAATTCCTGAAGATGCATTTTTGCTTCTTGATGAAATGGCTACCAATGATGCTCAATGGGCAACCTTTAGAGCAGCTCAAAAGAAACAGGGAGTTCATAATATTGATGAAGTAGCTATGCTAAAAGCTCAATTAGAATTAATGGAAAAGAAGCATTTAAAAAAAAATAAATGAGCTTAAAGCTAAAAATATTTCTATGTTATCTAATGAAGTTAATGCTTATGCAGGAATTCCAGGATCTCCGGGAATGAAGACTAATGAAGGAATGGTAGAAGAAGTAAATACCTTAAACCCATATAGTAACACCTACAACCCGGGATGGAGAAACCATCCAAATTTTTCGTGGAGGGAAGATAATCAGGGTTCTTCTTCTAACCCTAATCCTAGATCTCAGTTTAACCATAATCAACCTCCCAATAACCATCTCCCATACCAAAATCAAGCTCCGCAACATTATCCAAACCAATACCCATCACAATCATACCATCAACCACCCGATTTTCAAAAGTCTCAACCTCCCCCTCCTCAAGAAAAGAAATCCAACATTGAAGAAATGATTTCCAGCTTTATGGCCTCTCAAAACTCAATTTTGGCTAGTCAAGATGCTAGATGGAAATCACAAGACATTTGGATGAGGAACCAAGAGGCATCCATTAGGAATTTAGAGAACCAAATGGGATAACTTGCTAGTTCATTATCTAACCGGACTCAAGGGATATTTCCATCTAATGTGGACCGAAATCCAAAAGAGGAAGCTAAAGCAGTCACCTTAAGGAGTAGGAAAGAGTTAGAAAATATTGAAATTGGTAAGAATTCTTCCCTAAGGGTGGAACCGACAATGGAGGTAAGTATTTCTAACTCAGAAAATATTAAAAAAGTGCCTCCTACAGTTGAGAAGGTAAAGGTAAAGAAAAAGTTGTTTCTACTATTCTTGATGAATCTCAATTACCTTTTCCTATTCTAGCTAGAAAAGAAAAGCAAAATGAACAATTAAGTAGATTTTTAGACATGTTTAAGAAGCTACATATAAATTTACCATTTGCTGAAGCTTTATTACACATGCCTAAATATGCTACATTTATAAAGGAATTATTCACTAATAAGAAAAAGCTAGAAGGTATAGGAACTGTTCAATTATCCGGTAATTGTAGTGCTATATTGACCAATAAAATTCCTAAAAAATTAGAAGATCCTGGTAGTTTTACATTGCCTTGTGAACTAGGAGATAATTTTGTTGGGCATGCTTTATGTGATTTGGGTGCTAATATTAATTTGATGCCTTATTCGATTTGTAGGAAATTGAACTTAGGTGATCTAAAGAAGACCCGAATGACACTTCAATTGGCGGATAGATCGGTGAAGAAATCGAAGGGAATCATTGAGGACCTATTGATAAAAGTAGGAAATTTCATATTTTCGATTGATTTTGTGGTTATGGATATGGAGGAAGATAGGAAGGTACCATTAATAATAGGGAGGCCATTCTTGAACATGGAAAGAGCTTTAATTGATGTTCATGGACAAACGGTCACTTTGAGATTCAATGAGGAGGAAATGGTTTTCAATGTCAATAAAATTTTAAAACACCCCTCATATGATTTTGAAGAGTCCATTTACTTTGTTGATGATGTTTAAGAATGTACCAACACAAAACAAGAGGAAACCATTCTCAATGATGAGCTTCAAAGTTATTTAATGCATCCAAAGTAAATGGAAGAGTTGGAATCAAAAGAGAAAAAGTTAGTACAAAATCTAAAAAAATAGCACAGTGAAGATGAAACGGAGGATGAACCGTCCCTCCTAATGGAGATTCTGAACTTAAAACACTTCCATCTCATTTAAAATATGTATTTTTAAAAGATAATGCTGAGCCAGTAATTATTTCATCTTTATTGACAGGTTTGGAATAGGAAATGCTCATTGAAGTCCTTAAAAAGTACAAAGGAGCAATTGGTTGGGCAACATCTGAATTAAAAGGGATTAGCCCCAGCTATTGTACACATTGCATACCCATGGAGGATAATTTTAAGCTAGTAGTGCAACCTCAACGAAGGCTCAACCCAACTATGCAAGAAGTAGTGAAAAAGGAAGTATTGAAATTACTCGATGCAGGTATAATCTATCCTATTTCTGATAGTAATTGGGTAAGTCTTATTCAATGTGTTCTTAAAAAGGGGGGATGACTATGGTAATCAATGAAAATAATGAGTTAATCCCTACACGCACGATAACAAGATGGAGAGTATGCATTGACTATAGGAGGTTAAACAATGCCACTAGAAAAGACCATTTTCCATTGCCTTTTATTGACCAAATGTTAGAGAGATTGGCAGGAAACAAATTTTATTATTTCTTAGATGGATATTCGGGATATATGTAAATATCTATAGTCCCAAAAGACCAAGAAAAGACCACATTTACATATCCATATGGAACATTTGCATATAGGAGAATGCCTTTTGGTCTTTGTAATGCACCTGCCACATTTCAACGATGCATGATGGCCATATTTCATGATTTTATTGAAAAATTTACGGAGGTTTTCATGGATGATTTCACTATTTATGGTAATGACTTTGAATCTTGTTTGAATAATCTAGCATTGGTTTTAAAAAGGTGTCAAGAGACTAATCTTGTTCTAAATTGGGAAAAATATTATTTTATGGTTAGAGAAGGGATTGTCTTAGGACATAAAATTTCTGAAAAAGGCATTGAGGTCGATAAAGCAAAAGTTGATGTAATAGAAAAATTACCCCCACCAACTAGTGTTAAAGGCATTAGAAGTTTCCTTGGTCATGCCGGGTTTTATCGTCGATTTATTAAGGACTTTTCTAAAATTGCCAAACCACTTTCTAATTTGTTGCTTAAAGATGTTGCATTTAACTTTAATGTTGAGTGTTTGCAGGCTTTTAATCTATTGAAGCAAAAGTTAGTAAGTGCACTAGTCATTGCATCACCCGATTGGAGCTTACCATTTGAAATTATGTGTGATGCAAGTGATTATGCAGTTGGAGCAGTCTTAAGACAGTGAAAGGAGAAGATTTTCTATACCATCTACTATGCAAGCCATACACTCACTGGAGCCCAAGTTAATTACACCACTACGAAGAAAGAACTCTTGGCAATAGTCTTTTCATTTGACAAATTCAGATCTTACCTCTTAGGATCCAAAATTACGGTGTGGTCGGACCATGCGGCATTGAGGCACCTTTTTGAAAAGAAGGATTCCAAACCGAGACTTATCCGATGGGTGTTACTACCCCAAGAATTTGATGTTGAGATTAAAGATAAAAAAAAGGAGCAGAAAATTTTGTAGCTAACCATCTATCTAGATTGGATCATGCTAACATAGAAAAGGGAGAAATTTCTGACTTATTTCCCGATGAACATATTTGTACTTGTTACACTTATGAAAATTCAGTTCCATGGTATGCTAATATAGCTAATTTTCTTGTAGGTGGCTATCTTCCTAAGGAGTTTACCTGGCAACAAAAGAAAAAACTAAAAGCGGATGCAAAGCACTACCTTTGGGATGATCCGTATCTCATCAAAATCTGTTCGGATCAAGTGCTAAGACAGTGTGTCTCGAAATCAGAGCAAAGAGCCATCATACTATAATGCCATAGAGGTGAGGTTGGAGGCCATCATGGACCTAATCGAATCGTACAAAAGGTTCTCCAATCAAGTTTTTTCTGGCCAACCTTATTTCAAGATGTCAAAACTTTCATTGAAATGTGTGATAGATGTCAAAGGGTTAGGAATATTTCTAAAAGGGATGAAATGCCTATGAACAATGTACTTGAAGTTGAAATTTTTGATGTTTGGGGAATAGATTTTATGGGACCATTTCCTAATTCTTTTGGTTTTGAACATATTTTAGTAGCTGTGGATTATGTTAGTAAATGGGTTGAAGCTATAGCTACTAGAACTTGTGATGCTCGTATAGTGCTTGAATTTATTAGAAAGAACATTTTTACTAGGTTTGGAGCACCAAGAGCTATAATAAGTGATGAAGGCAAACATTTTGTCAATCATCAATTCAAAACCTTGCTTAAGAAATTTGGAGTCAAGCATAAGATTACCACCCCATACCATCCTCAAGCAAATGGGCAAGTAGAAGTGTCTAATAGGGAGCTGAAATCAATTCTAGAAAAAATAGTTAATAATTCTAGGAAAGATTGGTATCAGAAACTAGATGAGGCTCTATGGGCCAATCGAACTGCATTTCAAACCCCTATAGGTATGTCTCCTTATAAGATCGTTTTTGGAAAAGCATGTCATCTGCTAGTAGAATTAGAACATAAAGCTTATTGGGCTACCAAATTTCTTAACTTTGATTTGAGAAATGCAGGAGAAAAGAGGAAATTACAGCTCAATGAACTCGATGAAATTCGACAATGGTCATATGACAATGCAGCGCTTTATAAAGAAAAGACCAAACGTTGGCATGATAAGTATTTAAGGGTAAAAGATTTTGTTCCGGGTATGCTAGTGCTTCTTTATAATAGTCGTCTTCGTTTGTTTCCAGGAAAGATGAAATCAAAGTGGCTCGAACCATACCAAGTGATATCAAGCAATAACTTTGGTGTAGTGACGATCAAAAGCTTAAGAGATGGTCGTGAATTTACAATAAATGGTCATCGGCTCAAACCGTATCAACTCAGACAACAAGTGGTTGCTGAGGCAATCATGGTTATTCAAGATACCTAATAAACAGTTTGGATAGTCTAGCTGAAGACTCTAAAACTTAGAACTTTTAATTCTTCTCTCTTTTATTTTTACAGTTTTTGTGTGATTTTGTGTTTTAGTTGTTTTAGTTTTGTGTGTTTTTGTATGTCTATTTTGGTAGGGAGGTAACTGGGCTTTAAATTTTGGGAAGAGATAATTGAAATGGCTAAAAAAAATGGTGGGGTGATTTCTTTTCGGAAACCAAGTTTTCATTCAACTGAAAAAGCCATACGTGACCACGTAGGGATTTTGCTTTGTCTCTCACGTGGCCACGTATAAACCTACTGCATCCCTTACACATCCACACGTGACCATGTGCACATCCTTCTTTGTCCTTCATGTGGTCACGCACACACTCTCTGGACTGGAGACAAATTCACCCACGACCACGTGTGGGAATGCTTTTGTTTCTCACGTGGCCACGTATAATTGTATTGAAGCCTCTCACGTGACCACGTGTGAGAATACCCACACCCACGCGTGGCCACGCACCCACTTGCTGTCCCATATAACACTCCCACGCATCTCTCTTCTTCTCGTTCATCATTTTATTTCCTCTCACACACGCCCACGCCTCTGTTAGTGTAAGCCCTAGCCCCAATGCATTGTAACGAAACACTTGAAATTAATAAAATGAGGCATTTGTTTTATCTATTATATTCCTGTGCATATCAATTGATAGAACTATCCAAGAATGTTGTTTCAGTTTAAGTTATCATGTGTGAGGCACATGGTTGTAAGACCTTGAAACAAATGAGACTTCATTCTAAATATCCCTAGTCAGTCATTGTTATGGGAATAACAAATGAATTAAGACTAGTATGCTCTCTCTGATAAGTTGAGTTCTGTCTTACGGATCATAAGGACAAGAGTGTCAATCAGAGATCATAGATACATGTTTAGAACACGGTATCTGGATTAGATCCACTCATGAGAACGCTACATGGTACAAGTCATAAGTGTTTCTCATATGCAAGTTTTGTATCGGAGTTCTTAGACCTGAAATCTCTATGAAACTCTTTATGAATTACTGTGTACTTTGACATACACCTAACGTGCTCGTAACAGAGTGACAAGTACGGGTATGATTGGGTATGCATTGATTCATGTTAGAGAGCATGAGAGAAGTGAAGGGATTACCCCTCTCGATATGAGAGAAAATATCATCGGCCACTTGATCAGTGAACTGAGAAGTGTATGGCCATACCGAGATGAAATAATGAGTAATCATTATTTATCTGAGAGTTCAGTGTCACTGGAATATCAAGAAAGGAATTAATATATATAAGGATGACTGGTTCCATGCCTTATATTAATTCTGATATTTATGGGTAAGGGACTATGCAAAATTGCATTAGGTCACTAAATGTCATATGCATTTTCATTTAATTTGGAATGCTATAATATCTTGCTAGAGAATATATATAGCCTTTGAATTAATTTATTAATTAATTGCCAACATTAAATGGACCTATAGGATTGCACACAAAGCATTGGGCTTAAAATATTTAAATTGTGTATTGGGAATTAATTTGGACTTTTATTTAAAGTCAAATTAATGCATAAAATGCGTAAACAGATTTTTGCCTAAAACAACTAGCTGTTTTAGGCAAAACTGTCAAGGTGCGATTTTGCCTAAAACAGCTAGTTTTAGGCAAATCTGTTAAGCCACGATTTTGCCTAAAACAGCTGTGAAACGAGTTTTTTGCCTAAAACAGCTAGCTGTTTTAGGCAAATATATTGAACTGTCTTTGTTTTAGGCAAATCTGTTAACAGTTGGTCACGAGAGAAATTTGTTGGCATGTGCTAGGTTTAATTTCAATTGATTAATTATCTATGTATAATTAAGTTAATTGAGTATTAAATCCTAATTTGTATTTAATCAAAATATAATACTTGAGAGGGAATTAAAGTAGCCAAAATTCAAACTAAAATACTTGTTGAATTCGGCAACTTATCACCTTAAATAAGTAAGTTTGTTTTGATTAAATGACTAATGCCATTTGAATTTAAATTCTAATAGAATTTAAATTAAGATATATCTCTTAATTAGGAAGTGATGGAGGCTGAAATTAACACTTAATTTTTGGCACTCACACTTGACCTAAATTAAGTGATATATATTAATGAATTAAATGAATAAAAGGGGATGCCGTTTTGCTATTTTTCTCTCTTGGCCGAAATACTCAAGGGGAAAGAAATCTTTCTTGTTCTCTTGTGTTCTCGGGCTGAAACAGTAACCTAAAGGAAGAACAAGATCAGATCTTGTGGCTTCAAATCATTCCCATTGCCGAATACACAATCATAGAGCTAGCACTCTTGATTTTAAGCCATCTTTGCATGTGTGTGTGTGAGAATAGAGGAAATGGCGTAAAGGCTGTTCCTTGGCATTGGTGGTGAAGATCTAAGGTGGACATATCCTTCTTGGTTGCTGGTCATCATCAAAATCAAGTTTTAAAGGCATCTAAAGTTGTAAGTTTAAAACTCTAAAATTGCATGTTTCGATTCTTGTCATGGAATTGTATGGCATGTATGATAAAAATTTTTGTTTTTCCGCTGTGCTATCATCACATTCATACCATGTCATATTCCATCAGCCTCCCCAACCACCAATTCACCCACGGCTATGGGTTTACAACCACCACCGTTCATCATCATCTTCGACCACCACTCTCTCTCTCTCCTTTTTTTTTTCTCTCTCTTCTACCCATCTCCTCTTCCTTCTCCATATTTGTCTTCATATTGCTAGGGTTTTGTCACTCACACACACCATTTCAATCTTGAGCTACAAATTGGTTTGGTTCTTATTTTCAAGTAAGTATTAACTGTCCTTGCTCCTTAATTTATGTTTTCATATCTTCCATTACTATAATTTGTTGCCATTATTACTTATGCATGTGTAATTTTGAGGATATTTTGTACTTCAAATTTTGGTTTCATGCTAATTCCTTTTGCTCATATGGATAATTATGAATCACATATGCATGTTATAGATGCTTGATATTCAAATGGGTAAAGCATAGTCTTCATTATGGTCTTCAATTTGATGCTCAAACTTGTGCACATAACCTGTTTGATAAAATGTCCCAATAAGTTTTTCATTCAATTCATTTAATTTTCGCTCTTTGGTTGGCATGTCTATGATTTTTATTGATGCATTGCGGCCTCTTTCACCTCTTGCAAAATTGGTTCATGACTTTATTTATGCATGTTAGGCATTATTTTGACATATTCATTGTACCCAACTTTTCAATACTTGTTATGCCTTCCACATTGATTCTTGCTCATATACTATGCATCTATATTCTCATTATTATTCATTTCATAAAAATGTGCTTCAAAGTACCTTTCATTCATTTACTTGCACATTAGTGTACTTTAGTTTATGGGTTGACACTTTACGCTTACATTATGTCTTTATTTCTTTTCAGTGGCACCCAGGAGGACCAAGTATCCCGATGTGGCAAGCTCTTCCAGTATACGTATCCATCATATGTGGACAGGGCTAAGGTCAATAAGTTCGATTACTTCAGCAAATGTACGTATGTCCAGCCCGCTTATTTAAGTCAATACTTCCTCAATATTCCTGCTGGAAATCTTTAGGATCATGAGGTAGAACCATTACTTAAAAATATTGGATGGACACAGTTTATTGAAAAGAAACCTAAGGTATATCTAGATATGGCACGAGACTTTCTATACTCCTTTGAATGTTACTTTAGGAGAGATGCAGAGGACGGAACAGTAGGTTTTAAGTTTGGCAAGAAAGGCCACTCCTTGACTTTTAATCAATTTTCAGAAATTTTAGGATTTGTGCCAGATGCCTTAACTGAATTAGAGGATGCATCTCCTGTGGAAATTTGGAAAAAAATCAAATATCTTGAGTTAGATGAGCCATGGGTAGGAGGTCAATGTAAGGTTCATGCTTTAAGAAATCATGCTTTAAGGATCATTCATTGATTTTTGACAAAAAGCATGTATAACAATTTAAAAAATGCAAGTACCATCAGTGTGTCTCAAGCTATGGTCCTCTGATGCATTGTAGATGGCATAGCGATCAATGGAGCAGGAATTATAGCAACTCGAATTAAGGAATTGCAAAAAATGCCAGGACATATTGATAATATTTCCATTGGGTGGATAGCTACAATTTTGGCTATTGCAGTTGAACAGCCTGTGTATGGAGAACCACTTCCAGGAGATCTACCTTGTATTGATAATAAGATGCTAAAGTGGATGAAAATTCTGATTCCTAGGCCTTTTGGTCATTGGGCGACTCGAGAGGAATACTTAAGAGAGAACAACATCAGGTTTGAGGAGCAGGAGGATGAGCCAAATGAGGAGAATGTTGCCCCAGCTGCACCTTCCCCCATCAATGAGCCCGCAACACCTGAATGGGAAGGTTCGTTTAATCAGTTAAGTAGTCGTTTGGATGCTCAGCAAATTCGGCTAGATCAAATGCAAGGAAGACTAGATACATTATGGGATACGGTGATGGAAGGTAATAGGACTGTTGAGCGATTTATATACCAATGTTGGTAGCGGTATCCTCCACCTCCGCCTCCACCTGAATAGTTCTTCATTTACTGTGGACAACAAAATTTTGAGGAGAGGGTAGCTTCCTATTAGGGAGATTGTCTTCTACCTTTCCTTATCTTTTTCATGAATCAGTTTTTATTTTGTGTTTTGTGTTTTGTTTTCTGTTATTTTGTTTTGTTTATGTTTTGTTTGCTTTTGTAAGTTTGTAAAACATGTTGAATACTTATATAGTTCACTTTTTCAATTAGTTTGCATGAGAACTTAGTTTGCCCCTTTTGCCTTTAAAACTCTGAACAAAATTGAACTTGGATTTAGGAATATGCATGTTTAGAGCCTTTTCTTAGCAAGAGAACAAACATGTTATTTGATAAATCTTTAGATAGTTTAAACTTCAGCTTATTAAATATTTGTTAGTTTCCGAATACTTGAAAGCACTTAGACCATTTTTTAACTTAGAAAAAAATAATTCAATGAAGTAGTGAAGTAAGAAAATTTAGAGCACTCGAACCTTCCTCATCACCCTTCAAAGCATATGAGCAACTCAAACAACTTAGAAAATGATCTAGGCAAAAATGTTTCTTGATAAACTTTCTTAAAAAGACTTTTGTCCTACCTTGGTAAAATTATCCTTTGAAAAGCCAATTTGAGCTAAAAAGGGTATGCTTAATGCGTACCATTAATATTTTCTTATTACATTCAATATTTTTCCATATAACCTAAAAAGCCTTTATCTCACCATATGGAATTGGCCACTTTAGTACTAAATGGATTTATGAGAGATTAAAGTTCTATTTGGTGTAGTGAGAAAATTTTAGCAAAGTCATTGATGAAGTTAAGTGAAAAATCTACCTTGTATTACCTTGAGTTTATTTAAGTATTTTGTGAATGCTAGCTTTAAAAAAATGTTTGAAAGATTGAAAAAAAAAAGCTAGCAGTTATGAAAAAAAACTAAGTGTGGGGTAGTACAAGGAAAAATAACATTGTGGTGTTTTTTTTTTTAAAAAAAAGGGCATAATTTCTATAAAAAGAAAGTTTGAAAGTAAGGCAAGTATGAGAAATTTGCATTGAGCAAGTTAATGGGATTAGTGATCTATTTTTTCTTAGAGTGGCTATTCATTTTGATTATCTTTTATCTATTCTTTGATAACCATATCCTTAGCCCCATTACAACCCTTGAAAGACCTATGTGATTTTAAGGTTGTTTTGAGTTGTTTAGCGGAGATCACCTTCGGGTTCCGGTACTAAAGGAGAGGCCTATTGTGTTTCTAGAGTTTCAAGCACGAAACCGATTGTATGCTTATGCATTCATATATTCTATACTTCACTATCTAGTTGTGTTGATGTTTTGATTTTTAAAATTGCTTAAAATGATTTGGTCTTGCACACACTCAAGGAAATTAACTTATATTATCTTGTTCGAAGTTGATCTATTTAGAGATTATATTAAATGCTTTTGTTAAAATGCTAAGTTGTTCTTAAATATGTATGTCTTTGTACAAGTTTGATGGTTTTGAGGGTGGGATTGTTCGAATTTTCTTGAGGGCAAGCAAGGTTTAAGTGTGGGGTATTTGATAAGTGTGAATTATATATAGTTTTTAATATGTTTTAAGCGTTGTTATTTAGTTAATTTAGTGTTATTTAGGTTAAATTAGAGTTAAATTGTTAATTTGTAAGTTTTTAAGGTTAATTCAAAGTTTTGGTTGATTTTCAAGTTCAATTTGCTAAAAAGGACTTAAATTGCAAAAAAAAAGGCAAAGATTTGGGCCAAACTGCAAAAATGAGAAATTGATGCGAGAAAGTGAGCGTCGAGTCCAGAAGGTTTTCACGTGACCACGTGAAATAAATAAAGAAAAACATCCGTGGCCACGTGAAGGTTGAAGCTTAGGAAGCCAAGGCCACGTGAAACCAATGAAGAAAACGTACATGGCCACGTGAGAAGAAATCAAGAAGAGCATATAAAGGACACGTGACCACGTGTGAGGAACAAGGGAAATACACGTGACCACATGTGAAGAACAAAAGGTCAAGACATGCCCACGTGTGGATTAACACTAATTTATACATGACCACGTGTTGAGTCTCCCATTCGACGAAGGATTTTCTCCGAGCTTCCTGTTTTAGCAGAGTTCACTTCCTATTTATTTTCTGGAGTTTAAGAAGGGTTCTACTACGTCTTTGGCCTATAAAAAAGAGTCTGAAACACTAGAGAAAGGATCCCAATCTTAGAATTAAACTTATTTTATTTTACATTGCTTTTTGTTTTCATTGTTTTTCTTCAAGCTTTGTTTTGATTTTAAGTATGTTTTGTGAGTAGTTTTCTTCAACTTTTGCTAAAGGATACTTGAATCCTTAACTTCTATTGTTATGACTTAAGTTTGATCTTTAATTTAATGCAAGTTGATTATTTCTTAGTTCTTAAACATAGTCTTGTCTTTACTCAAATTTAAATTGATTGTTAACTTAATTAACATTGGTTAAGTTATTGGTTTAAGTTGATTGTTGATTTGCATGTTCTTGGGTTAATTTATTTAGGTTAATGCATATTATAATCTGAATAAGCTATAATTTTGTATTGATTTAAGTAAATTAAGATTGAGAAAAGTGTAACTAAGAATAGGTGAAAGTTAAATTACTTGAGAAAGGATTTAATAGACATCTAGGAGAGTTAATTCAAGTCTTTATGCTAAGTATTGAGTTTATTTGAATAAGAAAATTTTGATGCTTGGAATGATAATCTTGAATAAAGTTATTTGGGTTTATTAATCTGAATTCTCCATAATCACTTGTGTGTTTACTTTTTGAATAAGTCATAATAATTTTGGTTAAGGTGGATAGTTCTTTAGTGAAAGTTGCTTTTAATATTGATTTTTTTTACCTAATTCAATTTACTTGCTTTTATTTGATCTTTATTTATTTCAACTCTTTCAATTGTTTTATTTTAGTTTTAAAATACTGCTTTTAGTTTTAAATCTTCAATCATCATAACTTTGGGATTTTTCTTTTTTCTTCTTCACACAAATTTGGTTTTGAAATTAAAATTACTCATACAAACACAAGTTTCCCTTGGGTACGATATTTTGGGTCATAATTATATTTTCCTATATTACTTAACCGATCTAGTACACTTGCTAGACACCGGTCAATGGCTACCAAGATCCTTGGTGGCCTGATCTATAAGTGGAGATGTATGTCGATGACATGATGATTAAGTTAGATACAAGGGAAGGACACTTTGAGGCTTTGGAGAAATTATTTCAGCGAATTGAAAAGTACAATCTTCATATCAATCCAAAGAAATGTGTATTTGGAGTGACCTCTAGTAAGCTGCTAGGATATGTAGTCAATTAGAAAGGGATAGAGGTGGATCAAGATAAGGTGAAAGTCATTCAAGAAATGCCAGTATCAAGGAAGGAAAAAGAGATCAAAGGGTTCTTGGGATGAATTCAGTGTATCAGCCGGTTCATTGCTAAGCTCACCTCCATATACAAGCAGATTTTTAAGCTTTTAAGAAAGGACCAACCAGTTAAGTGGAACGATGACTGTCAGAAGGCCTTTGACACCATTAAGGAATACTTGTTGCATTCTTCAATTCTCCAGCCACCCAAACCATCAAAGCCACTAATCCATGTTAGCCAAAGAAGATTAGTCCCAGGTTGAATTTTTTGTGTACTACCTAAGCAAGAAGTTTATACCATATAAAGTCAAATACACAGATGTGGAAAAGATTTATCTAGCTATAATATAGGCCTCAAAGAAGTTGAGATACTATTTCCATTCTTATAAGATCTAAGTGGTAGCCAAGCACAACCTGTTCAGATACCTCTAGTCAGCACCATCCCTACTGGGGAAATGGATAGGTGGCTGTTACTTTTACAAGAATTTTAGGTGAAATATATAACCAGAAAAATAATCAAAGGGAGGGCCATTGTAGAGTTTCTTGTTGATTACCCGATAGGAGAGAGGACCAAGTCAAGTATAAATTTCCAGATGAAAGTATCGGTGCTATCACAATCTAAGGATGGCGGATGTATTTCGATGGGGATACCAATAATAGGGGTGTTAGAGCGGGAGTCATCCTTTTCACACCCAATAGTGAAAGATTCCCTTTTACGAAGAATTTAAGGTGACAAAAAATGAAGTCGAGTATGAAGCGTGTATATATGGGATGGAAGCTTTAGTCGAATTAGAGGCAAAGATCGTTGAGATATTCGGGGATTCATCCTTAGTAATCCATTAAGCCAAGGGTGAATGGTCCATCAAAGAAAAAAGGCTAATGCCCTATGTGGAATATTTGAGAAGATTAAGTGGACAGTTTGAGACATGCACCTTTCACCATGTATCGCGAGATGAGAACCAATTGGCAGATGCTTTGAAAACATTAGTATTCATATGGGACAATCCTGAAGGAATAGTCATGAGGCCAGTACTAGTCACCAGCTTAATCGAGCCTTACTTTGAAAGTGAGAATCTTATGAGCTTAGATGGATATGATGGCAAGCCCTGGTACTATGACATCCATAATTATTTGGAAGCTTCCAAGTTGCCTGAAGAAGCAATAAAGAAAAATCAAAAGATAATTCGGAACTTATCCAACCAATTCATCAGTGTAGAGGGAATTTTATACAAAAGGTAAGCTGAAGGCATTTAGCTATGGTGCTTGGATGAAAGGGAGGGGAAGAGAATCATGGAAGAAATGCACATAGAGGTATATAGGGCCCACATGAATGGGTTGACACTGACCAGAAAAATCATGCGATAGGTATTCTTTTGGTTAACAATGGATGCAGACTGCTCCAAATATGTAAGGATGTGCCATCAATGCCAATAGTATGCCAACTTAAGCCATTTTCCTCTGTCAAAATTAAGCAACCTATCCTCACCTTGACTTTTTTTAGCTTAAGGAATAGACATTATCGGAGAAATCCACCTGATAGCTTCTAACGACCATAGATACATCGTAGTCACTATTGATTACTTCACCAAATGGGTAAAAGCTGAATCCTTCAAAAGATTAGGGGCGAGGGAGATGGTTTAATTTATCAAAAGGAATCTAGTTTGTAGGTACAGGGTGCCTCATCATATAGTGTCGGATAACAGGGTTCAGTTTCAAGAAAAAACCAATGATGTACTATAAAAATATAAAATCCATCATCACAAGTCATCACTTCCACAAGAAAATGGGGTAGTTGAGGTTACTAATAAGAATTTGAAGAAGATCTTATCCAAGAAGGTACAGATATATAAGGATTGGGCTAAGAAATTACCATTTGTACTCTGGGGGTACAAAACCACTATTAGAACTTCCATAGAGGCTACTCCCTTTTTCTCTTATATATAGCTCAGAAGCAATACTGCTAATAGAAATTGAATTACAGTCCCTAAGGGTGGTGTTAGAGTCCAAGTTGCTAGAGATAGAATGGGCGAAACAATAGAATGGCATAGCTGAACTTGTTGAATAAGAACCAGATGAGGGCCCATTACCATAACCAGCTATATCAGAAGAGACTAGCATGGTTCTTTGGAAAAAAGATGAAAGGCCATCACTTAAAAGAAGGGGAATTGGTATTCAAGCAGATGTGACCTGATTTACTTGACTATAGAGGAGAATTCAGGCTTAATTAGAAAGGTCCTTTCATTCTGAAGAAATTGCTTTCCAAAGGAGCTACTATCTTTATGGATAATGATGAGAACAAAATCAAGGAACCGGTCAACATCGATAGGCTAAAAAGGTTCCACAGCTAAAAAAATTTTAAAAATCAAAATGGAATAAATACCCTGCTAAGGTGAAAAACAAAAAAGACGCCTTAGAAAAAAATTAAGGGATGAGAGGAAATAACCAACCAAGAAAACTCACGAGGGCTGATTGGCGACAAGAGTGGAATGCACTTAAGATGTTGTTACCTGAGATTAAATGGAAGTTTTGATTTGTGTTAACTGTCATATCGTGATTATCATTATTACATCATTGTAATCATGCAAACATGCACTAATAATCTAAGTTATAAACCATGATTAACATGAAAAAAAATATCTTATTTATTCAAAATAAATAAGATAGCAACACATAAGTATTAGACACTGCAAACACAATAACAAAAGGAAGAAAATGAAAAGAGTGTTTATCCTAGCAGGCACAAATGCAAAATATGATACATGCCAAGAGAAAAGAAAAGGAAATAAAAACAACAGCGGTGACGACCCCCTCTCAAAGAAACTCCTCAGCTAGCACCACTTTTGCTTAGGGCTCCTCTACCTGGATGCCTTAGAAGGAATGAATTGGTATCCGATGCCTCCATAACCAATAAGCAATAATCAGAGTAAGGCTCGAAGTTACAAATGCTAGTCTTCATAGGTAAGTGCCTTCAAAGGTAATGATATCCTATGATAAAAGTGTTAGAGAGGTCCCTTCCCCTAAAGTTTAGGCACGCATGCATTATCTCCTATGTAAGGCCAAACCGGCAGGTGTAGTGAGCGATAATGCAGAAAGTTACCCTGTGAAGGCCATAAAGAGGCATGCACCCAGAGCTCCCAACTTGAGTCACGTACTTGACTCGAATCCAGGGACACATAAAGCTCTCTCTCCATTTTTCCATGGAGATCAGCCATATAATGCCTATAGAGCCAATCCAATTCCTTTGTATGCATGCACCAAAAAACCTCAAGGAGTACGCATCCACGACATGAGGAGGAGGTTTAGCCAACATCCTATGTAACACCTTAATACCATTGTACTGTACGTACAGTGATCGGATGTTATAATAGTATAACGGTTAAAATTTCCATGGAAAACAATCCAGTAAATTTTTTTTTGAACATACAATTGCATTAATATGAGTATACATTACACAAATATAAATCTATGCATTATTAATCTGTATCTATACAATTTCTATACCTCCAATATACATATATACATGCTATGCTTATTCTCATCCTTATCCTCAATTACCCGTGAAGCATTGGCCACTTTAACTTTCCATCTTCTTAACTTGTACGCAGCCAGGCAACTATGTGCTGAGCATTAAAAATGCCCATTGGTAGATACATATCCCAAACTTTCCATAATTAAAATAAACATGCATGCACACAACATTCTTATTCACACATTGCATGATCGGTAACCATGTTCATATGATACTTTATAATTAACAATTTACCATTTATTTTTATCATTAATTTTGACATGTACTTTGCTCTAATGTTGTTTCAGTTTTTAATGTTATTGTCATTACAATTTTATTTTTCCTTAATATTAATATCATTTTCGGACCCCTGTCCCAATCATTAACATTTATTATTATCCTTATTACTATCATTATGATTATCACTCACATTTACTCTTACCGTATTCTTATTTATTTTATTATATTTTAGTTTATTTCTATGTTCATACCCACTAGTTGTTCAATTTCATTCAATATCACCTTGCTTTCATTGGTACTATTAACAATTAATATTTTTATTATTAATATTATTACTGTTATCTTTTTCTTTAATACCTGTACTATTAACATTAATAATGTTATCTTCCTATTTAATCGTATTATTTCTTTCTATCGACATTATTGCTATATCATTTACATTACTTTTATCATTAACATAGATCCCATTTTCATTAGTGACATAAATACCATTACCATTATTTTCACTAACATTATTTTCCTTAATTAATAGTTCGATATTGGCATTACTACTGTTATTTTACAATATAGTCCCTACACTTGAAATAGTTTACATTATTATTCTCTTTTTCACTTAATACAATAATATCCTTAATTAATCTTAATTATTTATAGTTCTTAATTTGCTAGTTCTAAGTCAATTTACATTTGACTCCCATACTTTTATGAAATTACAACACACACTTTGCATTTTTTGTTGTATGTATTTATATACAAAACTATTATTTATATTAGTACTATTTTCTTATTGCTTCATTAATCATCATGTAAAAATGCCTGCATGTTCCAAAAATAATATTTCATTTTACAAATCAAATTACATTTAACTCTTTTAAATTACGCTATATCATCAAATTAATTACTTATATGTCGCTTTAATTATTTATCTTTCCCTTATTACATTTCTCAATTAATCTTATTTTTATTCATTTCTTCAATGTACCTTTCTTTTCAATCATCTTTAATTCATTTTATCACTTTGTCATTTTCGCCATTCTGTCCTTAGTATAAATTCGATAGAGATCTCTGAACCGGATATATAGGACCAATACACTTAGACTGCAAGGCCCCAATCTTGACCCTAATCAGATTATAGTAATTAATGAGAATTTTGGTTAAATAAGGTAAAAATTTGATTATTTTACATTATTAAAGTTAAGTTCATGAGGGGTGTTTTGGTAATTATCACTACAAAAAAACTGCTAATTAGCGATGGAACATTCCGTCGCTAATAACCAGATTTTCGTTGCTAAATTAAATTAGCGACGCTGCGACAAACAGTCACTAAAAGGCCAGTCGCGAATATATTAGCGAAGGAATTCAAAATCAGTCGCTAATTTTGCGACGAAATTAATTTTTTTTCCGTCGCTAATTTATATTCCTAATTAGTCGCCGAATTATAATAATAATATTTAGCGACTACATTTTCCGTCGCTAATTAAAAATTTACTGTAAAATTTAACGACGAAATATTAGTCGCTAATTATTAGTTAAATTCTAATGTTTACACAGTAATGACAGTTGCTGTAGCGAATCCGTCGCTAAATTATTGCATAATTTAATTTTTCTTCTGAAGCATTTTTAAATTTTCATCTTGTACACTATATAAATAATAATCTTATACTATAAAATTTATATATAATAGATAGAAATATAAATAATAATCTTATATTTTCATATATATATATATATAATTTGTAAAGAATTCATTACGAATATAGAATTAACATAAAAAAATAATAGATAAAACAAAGTATTGTTTATACAATCAATTTTCTTAAAATTAATAATGAATAAATTAAATCTTTACAATTTCCTACCAAATATAGAATTAGCTCCTAGCTAATATTGTTGTAGTAATATACCATAAGCCTTAAATACAGTCCCTCTTTACCGATAGTCTGTGGCTAGAAATACGTTAACCTTGTTGGCAGTAGCTAGGGACTAACTCCTGCAAAGCCATTATTCTTTCAGCAATCCTCTCCCTGCGCAGCTATATCCAGCAGAGGAAAGAATGAAAAGCTAATAAAAACAACAATCATATAGAAATAGCTACCAAAAAATGTTGAAAAGCTGATAGAAACAGCAATCATATATGTACAGTCCGAGGTAAATGACTAAACCATTTGCATTTTTAACTCAAAAAATGTTAGTGTTACATTTATATAACACTTGATAGCCTGCCAAAGTACAGGATGATGTGAGTGGATTGACACCCAGTGCACAGCGTATAATCCTATGGTATTAGGTGAAATAAAAGATAGTCTAAGATTAGTAACAGTATACTATATTTATATTTAACATTTAGTCTACTTGTGGCAACATAGAATCTTAATTCACAAAACTCTACCAATATCTCCTAAAAAACGTAAACTTCACAGCAGACACATAGTGTATTTCTTTTCTTTGCACTCATATTCACGAAACTCTACCAATGAACTTAATCTCAGCATTAAGCAAATTCGCATACCTTTCTTCTTAGGCAATTAAGCTTTAGTTTTGTGTGTTTGGTTGTATGTATGAGTGTATATGAAAGAAATAGCCAATATTCATTCTCTGGTCAATATAATTAGATAATAGATTTATTACCATAACTATAACCAAAAAATATACTAAATATGGAAAGAGGGAAAGAGAGGGACCTAAACTTAGCACCAGACAGCTTTTTAAGCTTAAAAATTGATTCCATGAGAATGGGTTCTTCACCATACTAGCTGATCCACACACAAAGATGAGTGCCCTAGTCAACTTTGTATTCTAGAATTCACTGAAGTGTTCCCATTTAGATGCCAACGACCTATTTTGAATATCATTCTATACAAGAAACAAACTATATCTTTCAACCCTCTTGAGAACTGCATGATAGAATCCACAAGGAAGAATAAATCCACTTTTTTAATCTAAAAATCACTCACTTTCTAGATTACAGGCTAAAATCCCTACTGCATATGTTTTAAAAACAAAGAAAGCTTCAGAACAGAGCACGTTGAAAACAATTAAATCGTTGCTACAAATATAAAGCTGATAGTGTTCAAGCAAGCCCAGCCACACATAACATGATGTCTTCTGAAATAAATAGAATGGTAACAACTGACAAGCCATAACTTTAATTATTAACTTTGATTTATCTTCATCCAAAGATACAATGTGAAATGTCCACCAAGTATACAGGTTCAAGGGAAAAATCCTGAACATGAAACAAGAGAAAAAGAAGAGAGCAAACCTCAGCACTCGAAAGCTATCCAAATTTAGAAACAGGGTTAATGATAATAACTTCTTCACCATCCTTACTTAATCGAACAAGAAGTAGAGTGCCCAATTCCACTAGTTGCAAACTGCTATTGTTTTCTAGCTAATTGTGGACATGGGTTTCCTGAAATGACCACAAGCAAGAAAAACTTGAAAATTCAGACATTGCATTAAAACACACATGAATAGCTGAATACATCTAAGTAACAATAAACTAAAAATGACAACTAATTCAATAGGTAGTTTTATTCTAATTCCTTTTTAGGGATTTGATGGAATTTTTTTCATTTAATCTTTTTAACAAACAAAAGGAGCTGGCAAAAACAAAAGAAAAATGAAACACAAGCATACATTAAATCATTACATTTCTTAGAGCACCAAATCACAAACACACATGCACATAGCATATATGCACCTATTGAATTTAATGGCAGGGATTATATGCATACAACATCAGGTGATTCAACATTTACGTAATCTGCTCATATAAATTGGGTTAAACAAAAGACTTTAAGCTGCGGCATCTTTAAGAAAGTTTTCAATAGATGTAATAAAAATTGACATATGAAAAACCCATGTCTTATAACTTATACCAATTACACATGGAAGCATGTCCAATTCAAGACCGTGACATGATGGTAAACTTATGAAATACCTACGAGAAAAGAAGAATTTAGCATTACAACTATAAAAGCAAGAATGCTTAAGAGTAATTCGAGTACTGTCTGAATAGACTAACATGTACTGCTACTTCAGATAATTAGATACTATTTATTAGCATAACTATAACATATATATATATATATATATATATATATATATAACATCTTCACCGACCATGCTGATCCATACAGGAAGAGGAGTGCCCCATTCAACTTTGTATTCTATAATTCAGTGCTGAAGTGTTTTCATTTTAGAAGCCAGCAGCCTATTACAAGTATCACTTCATGGATTGCATGAGAATTTCTTTAAAACCAACATTTCTCCGCTTGTGGAAGGCTGACTATAGGTTGGATACACTTTTCATTAAAGTTTTAAAATTTGATTTACAAATACATCAACCGAAATAGAACCAATAATTTCTTGTTCTGATATCTAGATCTACAAACTAAATTCTAAACCGATATCAATTTAATCACCAATGATAAGAAAATCAAGAAATTATACATTTAAAAACAAACAACATACAGAATAAACCTCTAATAAGATGGATTTCAAATCATAAAAGTGCAGTATTATGCAAATAAAGGGCAGTATTATGCAAATCATGAGCTCGGTTATGGACTGAAACAAACAACTCAATTAAAAGGCATTATTATTAGCATAACTAACCCAATTCGTTTAAAATCCCAACAACAGGCATTTAATTTGAAAGAAATCAACCAATTATTAACCATTAATTCAAATTTAATTGCTAAAAATTACAAAAATAAATTTGGTAATCACATACCATTCAGTGTTGAATTTCTGAATTTTTCACCTATTCTACCTGTCACTGTGTTGGCCGGATCAGTGATCGAAGCTCTACCGGAGATCCATTAGAGCTCCACCAGTACTATTGTCGTGGAGGTTAAAACCCCGACTTTCCCTTTTCAGTGGTCACGTGCCTAACAAACCCCATTCGCAGCGTAGATCTACACTAGAGTTGCGGATGCCTTGGTCGCGATCTGTCTGCTTTCGATGGATGACGAACGGAGAGAGGTGGCGCTGGACTCACCAAATCGGTATAAACTCACCGGTGTCGATAGTGTGGTGGTAATCCATCGCCGATCGTCACAAAGGAAGAATGAGGCAATTGGTGAGAAGGGAAACTAGGGAAGGAAGAAGGCAATGGTGCCAGACCGACGGCAGGAAGGACTCCGACGGTAACCATAGCGAAGGCGATCGATTTCCTTTATCTCTCTCCTATCATCTTTTCACTTCTTTCTTTTTTTTTTCTTTATTCATTTCTTTTATCTTAAATGTGGTGGCCACACCACTGTCCCAAAATTTCGAAGGACCGTACTTTTTATTTTTATTTTTATTTTTTTTGCTAAATTTTTCAGTGGCCACATCTTATTACCCCAAAATATCTCTTTTATTATTATTATTATTATTATTATTATTATTATTATTATTATTATTATTATTATTATTATTATTATTATTATTATATACTTAATTTATGTTATTTATGATTTATAAATTAACATGTATTTTAATTTAACACCACTAATTCAAAAACTTTCAAATAATTGCTTAATCTTCCTAATTTCTCAATAAAATTATACCTCAGCTCACGTAAATCAAATATTATTCATGAGTTAGAAAATACTTTCGATCAACTCAGAGTCAGTGCGTTGCATATATGGATCTAATTTCATGTGTAAAATAAAATTATTAAAAATAATTATTAACCATAAATAATTATGTAAATTTTTTTATTAATAATATAATATTTTTAATAATAGTATTTTAATATTATACGATTATTATTAAAAATAATTATTAACCATAAATAATATTTTTAATACTATATAGTTTTTAATAATAGTATACTGTACACCCGTATTAAAAGTGCTCTCGCACAATTTCAAATTTTTGAGATGTTACAATTAACTTTGAATAAAAATAATTTAATTATAGAACTAGACATTTCAATTATTAAAAATTGAAGTTAATTCAATTAATTAATTCTTATTCAATTAAATAATAAATTAAGCTTAAAATCATATATGCATTAAATTGAAATGATGGAGAGAGCTGAGGGGAGAAAAAATATTATTTTTATATGTAGGGTAAATTTCTGAAATTACTAAAATGCCCCTACCAAATTTCATCATTTTATCCTTGTATTCAAGGATAATTTCGTAAATATATATAACTAAAATTTTTCATAATTTAAAATATGCTCAAAATTTTAACAAAATAAAAATAAATAATAAAATTTTCATAATCATTTTAAATGAAATAATAAATTTTATATTATTATATAAATATTTATATTTATTATTTTTTATAATATGACTATATAATAATTATAACAATTACTTTATTATTATTAGAAATGTAAATTTTTTAAATTAATAAGTTTATATTTGGAGATAATTGATAAAGAAATCAATAGAATTTCTAATAATTTAATATTTGATTTAAATTTTATAAAATAACAATAAATTAAAAATATTTTTTTTTATTTTAAATGAAATAATAAATTTTATATTATTATTTTATAAATATTTATTTTTATTAATCTTGAACATGCAAATATATAATAATTGTAACAATTAGTTCATTATTATTATTATTAAAAATATAAATTTTCTAAATGAATATTACTATACATGTGAGTGAAATTAAAAAAATTATTTTTTAATTTATTTGCGACTGATTAGCGACTAAACATTTCCGTTGCTACATGTTTTTCTGTAACAAATTACTATTAGCGACAGACCAATTTATGTCGCTAAACCGTCGCAAAAAATGCACTATATTTTCCCTCCAAAATTAGTGACTAAAATGCTCATCGCTAACTTTTCTGGAACTAATTTCGTGAATAAAAAATTATAAAATTTAGCGACGAAAATATTTGTCGCTAATTCCATTGCAAAACATGGCACGTATACTTCCCGCCAATAATTAGCGATTGTTTTTTCACGTTGCTATTTCGTCGCAAAAAAATAGAAAATATCCTTCCCTCGATGGAATTATAAAACAGTCGCGAATCCGTCGCAAAATTTGCGATGAAAATGATGTCGTCGCTAATTGGCAGTTTTTTTTATAGTGTGCCTATGTGTAATATAGTATGGTTAAATGTTAAGGAAGGATGCAATTGAATTAAATTAAAATTTTTGGTTAAAATGCAAGAAATACAAGTTATTAGGGTTGAACGTGTTTAAGGGTGATTTTGGAAATTCCTTGGTGAGATATTTACTCCACTCAATTTTTAAAAGCTTTCTGGAGAAGGTGGGGATCGGGTTTTAGGGGAGAGAAGGGAGATGAATCTCTATCTCTCTCTCTCTCCCTGGCTACAGACTGAGAATTTAAGAAGGTGAAGATTAGGGTTTATGAGTCAGATCAAGTGTAGAGAAGAAAGAAATCATCAGCATGGGAGAATAAAGAAGATGATAGCTTAGGGTTTTAAAAGCTAACATCTTTAAGGTAATGCTTTCCTCTCTTGCAGTCTTTCTTTTCTGTTTGGGTTCCATTTCCATATTTATATAATTGTTATCTTCTTGTGTTAGGGAAGGATAACCTTTAAGAGTTGAATCGAGAATTTTAAAGGAGATGAAGCTTCAATAATAAGTACGAGAATTTGATTTACTACACTGTTTACATAAGTTTATTTTGGGAACTTCAATTTTTGATGAGGTTAAAGGCTAAATCTAGTGATTTAGATGAGTTTATAATGGTTTCAAAGCTTGATGAGCATTACTGTAAGTTGTTAAATGAGATCTAAGATTTGACCTACATAATCTAGGTTTTTTCTTACCGAGATCCCTTGTACAGTCGAGCGTGGTATTCTTCTTCCCATGCACGATCGCACGTAGCTTCCTTCCTTTGAATGACCGTGCACCCTCCCTTGTATTTCCTTGAATGGCCACGTATCCTCCCTTGAATTTCTCTGCGTGGTTGTGCATGGCATATTGATTTTCCTTGCACAACTGCGCATGGATCCCTTCTTTCCTTTGAACGGCCACTTAGACCTCTTATATTTCCCTTTGTATAGCCTAGTGGCCTTTTTTTCTTGGTAATGCATGGCCAACTAGCCCTCTGTTTTGTGAAATGCATGGCCTATTGTTTTGTTGCACAACCAAGTGCCTTATTCCTCTTCCAATGCACGACCACATGTACTTCCTGTACACATGCTCCTAAATAATAAATCACACATAATCATGATCATGGTATTATATTAAATTCTTTAAACTTATTGGAAGAGCCACATAATCGAGTTAAATGAAGCTAGTAGTGAGTAATGTTGTCAAGAATTGTTATTAAAGGGGTGGTTAGCATGCTATCTGATCATTGAGGGATTAATAGATTGTGAAGCCTTCCTAATGCAAAATTTTAGTAAGATATGGTTAGAAAAGTATGACTATAATATGGGGTGTTATTGAAATTTGAATGACATAAATGTATTTATAAGAGGGAGTAGATTGAATTAAGTTGTAAGTCATTTAAAGCGATCAATATGCTGTATATGGTATGGTCACCTAATTGGAGAATCCCTTTGTATAGATATATGTATATAGAAAAAGTGATAAAACCTATTGAGGTAATGTATGGGGTTCACTTGAAAGCTAATTTAAAGAGAGAGACTTGCATATGGCTATAGTAATATGAATGGTTTTGCTAGAATATGTTTTAGTGCATATTGGGCATAGAACTAAAGAAGAGTAAGAGGCAACATAATAACCTAAGAATTATATGCTATTTAATGTGTCATATAAAATTGGTATAAAGTATATAACCTATCAAAGTAGATGGTTTTACCCAAATTACTACACATTGATGTGTCTTTACAGTGGCATGGAAATACTATGATATAGTCTAGTGTTTATAAGAGGATAGTTGAAATGTTACTTATCTAAGTTAAAGAGTTGGGACATTATAATTTATGCTTAGTTATGAGATAGCAGAAGTTGGGTTATGCTTTAAGTCATAATGGAAGGTAGTGACTAGCTTTGATGTAAAGGAACATGCTTGTTTATTTGCTCATGTCCTATAACTTATTATGTGAAAACATGTGCCACAAGTGATGTACTGACATTGAGATGGAGTAATCTTACATAGACTTACTTAGGTGTAGAATGTTATAAGATACAAAGTATAAGTAAGGTTATTGATGCATATATGATCACGTTAGGGTATATAACATGTCGTCTATGATCTAATAAACTATAAAAGTGGACTAAGGAATTGAATAAGAACATGTGTTGACCTTAGGATGAAAATAACTTATTCATCTTATTATATTGATCATAGATGTTTAAATGTTGTCCAAGTGATTATGTATCAATTTGAATAACTAGGTTATGATATGTAAGCTATTTACGACAACCAGCAATAAGGTACGTCATTGAGAACTTTTAATGAATTATGTCAATGTAATATCTTATCATTGATGTATCTATGCTATGATAAGTAGTCTAGTCTGACTCGGTATGTGAACAAGTATAAATAACAAAAGCATGTATGTCATGATTCAAGTTGTACTTATAGTATATATATGGACATGCATATAACCTTATGGAAACTTTTAATAACAAGAACTACACCTTTATATTGCCTTTATTGGAATCATGCATAATGTTAAATATGACGAGATAGATTAATGAAAGATTATACATTATTAATGTTTGCATAATCAGGCAACTATTATGATATGGATGAATGAGTGTTGATGCAACTATGTCATCATATGATCGGCATCCACGTATACTTGAGCCTAAAGCTCAATACTGATCTATGAAGAGAATAATATACATTTTATATCAATTGTGGCTTTAAGCAAAGGCTGTAAAGAATCAAGAAGAATATGTTGAATCAAAGATGTTCTTAAAAATAGTAAAGCCTGCGGATCTTAGTTCAGTTGTGGATTAGATAGGCATGCCTAGAGGAATACAGTCGCAGCTGCCATAGTTGACCCCATTTGGGTCCATTGTTTATTCCTTTAGTGGAACCATAGCTCGGCCCTTTTGGGTCCATCATTTGATATCTTTGGATATCCATTGTTCGATAACTTCGGATATCCATTGTTTGATAACTTCGGGTATCCATTGCTCCTATTATCCACCCTTTGAACTAGTACTTAGGCAGGCTATTAAAGATTATAAAATGTGTGCTAAATAAAGAAATATATGCAGTGATTTCTTCACTTATATAATATAAGCATGATGAATGGCCTATTATGTTACTTTATGTTAAATTCCTTTCTGGCTATAAATTATTTCAATGAAATGAAATTTATGAAAAATATACATGTGATAATTGGACTTTCTCGGCTAATCATGATATGAAATGTCATTCTATGTAATTCCATGCAAAGTTGGTTGGTCAATACATATAAATGTTTTCACATGAATGTGTATACCAATAACTCTGACATAATCCAATGGACAATGTATGACATAATATGATGTTATTTGACATTTATTTTGCCATGCTAAGACAGCTGTAAGGAATACATGATTACGAATAGAAATTATGAGTTATAAATATATTATATACTTAAGATTATATGAGATATGTGAAGTAATTATGCCTAAAAGTATCTTTTATAGACGTTACATGACACCTGCAATCCCTTATACTTTGATGGAGCATTGAATGCATATCTTATATAATTAATGTGATTAAATGCATATGATTGAGGTTTGTACTACTAATAAATAAGGATGTTTGGATTCATAAATGAAAGGAATTGAGGTACGTAAATTATACTAGTTTTTCAAGAAAGAGCTTTGATTATAAAAGTAAATTGAAATGTCATTAGGAACTAGACGAGTTCACTTAATGCTCTAGATTATTTTAAGATTAGTACTTACTATTAAGGGTGAAGACTGCTCCGTGATGTTCATTGTAAATGATTACTATTGAAGACTCATATGTTTTTCCTTAATTGTGAAGGTTGTACTGATTAGATGATATTTTATTAAGAGTTTGTCCATGGGATTTTGTTTTCCCACTAAGCTTTATAGCTTAGCATGGGTTTGTTTATCCGTGTAGGTCTCAGGATAAGCTCCACTTTGGATCGATAGCTGTAGTATCTTGACCCAATGAAGAGAAGATCTGGCAGGTTGCTATTGTCCTCAAGATTTTCATAATGTATCGAAGGCCCTTTATGTTATGTCTCCTTATTTTGGAGTTTTATTTGGTTATATTGTGGCATGTAATTAAGGCCTGTATTATTATTATTATTATTATTATTATTATTATTATTATTATTATTATTATTATTATTATTATTATTATTATTATTATTATTATTATTATTATTATTTCTGCCTGATCTTTACTAGGATTATGTTAGTATTGATGATTATGCATGTATGGTGGACTAGGGTGTTACATAGAGTGATTCTGAGGAATCACCCGAACATTTACATTCCATTTACCTTTCACATTTCAACATTTCATTCATTTAGTAGACCATCATTGGCCTACTAAAGTGAGTCGCCATGACTCACACCACGGTATAATCTTTCTATGGCTAGCCAACTATATTCTGAATTAGATTATCCACTAGACTTTTACTAAGGGCAATTAAGTCATTTAGTTCATTAAATCATCGTAACATATTTAATTTGCATTCAATCCACATTATTAACTCTTGTGAACACTACTTAATCAGTATAACATTCCCACGTTAATTTCATCCCTTTTCTATTACTACATTTTCTATTCCCATTCATTCAATACCAGATTTATTACAGTTTAGTTACTATGCCACTCTATTTCACAAATGACAATATTATCATGCCATACATAACACAATTTCAATATCAATAATATATGATATAAAAATCTAAAATTCTTAATAGATTAACATATATTTCAATTTAATCATGCATTCATTTTATTGTCTTACTTTTGGCTAATTAACAATTTTCCCATTAAATTCCTTTAGAAAAACATTCACTTTTATCCAACTTTTCTATATTGAATTCTTCTCCCTTTTTCTTTATTTATTCACTTCTAAAATATGTTTCTTAATAGTTGTATTTATTTGTGGTTTTAATTAATAATTTATACATTGGTCCTTATAGGTTTACTTATAAACTATTCATCCAATTTCTATTATTTTTAGTCTTATCTCACTTTTCTTTTTATAACTATTTTATTACATTATTATTATTATACTATTGTATTTTTTCCCTAGACTTTAACAATAAACAATTATCATTTTTTTCTTTAAAATAAATTTTTTTATCGTCCAGACTTTTAACTTTCAATACATTATAATTTTTTACATTTTTCTTCTTATAATGGTTAATTACCATTTAGTCCTTCCAAAATCCATTAAACTACAAAATTTCCCTTCACTTCCAATTTATTTATGAAAATATCTTTACTTATCCAATTAATCCCATTAATTTAATATTTATTCCTATTATTACCATTTAGTCCCTAGCTAGCTAAATTACCTTTTAGTCCATCAAATTTTAATAAATTACAAAAATACCCTTTAGTTCATTTTATTTACGAAATTGCCACCAAATATACTTTTTACACTATTAATTCGATATGCATTAGCAAACTTTCATTTTAGTCCCTAAACTTAATTTCATACATAAATTCGCATTTAATACTCTTTTCATTATTCATTGGTCTAATTTAACCTTTATTTTATTGGAATTACAATTTTTTATCCTTTTTGTTAGTATTTGGAAAAATTACCATTTTACCCCTAACACTTTTAAATTCTTCCATTTTAATCCTTATGCATTTCATTAATGATATATTGTTTTCCTTCTTTTCATTAATATGCCCCTAATAAATTTAAATTATTACATTTTAATCCTTTATCACTCTATTAACTCATAATTTACTTCGACTTCATTAATGTTCCAATTTCATCATCATTTCATTATAAATATGATTTATCCAGTGTATAAACTTCACATTTAACTTCATTCTTACTTCCCAGTTTATTATTCCAACATCATTACATGCTAATTATTATTATTACACATTCAAATTTTATTATTATTCAAAATATACCCTAAGTATACACGGTTATATATTCGGTCTCACTATTTATTTTTCATACATTCATTATTTTACTTCATTAATCACTTATATTACTTCATTTTATGACTCATAACATAGATCCATGCTTAAATCACATTAGACATGCCAAAATCATTAGGAAATCTTTAAGCATACTATTTGACCTATAAATGTTCATCCTTACCAATTTATGCTCTTCCATTTTTAAATCATTCAAACATCATTTTTAAACTCCTTAATTATGTTTATGTCATCTATTTTAATTAAACATACATTATTCCCATACATACATAATATACATAAGCAAAAATCACTTGAAATCAATGGAAAATAAGGAATATTATATACACATACCTTAAATTCCTATCCACCACACTTAAATCTTCATTTTCATCACCTTAATTCTATAAAAGCATCACCATCTCCATTTTGCTCCTAAGGTGGCCGAATAAACCAATGAAATTTCCATAAAAATCATGTTTCAATAATTGATTCTAACATCATAAATAAACTCTACACCCCTAAATCCATCAATACTTATCTTTAATTTGAATTAAAAACCTTAATTTTACTTAACTCATTTTTACACTATAACCTTAATCCTTTGATTTAATCCACTTCTTCCACCCAAGTTGGATATTAGAGGCTACTATAGTGTTATAGAAGGGCTGAATATTATCTAGGAGGCTTGATTTTAGAGAGAGATGGAAAAAGAGATAAAAAAATTCTTAAGAGGGGGAGAATAACTTACGATTTTGAAGAAGAATGAAGAGAAAGGCAGAAGTTTGGAGTTCTCTCTAGAAAATACTAATATTTTGGCTTTATATAGCCTAACATTTGGGCTAGGTTGGTCCAACCAAAGTGATTGGACCAAATTTAAGTCCAAATTTGATTTTAAGCCCATTTATGCATCCTAAATTATTTTTCTCTCTTCCAAAATCCACATTCTATGAAAATTAATCTCATAATTCTTAAAATAATAAATTAAGCCTCCATAAAATTTTTTAACTCAATCGGAGTCCATTTTTGGTTCAATTTACTAAAACTAGTTCGATTAAACAATTTTCGGTGTTATAGTAAAATTAATTTTTTACCATCAAATAATTCTAAATATTAATTAGAGTCCAACTGGAATTTTTTATAATTTTTGAAGATCATTTGCTATTTTTAAAGTCTCGATCAAATTCACAATCAACCAGTTACTATTTAAACCAAAACTATTATTTTTCTCTTAATTTCTATGTTCAAACCTTTCTAAAAATACTTTTAAATTTCTCAAAATATAATCATTAGGCTTCATGAATATTTTTGGATTAATTGGAGACTATTTTTTTGATCTGTTCCACTTTTACCAATCCGATAACCTGATTTTTCGCGTCGCTGGAAAATTATTTTTTTTTACCATATAATTCTCATCTCAATTGATGTAAATCTGAAAATTATGATGATTTTTAGAGTTCATTTGTTATCTTTAAAATTTTGATCAAACTTAATCAACCCGAGCACTATTTGAACAAAAAATGTGACTTTTTCCTTATTTTTAATTTTTAATAGCCTATTTGACCTCATTTTTAGTCCAAATTACATTATTGGTCTCCTGTTAATCTCATCTTCCCAATGATCCAATAAAATATTTTTTTAACTCAGGGAAAACACTATCCACCTCAATGTCACTATTCACCATCGAAAAATACTATTTCTGACTAACCTAATATTTAGGCCATTACATCCTAAGTTTCTCCTGCAACCAAATCTAAACAAATAACAAAACTTTTAGTATAAAACAAAAAAAAAGAAAAAAAGAACGTAAAAGCTGCTAGAATGGTTTGGTATCCATTCCAGGAAAAAATTAGGTATAAGATTGTGTAAAAATATGTAAAAAGATGTATGTTCCACAAAGAAAAGCTAGTATGAAAACCTACAAGAGGCACACTACCTTACAATAAATGACTACAGATACCTGAGGCAGGAGTGGGCAGCCAATGAAGAGGGTGGTAGGATTAGCATGCACATCATCCAGTCCAAATACGATTTTTACCAGTATCAGTGGAAATGGGATAAACCCTTTATGGATGCCATTGACAATGTCAAATAACTGGTAGTATCCTAAGGTTCCATTCTCACTAGTGATGCACAAGTAATGAGCTAGGCACATGAAAAAGGTAGCACCCACAACATAGGTTACATTACTATTGAAGTAATATATGCTATCAAAAAGTAGGTTGAGCACCACTGGCTCAGAAGGTTCAGCAAAGACCTTGACATCAGAAGGATGAACCCCCAAGGAATGAACGACTTCTTATGGACAGTTGGGCACATAGTTAGGTACACATGGAAGGGTACCCTAGGGTAAAAGGGACATTCAAGATGGTTGCAAACTCCTCATGAAGAGGGTAAATTTCTACATTGTTGAAGCAAAATGCATGAAAGCGGGAGTTCCAATAATGATTTTAAGCCACTAGCAGATAAGCATCCAATTCTACTCTCTAAAGGAACTTTAAGTTGGAATAAAGGGATAAAATGGTATTATCCAAAGTAGAGTAGTCGTTTAATAATAAAGCAAGGCACTCAGAAAAAGGGGTCATGTTAACAAGAATGAGGTATGAGGTAATGCAATTGAGGATGCAAATAGGGGAAAGGAATAACAATGAAGAAATGTCAAGTGAGGAGCAATACTAGTTGAAAATTCGACAGCACTACTTATGAGTCAATCTGTACGGCCATACATTTAGAGTGCATGCCTGTACATTCATCCCAGTTACCACCAGGTGAAAATGAATATTAAAAATAATATTTACATGTCATACACCTCATCTTGCACAATTTAAAAAGGCTATGCATGCTTCTAGCTCAACACTCTTACATGTTTTCGTTGTAAATTCCACAATTCAAGGTCGGGTCTCAATTTGAAGCTATATCTTCGATCACGTAATTTAGAAACTTCAAGAAGTATATTTTGCACACATACATAAAAATGCTAACACCAGAAAATTGATCACAAAAATATAGCTTATTGAAGGAAAAATAAAAGGTGTGCACATAATAAATGATGGTCTCAATTTGAGCATTGACCGAATGCTAGCAAGTGTACTAGATCGGCTAAGTAATATAGGGAAATATAATTATGACCCAAAATATCGAACCCAAGGGAAACTTGTGTTTGTATGTGCTATTTCAATTTCAAAACCAATTTTATGTGTAGAAGAGAGAAGAGAAATCCCAAAGTTATGATGAATGAAGATTTAAAACTAAAAGCAGTAATTGAAAACTAAAATAAAAACAATTTAAAGAGTTGAAATAAATAACGATCAAATGAAAGCAAGTAAATTGAATGAAGTAAAATCAATATTAAAAGCAACTTTCACTAAAGGACTATCCACCTTAACAAATATTGCTATGACTTAAACAAAAGAAAACATACAAGTAATTATGGAGAATTCAGATTAATAAACCCAGATAACTTTATTCAAGATTATCATTCCAAGCATTAAAATTTCCTTATTCAGAACAATTCAATACTTAGCATAAATACCTGAATTAATTCTCCTAGATGTCTATTAAAGCCTTTTTCAAGAGATCTAACTTTCACTTATTCGTAGTTACACTTTTCTCAATCTTAACCTACTCAAATCAACACACAATTATAGCTTATTCAGATTATAATCATGCTTTAACCTCAATAAATTAACCCAAGAACATGCAAATCAATAATCAACTTAAACCAATTACATAACCAATGTTAATCAAGTTAAAAATCAATTTAAAATTGAATAAAGATAAGACCAACTTGCATTAAATTGAAGATCAAACTTAAGTCATAACAATACAAGTTAAGGATTCAAGTATCCTTTAGCAAAAGTTAAAGAAAACTACTCACAAGACATACTTAAAATTAAAACAAAGTGTTGAAGAAAAACAATGAAAATAAAGCAACGTAAAAATAAACTAACGAAAGTAAAGCTTAATTCTCAGGTTCTTCTCCTCCTTCTCTGGTGTTTTAGATTGCTATTTATAGGGCAAAAACGTAGTAGATTCCTTCTTAAACTCCAGACATCAAATAGGAAGTGAACTCTGCTTAAATAGGAAGCTCAAAAAGAATCCATCGCGTAATGGGAGACTGACACGTGGCCATGTGTCTCCCAGTGCATTTCTACAAGTGGTCATGTGTGGCCTTTGTTCTTCCTCACACGTGGTCACGTGTGGATTAGCCTTGTTTCACACGTGGTCACGTGTCCTCTTGGTTTTCATCACTTGTTCTTTCACGTGGCCATGGGTCTTTAAGCTTTAATCTTCACGTGGCCATGTCTTCTAAGCAGCAACCCTTCACGTGGCCACAGGTAGATTTATGGGAGACTGACACGTGGCCATGTGTCTCCCAGTGCATTTCTACACGTGGTCATGTGTGGCCTTTGTTCTTCCTCACACGTGGTCACGTGTGGATTAGCCTTGTTTCACACGTGGTCACGTGTCCTCTTGGTTTTCATCACTTGTTCTTTCACGTGGCCATGGGTCTTTAAGCTTTAATCTTCACGTGGCCATGTCTTCTAAGCAACAACCCTTCACGTGGCCACAGGTAGATTTCTTCATTGATTTCACGTGGTCAAGTGAAAAGCTTCTAGACTGAACACTCACTTTCTCGTATAAATTTCTCATATTTGCAGTTTTGGCCCAAATCTTTGCCTTTTTCCAATTTCAACCCTTTTTCAGCAAATTAAACTTGAAAAACAACCAAAACTATAATTAACCTTAAAAACATACAAATCACTAATTTAACTCTAAAACAACCTAAATAACACCAAATTAACTAAATGACAATGCTTAAAACATATTAAAAGCTATATATAATTAACACTTATCAAATACCCCACACTTAAACCTTGCTTGCCCTCAAGCAAATTAGAACAATCCCACCTTCAAAACCATCAAACGTGTACAAAGATATACAACTTCAAAACCAAGCTTAGCACTTTAACAAAAGCACTTAATATAATCTCTAAATAGATCAACTTCGAACAAGATAATATAAGTTAATTTCCTTGAGTGTGTGCAAGACCAAATCATTTTAAGCAATTTTGAAAATCAAAATATCAACACAACTAGATAATGAAGTATAGAATATATGAATGCATAAGCATACAATCGGTTTCATGCTTGAAACTCTAGAAACACAATAGGCCTCTCCTTTAGCACCGGAACCTGAAGGTCATCTCCGCTAAACAAATCAAAACAAGCTTAAAATCATATAAGTCTTTCAAGGGTTGTAATGGGGCTAAGGATATGGTTATCAAAGAATGGATAAAAGATAATCAAAATGAATAGCCACTCTAAGACAAAATAGATTACTAAATCCCAATAACTTAAGCAACATATATTTTGCTTATTCTTGCCTCACTTTCAAACTACCTTTTAAGAGATGTTATGCCCTTTTTTCAAAAAGTCATCATATTTTTATTTTTCTACTTGTATTACCCCACACTTAGATTTTTTCATAATTTTGTTAGCTTTTTTTTTCAAACTTTCAAACGTACTTTTTTTAAGCTAGCATTCACAAAAATACTTGAATAAACTCAAGGTAATACAAGGTAAATTTTTCACTTGCCTTCATCAATAACTTTGCTAAGATTTTCTCACTACACCCAATAAAACTTTAACCACTCATAAATCCATTTAGTCCTTAAAGTGGCCAATTCCATATGGTGAGATAAAGGATTTTTAGGTATATGGCACAATATTGAGGGTAACAAGAAAATATTAATGGTAAGCGTTAAGCATACCCTTTTAGGCTCAATTTTGCTTTTCAAAGGATAATTTCACCAAGGTAAGTAAAAAGTCTTTTAAGAAAGTTTATCAAAAGTATTGCCTAGATCATTTTCTAAGTTATTTGAGTTAATCATATGCTTTGATGGGTGATGAGGAAGGTTCTAGTGCTCTAAATTTCCATACTTCACTACTTCATTGTATTGGATTTTTCTAAGTTAAAAACTGGTCTAAGTGCTTTCAAGGATTTGAAAACTAACAAATATTTATCAAGCTGAAGATTAAACTATCTAAAGATTTATCAAACAACATATTTGTTCTCTTGCTAAGCAAAGGCTCTAAACATGCATATTCCTATATCCAAGTTCAATTTGTTCAAAGTTTTGAAGGCAACCGGGGCAAACTAAGTTCTCATGCAGACTAATTGAAAAAGTGAACTACATAAGTATTCAACATGTTTTACAAACTTAAGAAAGCAAACAAAACATAAACAAAACAAAACACCAGAAAACAAAATATAAAACACAAAAATTGATTCATGAAAAAGAAAAGAGAAGGTAGAAGACAATCTCCCTGAAAGGAAGCTACCCCCTCCTCAAAACTTTGTTGTCCACGGCAAATGAAGAACTATTCAGTTGGAGGCGGAGGTGGAGGATACCGCTGCCAAAATTGGTGTATAAATTGCTTAACAGTCCTATTACCTTCCATCACCGTATACCGTAATGTATCTAGTTTTTCTTGCATGAAACCAAAATGTTAAGTGCAAAATATCCTCAAAATTACACATGTATAAGTAATAATGGCAACAAATCATAGCAATGGAGGATATGAAAACATAAATGAAGGAGCAAGGACCATGAATACTTACTTGAAAATGAGAACCAAACCAATTTATAGCTCAAGATTGAAATGGTGTGTCCGTGGCCACGTGAAGAGTGAGGTGGGTGTGTGTGTGGTCACATGTATGTATGTGAAAGGGAGGCAGTGATTTTAGACGTGACCACGTGATGGAAAAGGTGAAACCACACGTGGTCATGTGTGTGTCTTTGCTATAGTCATGCATGGCCACGTGTGGTACAATGCATGTTCCTCACGTGGTCACGTGTGAGCCTTATTCTGTGTATCAACTGTTTTCTGAAAATAACGCACTTTACGAATTTTTGCCATTTTAATTACATCTTCCCAAAATTTAAAGCCTAGTTACCTTCCTAATTCATGAACCGAAATAGACAAATAACAGCACACCAAACTTAAAACAACTAAAACATAAAATCACACTAAAATAAACTATAATAATTAAAGAGAGAAGAAGTAGAAGTTCTAAGTTTTAGAGTCTTCAGCTAGACTATTCAAATCGTTTATTAGGTATTGTGAAGAACCATGGTTGCCTCAGCAACCTCTTGTTGTTCGAGTTGATACGGTTTGAGCCGATGACCATTTACCGTAAATTCATGACCATCTTTTAAGCTTTTGATCGACACTACGCCAATATTATTGCTTGACATTACTTGGTATGGTTCGAGCCACTTTGATTTCATCTTTCGTTTGGTCTTTTCTTTATAAAGTGTTGCATTGTCATATAACCTTTTTTGAATTTCATCGAGTTCATTGAGCCTTCGTTGAGGTTGCACTACCGGCTTAAAATTATCCTCCATGGGTATACGATGTGTGCAATAGCTGGGGCTAATCCCTTTTAAGTCGGATGTTGCCCAACCAATTGCTCCTTTGTGCTTTTGGAGGACTTCAATGAGCTTTTGCTCTTCCAAACCTGTCAATAAAGATGAAATAATTACTGGCTCAGCATTATTTTTTAAAAATACATATTTCAAATGAGATGGAATTGTTTTAAGTTCAGAATCTCCCTTAGGAGGGGACGGTTCATCCTCCGTTTCATCATGTTCACTGTGGTTTTTTCCAAATTTTGTACCAACTTCATCTCCTTTGCTTCAAAATCTTCCAATTCCTTGGGATGCATTAAACAACTTTGAAGCTCATCATTGAGAATGATTTTCTCTTGTTTCGTGTTGACACATTCTTGAATTTCATCAATAAAATAAATGGACTCTTCAAAATCATACGAGCGATGTTTTAAAATTTTATTGACATTGAAAATCATTTTCTCCTCGTTGAATCTCAAAGTGATCGTTTGTCCATGAACATCAATTAAGGCTCTTGCCGTATTCAAGAATGGCCTACCCACTATTAATGGCACCTTCATATCTTCCTCCATGTCCATGACCACAAAATCAATTGAAAATATGAAATTTCTTACTTTTACCAACAGATCTTTAATAATTCCCTTCGGTTTCTTCACCGATCTATCTGCCAATTAAAGTGTCATTCGGATCTCCTTTAGGTCACCTAAATTCAATTTCCTGTAAATTGAATAAGGCATCAAATTAATACTAGTACCCAAATAACATAAAGTATGCCCAATAAAATTACCTCCTAGTTCACAAGGCAATGTAAAACTACCAGGATCTTCTAGTTTTTTAGGAATTTTATTGGTCAAAATAGCACTACAATTACCGGATAATTGAATCATTCCTATACCTTCTAGCTTTTTCTTATTAGTGCAGAATTCCTTCATAAATTTAGCATATTTAGGCATGTGTAATAAAGCTTCAGCAAATGGTAAATTTATATGTAGCTTTTTAAACATGTCTAAAAATCTACTTAATTGCTCATTTTGTCTTTCTTTTCTAGCTAGAACAGGAAATGGTAATTGAGATTCATCAAGAACAGTAGAAACAAGTTTTTCTTTACCTTTACCCTTCTCAACCATAAGAGGCACTTTTTCATTATTTTCAGAGTTAGAAACACTTACCTCCGTTGTTGGTTCCACCCTTGGAGAAGAATTCTTACCAATTTCAGTTTTCTCTAACTCTTTCCTACTCCTTAAGGTGATTGCTTTGGCTTCTTCTTTTGGATTTCTGTCCACATTAGATGGAAATGTCCCTTGAGTACGGTTTGATAAAGAACTAGAAAGTTGCCCCATTTGGTTTTATAGATTCCTAATGGATGCCTCTTGGTTCCTCATCCAAATATCTTGCGATTTCCATCTAGCATCTTGGCTAGCTAAAATTGAGTTTTGGGAGGCCATGAAGTTTGCAATCATTTCTTCAATTTTGGATTTCTTTTCTTGAGGAGGGGGAGGTTGAGGTTTTTGAAATTCAGGTGGTTGGTGGTATGATTGTGATGGGTATTGGTTTGGGTAATGTGGTGGAGCTTGGTTTTGGTATGAAAGTTGATTATTGGGAGGTTGATTATAGTTAAATTGAGGTCTAGGATTAGGGTTAGAAGAAGAACCTTAATTACCTTCCCTCCATGAAAAATTTGGATGGCTTCTCCATCTCGCATTGTAAGTGTTACTATACGGGTTCAAGGCATTTACTTCTTCTACCATACCTTCATTATTCTTCATTCCCAAAGGTCCTGGAATTCCTACATAAGAATCAACTTCATTAGATAACATAGAAACATTTTTAGCTTTAAGCTCATTTATTTCTTTTAAATGCCTTTTTTCCATTAATTCTAATTGAGCTTTCAACATAGCTACTTCATCAATATTATGAACTCCCTGTTTCTTTTGAGTTGCTCTAGAGGTTGCCCATTAAGCATCACTGGTAGCCATCTCATCAAGAAGCAAAAATGTATCTTCCGGAATTTGGTTCATAAAACTACCATTTAAGGCTGCGTCCAATAAAGACCTTGTTGATGGATGGGCACCTGTATAAAAAAATGTGCGTTAGTTGATAAACAGGAACTTCATGATGAGGACAAATTTTTAAAAGTCTCCTAAATCTTTCCCAGCTTCGTGGAATGGCTCCTCATAAAATTGCTGGAAATCAATAATTTGTTTTCTAACGAGGGCAATCTTAGTAGGTGGAAAGAATTTTCACAGGAATTTTTCTTGCATTTGTTGCCAAGAATGGATGGATTGATTTGGTAGCATTTGTAGCCAATCCCTAGCTTTTCTTATGAAGGTGAATGGAAAGAGTTTTAACCTAATTGCATCAGTCGATACATTAGGAATTTGCACAGTGTCCCTAACTTCTAAGAACATATCCAAATGTTGTGCAGGATCCTCTATGTACGAACCCGAAAATTGGTTTCTTTGTACCATCATGATGGTAGTGGGTTTAATCTCAAAAGGCTATTGGTGAGGAATCCTAATGGTTCTATGTTCTTCATTCTACCTAGGAATAGCATAATCCCTAATGGTTCTAGGTCTATACCCATTCCCGGGAGCTTGGTGGGGTACGTTTTGCTCTTCGATCCTAGTTGGTGGATCATTCATAGGTTGTTCTATTTCCCGATCATTCATGTTGCCTCTTCTATTCCTATGAAATGTCCTCTCAATTTCAGGGTCTAATGGTAGGATGGGGTTGTTTCTCACCATAAACCACTAGTCACCCAAAAAGAAAACAAGAAAATAAATGAAGAAGAGAAGAAAAACACAAAAACATAACTTTAAAATCAAAATAAATAAAAAAAACGCCAATGTAATCCCCGGCAACGGCGCTAAAAACTTGATCGGATGCTAGCAAGTATATATAGGAAAACATAATTATGACCCAAAATATAGAACCCAAGGGAAACTTGTGTTTGTATGTGCTATTTCAATTTCAAAACCAATTTTATGTGTAGAAGAGAGAAGAGAAATCCCAAAGTTATAATGATTGAAGATTTAAAACTAAAAGCAGTAATTGAAACTAAAATAAAAAAAATTTAAAGAGTTGAAATAAATAACAATTAAATGAAAGCAAGTAAATTGAATGAAGTAAAATCAATATTAAAAGTAAATGAAAGCAAGTAAATTGAATGAAGTAAAATCAATATTAAAAGTAACTTTCACTAAAGGACTATCCACCTTAACAAATATTGCTATGACTTAAACAAAAGAAAACATACAAGTGATTATGTAGAATTGAAATTAATAAACCCAGATAACTTTATTCAAGATTATCATTCCAAGCATTAAAATTCCCTTATTCAGAACAATTCAATACTTAGCATAAATACCTGAATTAATTCTCCTAGATGTCCATTAAAGCTTTTTTCAAGAGATTTAACTTTCACCTATTCGTAGTTACACTTTTCTCAATCTTAACTTACTCAAATCAACACACAATTATAGCTTATTCAGATCATAATCATGCATTAACCTCAATAAATTAACCCAAGAACATGCAAAACAATAATCAACTTAAACCAATTACTTAACCAATGTTAATCAAGTTAAAAATATATTTAAAATTGAATAAAGATAAGACTATGTTTAAGAACTAAGAAATAATCAACTTGCATTAAATTGAAGATCAAACTTAAGTCATAGCAATACAAGTTAAGGACTCAAGTATCCTTTAGCAAAAGTTAAAGAAAACTACTCACAAGACATACTTAAAATTAAAACAAAGTGTTGAAGAAAAACAGTGAAAATAAAGCAACGTAAAAATAAACTAACGAGAGTAAAGCTTAATTCTCAGGTTCCTCTCCTCCTTCTTTGGTGTTTTAGATTGCTATTTATAGGGCAAAAACGTAGTAGATTCCTTCTTAAACTCCAGACATCAAATAGGAAGTGAACTCTGCTCAAATAGGAAGCTCGGAAAGAATCCATCGCGTAATGGGAGACTGACACGTGGCCACGTGTCTCCCAGTGCATTTCTACATGTGGTCACGTGTGGCCTTTGTTCTTCCTCACACGTGGTCACGTGTGGATTAGCCTTGTTTCACACGTGGTTATGTGTCCTCTTAGTTTTCATCACTTGTTCTTTCACGTGGCCATGGGTCTTTAAGCTTTAATCTTCACGTGGCCATGTCTTCTAAGCAGCAACCCTTCATGTGGCTAAGGGTAGATTTATTCATTGATTTCACGTGATCATGTGAAAAGCTTCTGGACTGAACGCTCACTTTCTCGCATAAATTTCTCATATTTGCAGTTTTGGCCCAAATCTTTGCCTTTTTCCAATTTCAACCCTTTTTCAACAAATTAAACCTGAAAAACAACCAAAACTATGAATTAACCTTAAAAACATACAAATCAATAATTTAACTCTAAAAAAACCTAATAACACCAAATTAACTAAATGACAACGCTTAAAACATATTAAAAACTATATATAATTCACACTTATCAAGCATGCAATAACAAAGAACAATAAGCATTAATGAATGGTCAATGTGAAAATAATAAAGTATAACTTTTTAATATTATGCTAATGTAAAAATGATTTCTTGATGATAAATTGTAAATAAAATAATTTTGCTTGTTTGGGATGATAAAATGTAAATTTTTAGAATTATTTTGAAAAAATGGGGGTTATTTTTGCATGAGTTTGGGTCAAAACCAGTGAAAAATCGCTATTCACGTAGCATTTTGCATGCATGGAAATATTTCGTATTCAAAAACTTTTCAAATTGGATTTTTTGTAAGTGTATACCTTTGCATCTCCAGCATAAGGCCATACACTCCAGTGTACACCCATACACTCCTCAAAATTTAAATGCAGTCAGTTTCTTTTCCTTTTCTTCTTATTTCTTTATTCTTTCTCTTCTTCTTCGATGATTCCAAAAGGTATCCCTTTATATTTTGATCTTTTCTCACCCTAAAAACATTATTTTATGATTTTAATCCTGCACGTCACTTGTTTTTCACATTGCACACTTCTAGACACCAATTTTGCAAGTTTTCATCAAGTTCGACCCTATAAATGAAAAAGGTACGATTACAATCTCTTAACCTTTTTTATGATGAAAATGAGTTTGATATCAAACAAAATTGGTAGTATGAGTTATTGTGAGTGTGAAGGATGATTGTTGGTAATTGTTTTAATTTTGTTTTGAAAAAAAATTGAATAAAAGTGTGAGGTTCGGTTACTGCACTTGGGTTTTCCTATTAGTTAATTACATAAATGGCTATCTAGTGTAATTTATTGACTTGTTTTGGTAAAATTGTGTATATAGGTAGTATGTGACTTTGTATGAAATTTTGAACAAATATGCAGATGGATATATATGTGTAACACAGGATGTGTATATGAGAATAATGATGCAATGGAAATGAAAATAATATTAGTAAATATATATTTAGTTATGCTCATTGTATATATATGGTACGTAAATAAAGAATGTGAAATAGTAGAAAGCATACATGGGACCTCCCTTTTCTAATTGAGCAATAATGAATAAATAAAAAGGAATACACACGCTAGTGGTAAGAGAACATGCATAACTTGTAAATGGTAATGAGATGAAAGAAATAGATAGAAGGGAATAATGAAGTTTACATGATTTAAATTAAATTAAGCCTATTCTTTAAAGAGAGTGTATGCACTGATACTGGTTGCTCGTGTGTAAAATAGGATTAATGGTGACAAAATGGCAAAAATAATACATGCATGCAAATGTTAACATAATCGCTTCATTTACTTGACTTAGTTTTTGTATATACATGTTTTTTATGAAAGTTTTGGCATGATTACTAGATGCTCGGTGGTAGGTTACAAAGAATTAGATGTTGATTAGTTATTATAGCTTTGAGAACAAATTTTGTGCAAGATTGGGCCTAGTCTTCTAAGGTGTTATGCTGTCAAAATTTAGGCATAAAATGCTATGATATCTAAGAAACACTTCCAACAATGCATCATGACTAACTGTGAAACCTTAGTTTGTGCAGGATTTGGATCCTCGGTATCCCATATAGATGATGCCTAAATAAGGTGAATGTTATCGAGCTTTAGGAGAGACACACATGTTAACCAGCCAGTTCATGTTCAGGAACCTACTGACATAGCTGGGATTAATAAATAAGGTTGATGAATTGATAGTGTGAGCTGGATGGACTCACATCTACGCAGAGGCCTACCAAACTTATCAAAAAATGACCTAAAAATTTTTAGCTACCTCTAGGTAATTAGGGAACCAGCGGCCAGATGATAAGGAAAAGGTTATTTCTTATCGCATCCAGGGTCAGACGATGACTATGACATGTAGCCATTTTGCCTAGATTCTAGGATTACCTATAGGTGAAGGATTAATCAGGCCTGAGAGGTCTGCCATGGCAGAGATGTGGGTGGAAATTGCAAAACCAGAGGTCCCATATGTAAGGAGGATGGCAATGTCCACCCTATGTGATCACAGTTACTACAATATTTGTACAGAGTCCCCTCTTATTCTTACTTAGGGAGGTCAAGCAGTCCTGGTTCCATTGTGGTGCCAGAGATGTACAATTTATAGGGCATGATGGTAGGTAAGCAGATAGACTTGAGTTATATAATCTTGGCGCATATACATTCGACACAGCATAATTCGAGTGATACTACCATTATCGGGGGCTTGGTTACTAGGTTACTCCTAGCTGAGGGTCTGTTAAAGGCTTTGATGGGGCCATCTACAGAAAAGGGCATATATTTGGATAGAGAGGCTATGTATGACTTACGTATGGCTAGAGAGGATGAGGCCGCTCTTAATGGGATCAAGTTGATGACTTTAGAGGAGATGGATGAGGCTTTCCATCCGAGTAAGGAGATACCGGAGCATTAGCCACAACCTCTACATCTTGAGTAGGAACCTGGCGATGATCAGCAAATGAAAGATGTTCTTAGGCCAAGACTTAGAGAGGCGATCCCATTTATGGATTATTTTACAGGTAAGGCCCATCAGGAGCCAGCTACATCACAGTCATACAGGATTTCCCTACCTTCCAGCAAGAGCTTCCCCTTAAGGCATATGGTCATCCTAGTGCATCATCATCCTTAGCAATGCCCTTGCCTCAACAAGTAATTCTATGGGATGCTATATTGCAAGGTAGTCAAGGTTTGACTGTGACTCAAACCATTATGGCATCAAATATATAGGCAATATGCTAGGAGTAGACTCAACAGCATGATGCATATGTGAAGAGGTTCAATGACTTTGATGCTCTCTAACAATAGTTTGCATTTAATCTGACCAGGATAGAAAGAGGGGTAGATATGGATAAAAGTGTGTAGAAGGCCACAGAGCATATCATGACATTAGAGACTACTCTCCTCACTACGAGTGAGTCGGTCATGGAAGCCAGAGATGAGATGGATAAGAGGATAGATAAGTTGGATGCTAACTTTAGGGCACATGTGATGGGTATAGATGAAATAGTTGCAGGTTACCTAATATGGCTGGTATTCGGGGGGATTTGGATTGCCTAACGGGGTATATTAACAAGTTCGTCCATCCTATCATTGTTCAACCTCCGAAGCCGACAACCAGGCCCATCCGCTCCTCAAACATCGAGGTCATCATTTTATAGACATCATTCTTGTTCTCCACCAAAGGGCCCTGCTGATTGTGTCTTGCATTGAGGCTTCAAGATTTTAGGGAGATGTTGATCTTTTTTTATATACACATCCTCATACCACACACAGTTTACATACATTTATTTGGGCAGTTGTTATGGATTTTTTTTACATTGTCTTTTTGCTACATTTTGGATATTTGTATTGTATTTTACAGTTTGGATGTTTGTCTTAGATTTGTTCGGATTATTCTTTTGAGTTTGCCTTAAGATTATCACTTGTTCATCATGTTTAATGTAGGTTAGTTAATGGCTTTTGAGATGTATTGTGTTATAAATTGATATTACTTGTTGTTAGCAGGTTAAGTACGCTTTTAAGATATTCCTTTCATAGGGTAAAAGTGCTTAGTTAATAATGGGTTATATGTTACGATTTTGAATAGGCAATGAACTCAACAAGACTTACATGCCATATTACTAAAAAGAAAAGAAAGGAGAAAAAGATATATGCCAAAATAAAAATGGATAATTGTGTTCAGTAAACCATGCAGGGGGCAACAAAAACCAATCTAACTTTTCAACACTGCAAATGCAGGACAAATAAGATGTAACTAGTTACACAGAAAATGACCAATACAGCCTCACGAACACCACCTGTGATAGCACTCCCTCCGCTACAGGGGGCAAGTGGTCATGGTAACAATTAATTAACTATAGATCCAAGTCACCCTAACAACATGCATGAATTTTTTGTAATTTTTTGCAAATTGCCTTCAAATCACTGAATAGACATATAGTGGGATTGCCTTAAGGTATAGCCATATGGTGGGATTGCCTCAAGGATAGCCACATAGTGGGATCGCCTCGAGGTATAGCTATAGAGTGGGATTGCCTTTAAAATTAAGGTATAGCCACATGGTGGAATCGTTTTAAGGTACAACATAGAGTGGGATTGCCTTCAGGTTGGGGGTATAGCTACAGAAGTGGAATCGCCTTTGAACTAAAGAACACGCCATAAGCTGGCATCACTCACCAACCAAGCCTTCTTAAGAAGCAAATAGGGAGGATGCCTCCTTAGGTAAGCATCTCTCTTTTACTCCAAACTTTGGCTCGTCTAAACTCTTATGTGTACTAGTCTCCCCAAAGTTAGGGGCAACTGTAAGCATTGGATCTTAATGAGGCTTTTATCAGGATTACCTAATGAAGAAATCTACTCCTTCAAAGATAGCCAATTATGGATGATGGATCTTTTTTTGCATTGAAAATTGATTTTTTGAAAAATGTTTTAAGGTGCTTTGTGTTTGATTTAAGTAGTCAAGTGGCACAGAAGTTAAACGATGAGAAATGCCTTTAATTAAAGACTTAAATTTGAGTTAGGTGGGTTTATAAGCCTTGCACACCAGTGCATTTAGGCTTGTACACCTTCGCACTCAAAGGAAATCTCATTATTTGACCTAATGTTAGGTTTTTTTTCCCAATTTTGGCATTGTATGGCCTTGCACAAGGAGTGCACATCCATGCATTTCAAGAATCTCACCTTTTTAGGCAAGTTGTCTACTTTTTGAGTGTACACCCATGCATCACCTCTTGTACGGTCGTACACTCAAAAGTAGGTGGACTTTCCCATAAGGCAAGTGGGCAAGTGAAGTACCGTTTGAGTGTACACCTATACAAACCTATATGTACACCCATACACTCAATACTATATAAGGTTTTGGTCGAATTCTTTGCCGAGGGTTGGAAAATTTTGATTTAAAAGTTTTATCTTGCTCTCATAGAAAGTTTCCAAAAGCTTTAAGCAAAAAATGTTTTTTAGCACTTAGTTCTTTACCCTTTTCAACTGTTTCAACTTGATAAGGATCCATAAATTTGACATTCAATAGTCTAATCGATTAAGTACACTAAAGGTAATAAAAAAACCTCTATCATCATTTTCTTTGGGTTATCATAAATTTTAATTGTTATCCTCGTTTACAGCTCCTCCTTTGTATAGTAATCTCTATTAGATTTAGGTGGTGAAACACTTTGCGAGGCTATTTTTACTGTGTGATAGAAAGCACTAGGTTGTTGCTTCTACATTGCCTTTTATCTATTTTTTCATCTTCTTAGAAATTTTGGTTTAAAAAGTTAACTTTGCTCTTTTAATCTTCTCTTTTTGCTCCATTTTGGATCTGTTGTCAACAAGGATTTTGTTTTAAAAGAGAAAGAAAATTAGCCGTTGCCAGGTCAACGCAGTCGTGTATCATGTAATTCACACTCATGTATTATGTGATGTATGGCCTGAGATATATTTTCTAAACGTTTAAGATAGAAGAGTCAATCGTATGTCGCTAAGCGCACCTCTGTGCATTTTTGACATACATACATGATCCTTGGTTTTTCTTTCACTTATTTGACATATGTACATTCTTTGTCCATTTTCATTTCTTTGTGTTATCATTATTATTTTCTTTATTATTATTATTGCCATTATTGTCATTATTGTTGTTATCACTACTGCTCTTGTGGAACCCCCCTTCTCTTTTTCATGAGTACAGATGGGCTGGCGTTGCAGGTAAGTCCACTACCCCTTTTATAAAAGTTTTTTTATCACAGATGGAAAATGTCATCAAAATATTTATAGTAAATAATTGAGACATTTTACTAATACAATAGGACCTATGTCTACTTTTTTCCAGGAGACTCACACATAAAGATTCATCCTTTGATAATGTAAATGATTTTGTATATAATTAAATAATACAGGATGTTTCTTAAATAAAATTTGGACTGGCAGGTCCCTATCTTTAAACCCTCATAATGAAATACTTTTTCATAAACCACATGCGAAGACCAAAGTCCTCACCTGAAATGGTCATAATAAATTGCTCGATTTATGGATGACTTTATTGCTTTCACTCTATGCCATGATTTACCACTTTTCTACGTGATTGGGTGTACCTTTAATTTTAATATTTGCTTTTATCTTTCCATAAAAGAAAAGGATAACATGATTAATTGAAAAGTTGTTATGTCACATTTATCAAAAGTAAAAATAAGAGCAGAGTTCCTAACCATCTCTAGGTTTTTTAGCCTCACAAGGTCAAAAAACCCCTCTTTCCCAATGATCTATTGGGTGGCGACTCTATATCATCAGCATTGTGGTGCCCAACTAAATGCCTCCTGACTATCGATTGTTAGCAATGAGATAAGGACACCTAGGCATGCCACTTAATGCCTTTCGAGGTCTAAGATTTGGCAAGTCAAGTTGAGTCCTTTTCCTATCATGAAGCGACCATCGGCCTGGGCAGGGAACTTTAACCTGGCCGAACCCTAAAAGTGGGATTGAATTGTTAAAGGTTCAGTTGTAAATTTTATTTTTTCTCTACCACGTTTGGCCATAGTCCAGGATAGGACTGTTGTTATTATTACTATTACTAAATTTGATGGAACAATACATACTGAAAATTTGGTTGTTTTATTATTGGTTTGAACCTAAAGTTGCATTCTTTATCAACACATTCAAAGGGAATTTCGTTGAGTACTACTTACATGGTACTATACAAATGTTGCAGTGGTCATATTCCAAAGTCTTTAATTTAACCTTCACTTCTTAATACTAATATTAAGGATTTGAAACTAAATTATATTTTGTTAATTTATATCCTCATTTTTCTTAAACTATCACCAGAATTATACTATTATCATTATTATTATTTTAAAATCATTAAATAATTTTATATCAGATACTTCCTCATTAAAAGAATTAATAGACTAATTGTTAGGGTAGTTAACTATTTTTAGTTTTTGTGATCATTATAGGATTTTGACCTTTTTCTTATTTGGGTTAGGAAATTATGATACTTTCACGTTATATTGAGTGACTTCCTGCGTGTTCTTCACCGAGCTTTTTTTGGAATTCCAGGTCAGTGATAGTTATAGTACACAATTATTTTCTAAAATAGTATTTTAAATTTTTACTCAAAATATTTTAGTTTACTTAATTTTGTTTATTTTCATTCAATATTTTTATCGAGTGAATTTATGCAATTTACCTTTATGTTAATTTTCTACAGTTATTTTATTGATTTTTATTATATTAATTTTATTACGAAATTTACTTTTTAATTATTTGGCTGATTTATTTAATTGGTATTTTGATTTATTAAATTTTATTTAAATTGAATATTTATCTGCTTTAGAGCTTTAGATTCTGAGAACAGACTTTTAAATTATTTCTGTTTATTATATGTTTCAGTAAATGTTTGATTTACCTATATGAACTTATTTGAGTTGTGTATCAAATTATCTGAACCTATTTGTTTTGCATGTTGAAATTATATGTGTTTTCTTCTATAAATCATTTATATGTTGTATGGGTGAAAATCTATTTTCAAATCGGTACATGCAATCTGTTATTTGAATATGCATCTAAACCTGCCATAGATGTCACACATTAGGAAATCACATAACTTGCCATCATGCATCATATTCCATTGATATTTGCATTAGAAGCATTGGATGATGCATATGGTGTGGACATCTGTTATTTAGCCTTTTGGTGGTGTGAAGTATCATCATCTTGTTAAACTGTATCATGATTTTGAAATATTGCATAATGTCTATGGTGGGGACATATGTTATTTGGTCTTTTAGTGGTGTAGAGTATCATCACCTTGTTGAACTGTATTGTGATTTTGATTTATGGTTTTGAACTATTAATTTATTTATTTAAAATTATTTTGTTTATTCAATGATTTATTATATGGGTTATTAATACTATATTTATTGTTGAATATATTTTTATTTAATTACTCTGAACCTTTGTCTATTCTCAATCTATTGTATGCTTTAGTTATCATTCACCAACTCATTGTACTCAAACCACATCTACCCTACCCTTTTTGTTTTGAAGATTAGTAGTCCTATTTTGTTAATTGCAGCTTTTTTCCTCCTATTGGCAATGACTTTATTGCCTTTTGCTTTTGAATTTGATTTGGATGATATTATATTTCAGTTAACATGATAGTCAAACTTTAGAATCTCAATATCTCTTATATTTTTATGGAGATTTCATAGTTTAACTTTTGGCATGTATTTATAACCATAAGATTGGACTTTGAACTTTAGTGCTTTTGTTTATTGTGGACTTTTTATGGATTGGATAATTTATATAGTTTGTTAGTTTAGTAAGGCTTGTATGAACTATTATTTAGGTAGTTTATATGTTGATCATGATCAAACTTATGTCATGACAAAGTTGGTGTTAGAGCACGGTTTATGATCCTATAAAATGCAAAATTTTGTTTCCAAAACTTCTTTGATCACTTTTCCTTTTTTTAAATGTCTACATGACATAAACCACTACCTTTTTTGCTAAATCCCTTAGTTCTTCATTAATTTTAATTTTGCCTTATGTTAGGTAATAATTGCTCATAAATGAAAGGAAATCGACAAAGGTAAGGCCAAGGTAATTAAAAAATGTAGGGTTACCATTAAGCATTCTTTTCAAGCTATAGGAGAGCCATCAAAGCCTATAGGCCAAACATCTCAACCTACTAGTGTAGAACTAGGGTCTAATTGTATCTTTAAAAAGGATCTAGCTGTAGGTTTATAAGGGTTATATCAGGCAATCCAAATAATATTTGGTTATTATATAGAATAGAGGCAATAAGGTGTTGTATTGCCTAATGCCACTTTATCTCAAAACAGGGCTCAATTTCAAGACACTAGTGATTTTCTCACATTACAGCCTCTTACATTTTCTGGTGAGGTTGTTTTAGCTGATCCTATGGATTTCTTTAAAGCTATGGACCATTGGTATAAAGTATTAGCATGTGCTAGCTCTAGGATGGTGACATTGGTAGCCAATCAATTGCAAGGAGTGGCATATAGTTGGTACCAATCCAATAAGCCAAAAAAAGGCAATGATGTATTTTTGTGGCCTGAATTTTGGTCCCTTTTTATGGATTGGTTCATTCCTCATAGCTTGCAAGAGGCTGAGCCTAGGGAATTTGAGACACTAAATATGAGATGAAGTCTACTCGATTGGCTCATTTTGGGGAGTATTTAATTCCTACTAAAGAGAAAAAGTCTAGAAGATTTAAAAGAGGTCTTTGAGATAGACTGATTAATTGTATAGCTCCTTTAAGACTTTTCGTTCTTTATTTTATTGTTGATCGACCTCGATAGATAGAGATAGTTAATGAAAAGCATATGGTTCGAGAGCAGCAAAATAAGCCTAAGTTTGAGTTCCAAAATGGTAATCAGAATAGAGAAAGGCGAGTTAAGAAGGAAAAGAGTAATTTGGGGTGCATTTACTTACAGAAAATAATTTTTTATTTTTTATTTTCTATTATTTTAGAAAATTAAATTATTTATTTTCTGTAAAAAAATTTAAAAAACGCGTTCATTTATCAACAAATGAAAAACTGGACTGTTTATTCTTTTTATATATGTATGTATGTACATATATACGTATGTATACACACACATGTGTGTATATATGTATGTGTATATATATAAATACATACATACACATATATACACGTATATGTATGTGTATGTATGTACATACATATATACATATATATGTATGTATGTATGTATGTGCATACATACATATGTATATGTATATGTATATGTATATGTATTACATATGTACATGTATGTGTATATGTATGTATGTACATACATATACATATGTATGTATGTATGCATATGCAAATACATGTATTTGTATATATATGTGTATGTATGTGCATATGTATATACATATATGCATATATGTGCATAAATACATATGTATATGTATATGTATATGTATAAATATGTATGTTTACATACATATATGCATATGTATGTGTATGTGTATGTGTATGTATATACATACATATATATACTTATCCATATATACGTATGTATGCATGTAATATATATACATGTACATGCATATACTTATGTATGTATGCACATACAAATACATACATATGTATATGTATATGTATATGTATATGTATATGTATATGTATATGTATATGTATATGTATATGTATATGTATATGTATATGTATATGTATATGTATATGTATATATATATGTATATGTATATGTATATGTGTGTGTGTGTGTGTTAAGATTATTCAGAAAATTTGAAAAATATCTTATATTAGTTTTCTAATCTCTTCTTTATTTTGGAAAACTAGAAAATTCATTTTTTATTTTCTATTTGACAAAACTAACCAAAATAAACATGATCTCTATTTTTTATTTTCTGTGAAAATTTTTTCTAGAAACCTGAAGCAATTTTTTGTAAGTGAACAGACCCTTAGGATCTTATCAGTAAGGGAAATAGATTTCAATCGATTGTTGGGTATGGAGGACAATGTAAGATTGGACAGATATATGGTCAAAAGTCATAGACATCTGTTGCTCCCACCAACCAAAATAGCTTAACACTTTATTAGCATTTTGGTAAGAATCATGGTGGTTGTACTTTTTATTGAGCTACTGGAGCATGCTTTAGATGTGATTAGATGGGACATCTCAGAAAGGATTGCCCTTCTATTAACATGACTCAAAGTACATCCCCAGCTCCTTCTAGTGGCACTCAAGCAGTTGCTCAACATGGAGGTAAAGATCGGGGTCAAGGTAATGGAGGTGTTAGAGGTAGAGGCTCTACTACATCCTAGGGTCAGAGTCAATCTAGGATTTATGCCATGACACAATAAGATGCTCGAGCATCTAACAATGTGGTGACATGTACAATTTTCATTTGCTCAATTGATGCCAAGGTTTTGTTTGCTTCGGGTTTAACCTATTCTTTTGTGTCTTCATATTTGTCTATGAAGTTTAGTAGTACACTTAAACCTTTAAAATATCCTTTTTCTATGGTAACACCTATGGGGGATGTTTTAGGTGTAGATTTGGTTTATAAGAATTGTAAGTTACAGATTGGGGGTAGGGAGATGTTAACTGGTGGGGACATCTGTTATCTAGCCTTTAGTGGTGTGGAGTATCATCACCTTGTGGTGGGGACATCTATTATCTGGCCTTTGGTGGTGTGGAGTATCATCACCTTGTTGAATTGTATCGTAGTTTTGATCTATGGTTTCAAACTATTAACATATTTATTTAAAATTATTTTGTTTACTTAATGATTTATTATATGGGTTATTATTACTATATTTGTTGTTGAATATATTTTATTTTATTACTTTGAACCTTTGATTGTTCTCATTCTATTGTGTGTTATAGTTATCATTTACTAAGTCATTGTATTCAAACGACGTCCGCTCAACCCTCTTTGTTTTGCAGATTAGTAGTTATATTTTGCTAGTTGTAGCTTTTATCCTCCTGTTGGCAACGACTTTATTCCCTTTTGCTTTCGAGTTTGATTTAGAAATTAATACTATATTTAAGTTAGCATGCATGATAGTCAAACTTTAGATCTCAATATCTCTTATATTTTTATGGAGACTTCATAGTTTCAATTTTGGCATTTATTTGGAACTATAAGATTGGACTTTGAACTTTAGTGTTTTTGTTTATTAAGGATTTTTTTATGGATTGGATAATTTATGCAATTTGTTAGTACAGTAAGGCTTGCGTGAACTATTATTTAGGTAGTTAATCGAACTTGGGTCATGACAGGTAGTTTATTGTTTCCTCTAAATCGAAGATAGAAAAAAAAAAGGATGTTGCTTCTTCAAGTTCAAAGATCAAGAAGAAAAGAAGAATAAGTATTTAGGGAGTTCGGAGAAGCAAAATAAGAAGAAAAGATAAATTTGTAAACCCACAAAAAAAAATCACTTGACGCGTTGGGCTTCAAGTGAAATACATGCATTCTATCACTTCCACTACCAAAACTCGCTAATTAAGCAAAATAACGATGGACTAGTGACGGATTTTTAAGTTGCCAACGTCATTAAAATGTTAACGGCGGATTTTTGATCCTTTAGCGACGGTTGTTTTTTGGGTGGTCATCAATTGTGTTTATTACTTATCAAATTATGCAATTTAAGTATCCAATATTTCAAAACAATAATTTCTATAATATGATAAAAAAGAAAAATATTAATTGCATAAAAATTAAGCTAAATTAGTAAAAAAAATCATACAAATTAAAATTGAAAGCTAAAATAATTTGTCACTAAAAATTATGAAAATGCATCTAAAAGAAATTTTCAGTGATATACTAAATTAAATTTGAGAAAAAGATCTGCCATTCAAGACTCTCTATCCTATTTTAAAAAAAAAATAATGAAAATAAAACTGAAAATACTAAAAAATAATTACATAATGTAAAATATTATAAATAAATAATTAAACATAAAATACTTTAGTATGTTAGAAACACAAAATTTAGAGCACAAAAAGTTGAAATAACCTACTGTATAATTGGGAAATTTAACTGCAGGTCGCAGTCACAAGTTGCATGTCAATTTAATTCTACTCTTTAGAACACTGTGGGATGTTTGGATTGAAGGTTATATACCGTAATTAATATGATTTAACTGAGTAACGCTGGTTTAATTGCTAGAACTTTCAGGCTTCAACTTCGAGGAGTTGTCAAATTGCTTTGCCGTAATAATAATGGATAATAAATAAATATTTAATATATTGCTCCGCTTTTTAAACTAATTTAGTGTCATATTATAAGTACCTTTAAACTTATTAAAAATATTACATTACCTTCTTACTGCATGATTACATGACACATCATGTGACATACTCTAAAAATTATGCGTAGGGTAGTCTTAACAATTTTAACATATGACAATTTTTAGCAGGGATAAAAAAAAAAAAATTAAAAATATCGTTAATCGTAAAATCGATTCGAAATCAAATCGATTTTTATGATTAACCGATCCGATAAATTCGATTATAATTTTTAATTTTTATATTTTTAGTTAATAGTTACGATTTAGGTTTTTAGGTACTGATTAACCGTTAGTCAACGGTTAACCCGTATATATATATATATATATATATATATATATATATATATATATATATATATATATATATAATTTTTATATCTTTAATTTTTTTTATTTCTTTCTAAAATTTACATAAAATAATATTTTAAAATATATTTAAATTATATTTTTATTTTTATACCTTAATTTATATTATGTCATTCTCTTTAATTATATAATAGTATTTATATATAGTATACGATTAACTTTTATATATATTATTTTTTATATTAAACTAAATTTATATTATATCATTCTCTTTAGTTATATAGTAATATTTATATATAGTATCCGATTAATTTTTATATATATTATTTTTTTATCATATTTTGGTGTTCATATTTTATTTAATAGCATGTAATTACATTTTCTTATATTTTAGAGTTTATGTTATAACATTTAATATTATTCAAAATTTTATTTAACTTAAAATCAAACATATTCTAATTTTCAACAAATATCAAATCTATTTTATAATATCAGCTATTAATCTATATAACATGAATTTTGACTAGTAAATTATGTTTGTTTCGTAATTTTTATATTAAATTACTTTACACATTTGAAATTGAATTGAACTTTGTCTAATTTTTTTAATAATTTTATGTTATAAATTTTAATGGTTAACCGAAAAATATTGATTAATCAAACCGAAAAATCGAAACCGATGGACTGATTAACCAAATACAACAGATTGATTAATGGTTAATGATTTTAAAAAATCGATATTAATGAACTGGTTAATTTTTTTTGCTAATGCACCGTTAACCGGTCAATGCTCATCCCTATTTTTTAGCGTGGGAGATATTATTTACACTTTTAACAAGTTTAAGTGGTCATTTGACACTCAATTAGTTGATAAAGTAATATGTTAAATGATAATAGTTCATGAAAAAAATTATTTATTATTCCCTATAATAATAATAATAATAATAATAATAATAATAATAATAATAATAATGACACGTGATATGGGTATAGTTTTGAAGTGTTAGATAGATTTAGACTTGTTTGATTTATGGATGATCGAATTCAGTATTAATTCAGTATATGCATATATTTATTGTATATAAATTTCAGCTAGTGGATCGACATTTCACTTTTAATGTAACGGTTGAAATTTGCCAAAATTAAATACAGTGGGCTTACTGTATCCTAACACCTTTCGAGCATATTTTTATTTATTTAAAAAAAAAAAAACATAGGTAAGAAAGTGGTTTTTTGAGATCCTGAATATGATAGTGGGAAAGTTATAATTTTTTTTTTTTTACACAATTTAATTTTAAGATGGGAAAAATTTAAAACAAATGGATAATATTATATATTTTTGTTCAATTCTTTAAAAAAAAAAAAAAAAACAACAACAACACTGAAGAGGGGCCATGGGACCTTCAATTGATTACAAGTGGATCCGCCCGTGTGGACAACTCTTTCACGGCGATCGAGCAACCCGTTTGCTTTCAAATTTAAAAAATAACGGGTCCTGCTAATATGTTCCCCAAGACCACATTTAAAAAAAAAATTAAAAAACTAATTATTAAACAAAATATTTATTACTTTTTCAAATTTATACCTCACATTAATTAAAACGTTTTTTAAATTATAAAAATTATATATTATGCCTTTATTTTATTACATATTTTAAAAATAAAAATATTAAAATTATTCGTGCGAATAATTATCATATTCATCCATACAATTTATAATAAATAATATTTAAATAATACTTTCTCCGTTTTTTTTATCTGTCACTTTTAAGTAAAATTCAAATTCTATTTATCTGTCACTTTTAGACTTTTAATATAATTTAATTTATTTTTTCAATTTATTTTTCTTTTTTAATAAAGTCAGAACCAATCAGATTTGATAATTTAGTTTTAATCACGTAATTTAATACTAAATTTAAATATATTTATTATTTCTTAATTTCAATAAAAACAACAAAAGTAACTGATAAAAAAATGGAGAAAATATATTGCAAGCGATAACAATATGTACAACAAGGTATTAATTATTAGTTAATGCCAATTAAACTGAACATCAAGCAACAATATAAGGCAATAGATTTTTTATTTTGAAAATTCGAACAAAATGGATAACTATATATATTTTTAATACATTAATATTTTTATTATTTGTAAAATTCAAATTTAGTATTAATTGGTAAATTTTTGGTCCGTTTATTTGGTATCATAATAAAATAAAAAAATCTTTCGGAGTAAATTATTTATCTTATACAATGATTTGGATAAATGGACATTTAATATTTTTTCAAATGACATTCATTAAATATTGAAACGAGGGCATGAAAGTAAAGTGGGGAAATAGGCATAACTGAAAAGGGTAGGCAGATGAAATGAATGATTGAATTGAGATAGGAATACGAAGATTTTGAAATTGAAAATTAATGCATTCACGTGGAGTCCTTGCTCTATGGGCAGTATGGGCAACATTGCCTATGGGAGAATGGGAGACATTGTCATTTTCGTTTCTTTATGACAAATTTTTTTTTTCATTATTTTAAATCTCAAATTCTAGAATAATAAGCACCTTACAGTTCCATGGTAGGAGTTTCATGTCATCCACCTAAAAGTGGTAAATTTGGCTTAACCTTCGTCCATCTGCTTAAAAAAAAATATCCGAATGAAACACAATTCAGAACTGAATTAATTTAAAATGATTTTATTAAATTTTGACCTAGATAGATAGGTTCCATATGATCTAAATAGGCATTAACTGCACTAAATGAATCGATATACCAAATTTATATCAATTATAATTTTTTTTTATACCAAATATGTCCAATTTAATTCTAACCATTTTAGATCCAAAGCTAACCTGAATTGAATCTAGCCTAGCCCATCAATTGAACCAAAAGCTGACCTAAATTCAAATTCTGACTAGATCTAGCTCGAACCTGTCCAATCCAATCTGACTCGAACTTAGTCAAGTCCAATCCAAACTCTGTTCAGCCTAAAATGGGCTTAGATTTTATTTATGTAGACTTTTGCATCAAAAATTTTAAAATTCATTTAAGCCCTATCCAAATCCGATCCATCTCGGCTCGATTCGAATCCGATCCATTTTGCTTCGATCTAAACTTGGCCCATCCTGAACAAAATCTACTCCAGCCCGAAGTAGGTTTGAATTTTATTTATGAAAGAATGTATAAAAAAATTTTCAAATTTTGTTTAGGCCAATCAGAATCCGGCCCATCCTGATATGACATGCACTTGACTCATCCTAATTCGACCCGAAATTGGCACAACCTGAAGTAGATCTAGATTTTATTTAATGCAAAATTGTGCAAAAAACCTTAAAATTCCATTTTGGCCCAACTAGAATCTGACACATCATAACTGAAACTTGATCCATCCTAGTTATGCTTGAACTCGACTCGTACCAAATCTAATCCAGCTTAACCCAAAGTAGGTATGTATTTTATTTATGGAATCTTGTGCAAAAAAATATTTTAATTTTGGTTAAATCTTATCAAAATCCGATCCACCTATGTCCAACTCCAAACACAGTCAAGCTCGGCCCAAGTCAAAGTAAGCTTGGATTTTATTATGCTAGCTTGTGCAAAAAAAATTCAAATTTTGATTAGACTCGGCTTGAATTTGATCCATTCCAATCCAGTCCAAATTCAACCCATCCTAGTCTGGCCTGAAACTGGCCGTACCAAATCCAACCTAGCAGCTCGAAGTAGTATTGGATTCTATTTATGTAGGTTTATGTATAAAAAATCTTCAAATTTCGATTAGGTTTGGCCATAACCTGATCTATCTTGTCTCATCCGGAATCAAACCCAACTTGAATCAGGTTTATATTTTATTTATGTATGCTTCTGTAGAAAAAAAATTCGAATTCAGCCCATTCTGACTCGATCTGAATTTGATCAAGCCCAACCCAAAGTAGGCCTACATGTTATTTATGCAAGCTTGTTAGGAAAAAGAATCTTTAAATTTCGGTTAGGTTCGAGCCATCCTGATTCGGTCCGACCCTAACCAAACTTAATCTAGTCCATCCTGAAGTAGGCTTGAATTTTATTTTATATACACTTGTGCAAAAAAATAATTTATAAATATCATAAATTTATTAAATGTTATAAATTTTGATTAGCATTTGAAAATAAATATCATTTTTGATAAATTAATAGTTAAATTTATAAATGGATTCGAGTAGCAGGTATTTAATAATTTATACTTTAATGCGACTCAAATCTGATCCAAATATTAAGGCCAACATTCAAATACGTTCTAGAGTCACATAAGATTCGATATAAAAAAATACTCCACCCATTGCCATTTTTATTTATAATCAAATTCAATCAACTCATAAATAATTCATTCATAATCCAATATATAGGTTTCCGAAAAAATTTTAATTAGTTGAAATCAACTGATCTTGATGTTGGCGGATTGACGTAAAAATTTGTATATGTGGTTCTATTTAGAGGTGTTCAAATTTGGAGTAACCCATTTAATCCATTTAACCCAACCCACTTAATCCTTTTTTTTTTAATAATTATAGTGGGTTATTATAAACTATATAACCCATTTTAACATTTTAAAAATATACATGTAGGTTATGAGTTATTATATAACCCAACCAATTAACCCACATTACACTTATCTTTAAATAAACTCTCACTTACACTTTTTTTTTACTCATCTATAATATAGAAAATACCTAGAAACAGTTCAATTCACTGTAAATTCAAACACCACAACCCGCGATATCAATCTCGAATTTTCTTTTTTCTTTTTTCAAGATTTATTTAGCATAACAAATTACAACCAAGATTAATCAATTTTGTAATTATAATTCATTTGTAGTCATTTTACAGGTTGAATTAATTAGTGCATTTTAGTTTATTTATTTATTTTTAAAATAACTGCTGTGATTCACTTTGCTTATCAATTAATTACCTAATGCAACTTTCTATGCTATTTTTTTCATTCGTCTTTAAATATCGATTTTGACTGTTGGCACAAATATTATGAAAATAATTAATACATCTCAATATTATAAAAAAATTAATAAATAACTATATTATCTTTTCATTAATAAACATACAAAAGTACTACAACAATAAACATATAAATAATAAAAAATATAAAAATGAAGAAAAAATAGAAAATGCATTAAATTTTTTTTTTTGCTTGAATTCTAAAATACATTAAATCTATTTTAAATTTTTTAAAACTAACTTGAAGTGGAAAAAAAAAATTCAAAGACGATATTTTTAATTTGTAGGCCAAACCAAAGGAGTTGTTTAATCCATAATATGATAATAGCCGAGTGTCACTTGTCACCTGTGATTAGTAACTGTCACTTGTCACTTGTCACTAGTAACTATCTTTTTTCCTACTTTTTCAATTTTTAATTTTACCTATAAAAATTTCATTTTTCAACCTTTAGAAAACTATAATATAGAAAAAATTACTCATAGTAATTAATAAAATAAGTAAAAATTAATCATTAAAAAAATTTTTATAGTAAGATTTCACTTTTGTGTTCATTGGACTTTTAACGTTGATAATATATTATACGATATTTTTACAACTAATAAACCTATACTGAAAAGATCAGCATATACAATTAATTTAAAATTAATTTTAAATTTTAGAATATTTTTAATTTTTTTTATAAAATTTATATATAATTTTAAATTTTATGGCACTATAAATTTATAAATTTGAGTTATTTTAAAAAATATTTATAAAAATAAAATTAATTTTTTATATTTAAAAATATATAAATATAAATAATTTATATGTTTATAATATAATATAAAAAATTAAAATAATCCATATAACTCACATAAACCAACTAACCCAATATAAAAAATTTTAGTTCATAATCTACTTGATTTGAGTTGGATTCAACCCATTTCACAATTTAAATGGATTGTAGAGAAAACCAATTGTAACCCCCAACCCACATTTGAACACCTCTAGTTCTGTTCCACTCTCTTATGTTCTCATTTGACAGCCACTTGTCAACAATCACTGCCACGAAACTAACCATTCCGAGTCAAATTCCGCCACCAGCAATATTCCCAAAGTTATTCACTTGGGTAGTGTTTGTTAACCTTGAAAATGTCGGGATGGAAAGAAAATAAAATCATTCAAACTTTTTCGATATTTTCAAGCGTTTGTTAAAAAAAAATGGATCCCACAAAAATTGTTTTTTTAACTACTTATATATTGATATTTTAAGATATACATATCTTGACATAGGATCAAGATATGCATATCTTGATCTTTCAAAATAAAAAATAACTAAAAAATTGAAAAAAAAATTAATTTTAATTCATTCAAAAAAATTTAACAAATGATTAGAAAAAATTTTCGAAATGCTTTCCAGTTTTATTTTGACTATTTCATATCTTGGTCTGAAAAAGTATTTCAATTTTATCTGAAAATTTTTTATCAAATTCAATTTAATTGAATATTTTCAGGTTTTTCAAAGGATTATAGTTTTCTGTCACTATTTCTCTGTATAAGGTAGCAGATTTTTAGTTGCCTAGGGTTTTCAGTCATAAACTCTTCGATCCATCCGGGTTTTACACAAAATCACTTAACTAATTTGTTTTGTTGTTATACGGAAGGAATAAGACAGAAAAATGCCAGAAAAATATGAAAGGCAAAGAAATATATTTTCACAACTGAACAAGTACATTATTGTTCTTTTAAACAGAGCTGAAACATAACTGAAAATAAACTCCCTAAAATTATGCCATGTACTCCTAAAAATAACTGAACACAACTAACACAACTCAAACATATCTCCTAAATACTTGGTCATATGACCGATTATTCAGCAACATTCTACTGAAGCACTAAGGCACTTTCCAACAAATCTCCTCCTTGCCTTAGTTGCTGCTGCAAAGACCCAATTTGTCCCTTAACTTTTCAAATTTCGCTTTTGGTAAAGCTTTTGTTAACACATCAGCAACTTGATCATCAGTCTTGCAATAAACCAATTTGATTTCGCCTTGCTTTTGCTCTTCTCGCAAGTGATACAGCTTGATCTTGAAATGTTTGGTTTTGCCATGAAAAACGGGGATCCTTTGAAATTGCAATTGCTTCTTGGTTATCAACATAAATCTCTGTTGGCTCATTTTGCTTCATATGCAAATCTACAAGTAATTTTCTGATCCAAATTGCTTGATTCAATGTTGCATTTGCTGCCACAAATTCTGCTTCAGCAGTACTTTGAGCTATGACTTCTTGTTTTTTTGAACTCCAAGAGAACACTCCTGATCCAAAATTGAAACAAAAACCTATTGTACTTCTCATATCATCAATAGATCCTGCCCAATCACTATCAGAATGGCCCACAAGCTTAGAATTCTGACAACAACTATACTTAATGCCATAATCTGCTGTCCCTTTGATATATCTCACAATTCGTTTGACAGCTTGAAAATGTACTTCACTAGGACAATGCAAAAACCTTGAAAGCAAACTTACAGCAAATATTATGTCGGGTCTAGTAGCCGTAAGATACATCAGACAACCAATCAAGCTTCTGTATTGACTTTCATCAATCTTTTCAGCTCCATCATCTTTGCTAAACCTTTCCTTTTGATTCATTGGTTTGTTGATGCTTTTGCAATTTTCCATGTGAAACTTCTTGAGAATTTCTTTTGCATACTTCCTTTGGCTTATGAAAACTCCATCACGATCTTGCTTCACCTCTATGCTCAAAAAGTAATACATCAAGCCAAGATCTGTCATCTCAAATGCTTTGAGCATTTCAGCTTTGAACTCCGCCACTAAGATCTCATTACTTCCTGTCACAAGCAGGTCGTCAACATAAACAGAAACTACAAGTAAATTACCTCCAGCTTCTTTGACATATAAAGTAGCTTCACTTGGACTTTTAACAAATCCAAGCCTCTGAAGATGCTCATCAATTCTGCTATACCAGGCTCTTGGAGCCTATTTAAGACCATACAAGGCCTTCTTCAACAAGTAGACCCTCTCCTCCTGTCCCTTGGCTTTGAAACCCTCGGGCTGCTCTACATAAATCTCTTCTTCAAGATAACCATTCAGAAAAGCTGATTTTACATCCAGCTGGTATATCTTCCATACATTTTGAGCAGCTAGAGCAAGCAGCATCCTTATCGTGTCCAAGCGTGCCACTAGAGCAAAAGTTTCTGAGAAGTCCACTCCAAACAGTTGACTATATCCCTTTACCACCAATCTGGCCTTGTGTTTGTTTATAGAACCATCAGCATTGAGTTTGGTTCTATAAACCCATTTGACACCAATTATCTTCTTATCTTGAGGTCTATCCACCAGCTGCCAAGTGTCATTCTTTTCAATCATTTTTAGCTCCTCTTTCATGGCTTCGATCCATTTGTCAACCTTCTCTACTTCTTTGAATTCTGCAGGTTCAAAAATGGCAGTATTGCTTCTTTCATAAATCTCAGATAATGACCTTGTACCTTTGACTGGAACCTCATCTATATCATCATCAAGATCTTGTGAAACATCTGGTACATGCTTCTTGACTGACTCTTCCCAGCTCCATTGTTTATCTTCCATAAACTTCACATCTCTACTCACCAGAATTTTTCCATTTTGGGGCTGAAAAATTCTGTAAGCTTTACAGGAGTCACCGTAGCCAACAAAAACACCAGGTTCTGCCTTCTTATCCAGCTTATCTCTTTTCACCTGTGGCACATAAGAAAAACAAAGACAACAAAAAAATTTCAGGTTTTGCAAGTTTGGCTTGTAGCCAAACCAAGCTTCGTATGGAGTCTTCTTTTTCAATACTCTGGTTAGTAGTCTGTTTAACAGAAAAACTGCAGTGTTAGCAGCCTCTGCCCATAAATTCTTTAGCAGTTCCTTCTCATGTAGCATGCATCTCACCATCTCCATGATACTTCTATTTTTTCTTTCACTCACTCCGTTCTGCTGCGGATTATAGGGAACTGTAAATTGATGCTCAATGCCAGCTTTATCACAAAAAATTTTGAAATTATCACAGGTATACTCCGTGCCGTTGTCCGACCTTATAATCTGCAACCTGTAACCACTTTGATTTTCTACCCGAGCCTTAAATCTCCAGAATATGTTAGCAACCTTGAATTTGGATTTGAGAAAATAAATCCAACAATATCTGGTATGATCATCAATAAACACAATATAGTACTTACTGCCATTCAAGGATGGCGTCTTTAGAGGTCCTCCAACATCTGTGTGTACCAGCTGCAGCTTGTTTGTTGCTCTCCATATTGTTTGAGGGAATGGTTTTTTGGTTTGTTTGCCAAATTGACAGGCAACACAATCAGCTAGGTTGTCCTCCAACAATGGAACTCCATTCACCAAGCTATTCTTCTGCATATATAGAACTCCACCATGATGGAAATGCCCGAGCCTCTTAAGCCGTAATTCTGCATTGCTAATAGCACTTGTGTACGCCATTTGTTCTTCCTCCATTAGATTTAAAGCAAAGCTTTTTGCTCTCATCTTCACTTTAAACACATCACGGCCTCGTGCATCTTTTATCCAGCAACATTTGTCTTGGAAAATGACTTTCAGGCCTTTTTCAATTAGCTGTCCAACACTAAGCAAGTTTTGGTTGATGTTAGGCACATATAAAACATCATTAATGTGCTTCAAACCTGAAGAACTTTCTATAGCCATGGTTCCTTTCCCCTTGACCGATAGAAATTCACCATTTCCAATTTTCACTTTGGAAATGAATGTTTTATCAAGCTCCCTGAAAAGCTCTTGATCATTGGTCATATGGTTTGTACAGCCACTATCAATCAACCAAGAATCGCTTGAGGTGTTGCTTGTTGTAAAACATGTTGCAACAAACAAATGATCCTCTTTAATCTGCTCAGTAACAGCTTTTGCTTCTTTATGCTGTTATGACTTGCAAACCCGCTCCATGTGCCCAAGGTTGCCACATTTTCTGCATTTAATATCAGGCCTCCACCAACACCTTTTTTTGTGGATGGTTTGTCTTTTTGCAATGAGGGCAAGCTGGATAGGTTTCAACCTTGTTCTTGTTGTTATTACCAGCCTTTTTCTTTTTGTAGTTCTTCCTATCTTTATCTCCTCCTGAGTATTCTACCTTTGCTTGAAAAGCACCTTCCATCGACCCTTCTTCTCTCATCAAACGCCTTTGTTCTTGTGCCTGCAATGCATTCACTAATTCTGCCAAGGAAATACTTGATAGATCCTTAGTTTCTTCTAATAAAGAAATCTTTGACTCATATTTCTCGGGCACAGAAACCAGAATTTTTTCAACAATTCTTTCATCAGAGAAGTCCTTACCAAGTAGTCTCACCTTGTTAACTATACTCAGCAACTTGTCGGAGTATTCTTTTATAGTTTCAGTCTCCTTCATTTTCAGCATCTCAAACTCCCGGATCAAGTTGAGTATCTTCATGTTTTTGGTTCTTTCATTTCCTTGGTATTCCTTTTTGAGGTAGTCCCATATGCTTTTTGCCGATTCCAAGTTCATAATTCTTGTAAATATGGTGCTTGAAACCGCAGAGAATAGGCAGGCTTTGGCTTTGGACTTCCTTATCTTCCTTTCTTTGTGATTCTTCATCTGAGCCACTGTTGGATTGGCAGGTAGAGGCAGCACTTCATAGTCTTCTTCTACAGCTTCCCAAAGGTCTGAAGCTTCAAGATAAACCGTCATCTTGACAGCCCAAGCATGATAGTTTTCACCATAAAAAAAGGGTGGTGCAACGGAAAAATTTGTTTCTGTTTCCATTCTTGAAAAAATTTCACTCAACTCACAAGTCCCTCAAGAAAGCTGCTCTGATACCAATTTGTTGTTATACGGAAGGAATAAGACATAAAAACGCCAGAAAAATATGAAAGGGAAAGAAATATATTTCCACAACTGAACAAGTACATTATTGTTCTTTTAAACAGAGCTGAAACATAACTGAAAATAAACTCCCTAAAATTATGCCATGTACTCCTAAACATAACTGAACACAACTAACACAACTCAAACATATCTCCTAAATACTTGGTCATATGACCGATTATTCAGCAACATTCTACTGAAGCACTAAGGCACTTTCCAACATGTTTAGTTGCTAGAACAGGGAGATATGCACCATAGTTTCTAAACTGGAACTATTTCGCTGCACTTGCTTAATATTATTCTTGTTCTTTCTAACTACGGGTTCAATGCTTTTAAATAGGATTAGTATGGATTTAGCCCTTTTTGAGTTTTAGATAGGATCATTCATTAAATTGATTTGTGTACTATTCTGATATTAGGACTGTACAGTGTAATGGTTGAACACAAAATGACAAAACTATATGTATCTTCAGTGCTTCATCAATATTAGGTGGCTTCGATGCATAAGGAATTGTCATGTTTTATCATCTTATATATTTATTTAATTATACTTGTTTATTGATTTTCTGACTTTGTGAAGATTTGCTTACCTAAATTCTGTTCACCGTCTTCAAATTTGATGGTTTTTCACTTATTGCTCAGCATATGCTCTTTGTTTCTCTGAAATCTGTATTCGAAAAAGATGGCTTTAATAGCCTGTTTGAGTTTTAAGGTTGAATGTATGTGATTTCAGTTCATGGGTTTGATTTTATTTTACTCATGCATGTGATTTCATTTTAGATTTCCAGGATTAGATTTGATGAGAGGTTTCTTGTTCTTTCTTGCCTCTTGGATTTTCTTTGGCCTTGTTTAAAGTTCTAGAATTTGTATGTTGTCTCTGTTTATGACATGCCTTTTCTTTCTGCACCTGCCTATAATATTTATGGAAGTTAATACTGTTTGATCCTTCGATTCTTTCTTTAATTTGTTCTATTTGAAGTTTTAAACAAGGAGCCGAGTCACCAGGGCTGACTGAGCCCTTCTTGTTAAATGACTATGACTATTATTATTATTATTATTATTATAAGAACTAAAGATCAGTTTGGTCATTCTGATTTTGGTCAGAATAGGTGTGTATATATATAATTCTCCCTCCATTACACTCTTTCTCTCTCAATATGTTCAAGCTAGAATCTTCTACTGTTTAACCCAGAATATAGCTTTAACTATCTGCCCTTCTTGAATCTTGCACTGTTTCTTTCCAAGTATTGATTATGTTATGGAGGAGTTTTTGTTATAGAAAATTGGTGCATCAAAGGATGGTCCTTGATACTAGCTAAGATACCCATTATGTGGTTTCTGAGCTGGCATAAGCTGCATTCAGAATAAGTTCGCTAAACATAATTGGATTAGAGGTCACCCAAACGGTTTGATGGTAAATTTGTAGTCTTGTTGTCTAAGAAAATAACTGGTTTAACATTTTCAAACTAGTTTCTCTAGACAATAAACTGCACTTTTCAACCTAAAACGGACAAGTATAATAGCAAATGGGGCATACATATCATGCTTTATGGTAACAAATGTCAAAGTGAACTTCATTCCCCATATTTAAGCTTTAGAGTTTGTGTAAATTGATTTGAGAAATTCTTGCTGTCATGCTAATCATTGCATTGACTAATTTTGTTTTATAGCATTGGATGTGTAGGAAATATAACTTTGTGTAGTAAAGACTTGAGAGTTGAGCAGAGCTTTGAAGATATGTTTGAACCGGATGAGAAATTCAGTCTTTTGGAAGAACCTGGCCTTAATATTCTGAGTCTGTTGAGTTGCAATAAGTTTGTGCTGCTGCCTTAACAGGTCCTGCTGCTTTGTTAATTAGTTCCCGATAGCTTAATCATGTTACAGAAATTTCACCATATAGTTACGGAAAGAAATGGAAATAATATGTATAAATCATGGCATAAAAAGAATAAAGTCAAATAGCTGGACCCGTGATTTGTCTAACGTGCATATGATTTGATAGTATATCAAATTGATTAGTGTACTTTACTTATTGTAATTATAGTATCTCAATTTAAATTCAAATCGATTTTGAATTTTAATTTTCTTTTTATAAATTCTGATCGTAATGACAAATATTGTGATTTATTAGAGGAAATAAATTGGTATACCGAATTGGAATCAGAAAATTTCAGCAATCCTATATTTAATATGCCATTAGGTATATTTTAGTATACATAGGTATGCTATGTATACTTAACTGAAGAGTATACAATTAAATATGAAATTTTGTTATACAAAAGGTATATCTTGATATGCCGAATTGGAAAGTTCATGACATCTAATTATTTGATTAGATGTGATTACGTACGTATATTTATTTGTTATATGTTGAGGTTTGCGATAGCTCCATGGAAAGTTCATGACAATTGATTTTCAAGGATTAACAAATAATTTATTCTGGTAAACTATATTATTTATCCTTATTGAAGACACAACAAGTTTATTATTAATTAATTTGTTTCCCAGCTTCAAATACTTTATTCTTGCGCAAAATAACTTATAAATACACACTAAAAAGGTGTTAACTCCATAAACAAAAGACACAATCAAGCCCATCTCTTGGTCATCTTGACTTTGAAGCCATGCTTCATATGAAGAATAATGGAGGCATTAGCTGGAGAAACATGATGCTCGTTTACTACCTCAACATTGTAGTTGTGCATAACGGCAGCCACCACAGTCTTGATTTGAGTGAAAGCAACTTCTTTCCCCAAGCAAGTTCTTGGTCCGGCATTAAAAGCTAAGAACTTGTACGAAGGCTCATGCTTAATCCTTCCTCCGCTTGAAATCCATCTCTCAGGCTTGAATTCTAAGCAATCTTCTCCCCATATTGATGCCATTCTCCCCATAGAATACATCGAAAACACGATTTTAGTCGCCGGATTCACTCTGTGACCACTCGGAAGTACATCTTCCACGAGGGGGCTTTTGTGCTCGTAGGGAACTGGTGGATACAGCCTCAGTGTTTCGCATAAAGCTCCATGTAAATAAACTAGCTTGGTTAGCTCTTGTGGATGGAATGTCCTCCAACTTTGGGCTTCTTTTGATGGTATAATGGCTTTAAGCTCTTCTCTTATATTGTTCTCCACTTGGGGGTTCTTTGAAATAAGCCAAAAGAACCATGTGAGAGCTGAGCTAATTGTGTCTCTCCCTGCAAGCAAGAAATTTATAATGGTATCTCTTAGAAATTTGTCATCAAATTTAGATCCAAATCCAATGGTCTCAGCTTCACTACTCAAATAAGATGTTAACAAATCAGCACCGTCATCATCTTCTGGGAAAATAGAATTCTTGATGAGTTGCTCTCTTTTTCGTGAAATATATTTGACAGACACATCGTTAAGAATTCTCCAAGCTTTTCTCATTTTCCTTTCTTGGCCAATGTCCAACCATCTCTCCAACTTCCATAAATAGTCAGGCTTTATATGCCTATAGAATAAAACTTCCTCAGCATCATCCATTGCCTTTGAAAACTCAACTTGCGGAAAATCAATTGACAGACATTTGGGGTTATAGCCAGTTACCAATTTGCAAGTAATATCAAAAGTAAACCTTTGAAACAAATCTTGCATATCCAATTCTGATCCTTGCTCAGCTACCTGAACAAGCACACTGACTAGGCCTTTTTCCACAATTTCTTTGCTAGTTTTCATCAAGAAATGGTGAAATCGAGGATGATTGATCATAGCATGAGCCAGTTTTCTCTGGAACTTCCAAGAATCAGAATCAGAATTAAAAATACCATCCCCAAGAATGTCAAATATTTTGGAGAATTCGGATCCTTTAGGGAAGTTAGAGAAGTTAGAGCTCATAATGTAGTGAATGTTTGCTGGATCAGATGTGACTAACAACCTCACGTGAGAAAAGCAGGGCCCTTTGTAGAAAAATGTGTGGCCAGCTTGGTCTAAAACTTCCGTGACTCTGTCGTGAAATTGGTGAAGATGGAAGAGAGAGTCCGGCAACATACCCACCACCGGCCAATTTATCGGTAGTCCATTTTTATTGAACAAAAAACGAAGAATAACATAGGCAATGATTGCTAAAGATATCTCTCCAAGGCTTATTGGTGCCATTGAACTGAATGTTTGCTTGCAGCTTGCAACCATGCACGCATGCGTACATAACAATATATATGCACTCACAACTCTATCAAGTAACCTCTACAAGTCCGCCTGTTACCCATCACTCAATTAAAGATGCGAAACATTTAATATTCTGTTTCTCCCATTGATGTTTATATACGATGCTTCTTTGTATATGATGATAATCATAATGATACATTAACAAAATAGTATATAGTTTTTCTATTTTACTAACTCTTTTTTTTATTTTATTAGAAATTTTCAATTGAAATTTAAAGATTATTGCTTTATGTTTCGTAATGGTAAAATTAAATTCAATATATTAGGTCAAATTTGAACTCGACTCTTCCGTTTCTACAAAAGATTATCGATTTACTGAATGGGCTTTTTCTTAACAAGTTAATATAGTAATTCAAAGTTTAAACATATTTAGGTTGAAATGGAATAATAACTCTCTCTCTCCGACTAAAATGAAAGAGGAATTGATTTATTATATATGTTTTTTTCTTTTCTCAATGCAGACCTTTAGGTTCTCCTAAGGTTGATGTCAATTTTGTTTTGAATAGGGACTCAAGCTCTACCTTAATGATGGTGGATTTCTCAATAATCTTACATGATTTTTTAAAGTAAGTGATAAAATGAATAACAACTTTGAGTGCGTATTAATTCGGTACATTAGATATATGATAAGTTGAAATCTATTAAGGTATAGTACATTATATATAGAGAATTATCATCCAACAACTATTTTTAATAATGACTGTCAAAAAATTTACTTTTTCCATTAATAATAATTTTGGTGGACAAAAAAGTGATGTTAATTTTTATAAACTTCCTTGGAGATGATAAAAATGTTTGTCCATGTGAATGTCATTAATGGCCATAACTGGGCTTTATGTGGAAGAAACATGGTCGAAGTAGATTTTTAATTTTTTAATCATGGACATGTCTTCAGTCAAACCATACACATCTTCTCTTTGAAGAACAAGCACGTAGACCGCACCTTTCTGTAAATTTTCAGGATGATAATGCATGCCCGTCACCGCTTTTATTTTCCCGATGTATTTAATGTTCAAACTTGCAATAATCTTAGTGATAAATCTGAAAAAGATAAAAGAAAATTCTGGGAGATGTCCGATCATATAAGAGGATCGAAGTTGGATGGAAACCAATTTAGAACCTATTGAAGGTGATTTTTTCTATGAATATAAAACACTTGGATGTTTAAGTTCGATTTCTACGGAGATAAAGCGTAAAGAAATAAGTTGTCAAAAGTTTCAAAAGGCGTTTACTGTTGAGTGTTGGTCTATTCTAGTTGAAAACTATGAAAAAAATATTTTTCGAGACCCAATCAAGTCGGTCCAACAATATTTGGTAGATCCCAAAGCCCATTAACAAATAAGGCAAAACATAAGCTTGAAAACAAGACAGAAGGGCGCAGTATCTGATCGGACTGATGGGATACCATATCCTATCATTTCACTGACAGGAGCTAGTGCCCATATCTCCCACTTGCTTCCTATCATATCGCCGCTCACCTGCTCCAATTACCAGTTATCATGCCCTAAAGTACTCAAGTACTCCTTTATCTCCTATAAATAGCCAAAAGCGTAATAGCTTTAGATATTGAACATCTGAGACTCTCTCTCTAAAACTTTATCTCTCTTAAAGCTACTAACTTAAGTTTCGGAGTACTAATACTTGGTCCAATCGGGCACTCCTTCTTGTAGGATCGATTATCCGATCGGACAACCCAGCCACCAGTTCTCTATTTCAGATAAAGATTTTTTAGGATTTATCATTTGGTACTCTCGTTGAGAGACGATGGTAGGTTCAAGATCCAATGAACGTGCAACTTCTTGAGAGTATGATCACAACAGTCAGGGCAAATCTAGGTGCAGATGGAGAAAAGAGAGATCTCTCATATCACCTACCAGGGGTAATCTCCTTTCAGATTTCGATGACATAGTTATGTAACAACCGGAGGATACTCCTGTTACTATTAGGGACATACATGCCATTTTTAGTGACTTCACTAAGAGCATAGTCCAAACACTAAAAAAGGGTAAAATGCCTAGGACTTCTGAAAGAGGCCATGAAATTGACTTCAGAGCCGAATATTTCGAAAGAAGAAGGAACAAGCGGATCTCCATCAATGAGCCACGAGCTCATGATGGTAGAAGAACGAGAATCAAAACCCAAGGCAGATACGACAAGGGGAAGGGGACAATGCCTCGAGCAGAGACTCACCATATATTCCCAGCAGATCCTCCATCTCATCCATTGGGGACGATTTATCCTTCATGTGCACGCCAAATCGTAGTCGCAAGAAGGGGCAGAGAGATGAGTTCGCCTCAACAGCCATGAGCAGGGAGGAAAAATGGTTCAAGCAGAAACTCAAGCAGTTTGGCTTGATAGGGTATAAAAAAGGCATGTTCAAAAGAAACACCTGCAGCAACATAACCTCCCCATTTTGTAGGAAAATCACAAAATTTGAGCTGTCTCTTAGGTGGAGAGACGTGATAATGGACAGGTATATAGGTAAAACTGACCCTGCCACTCATCTTGTAGAATATCTAACTAAAGTGCAGATTTACACCTACAACGAAAAGATTACTTGCAGGATATTCCCTACCACTCTAGGAGGAGATGCCCATTAATTGGTTTCACGAACTCCCCTAAGAGTCAGTCACCTCCTTTCGACAACTTAAGAAACTATTTATCAGAAGGTTCATCGTACAGACACGAGCGTCAAAATCTGTGAGCAATTTATGCAACTTCTATCAAAGGAACGACGAAAGTCTTTGAGACTACGTCGACAGGTTCTAAGCCACAATGTCAAAGGTGAGGAATGTAAGTGTGAAAATGGCATCCACTGCTCAGGCCAATGTCACCATTGATCAGCCATTGTTTGAGTCAATTACAACAAGGCATCCAACCAGCCTTTTCGATCTAATAGAAAGAGCTAGGCAGCACATTCAACTGGATGATGTCTTGAGGTTCAGCCATGGTAGAAAGAGAAATATTATGGATAGGCTCCAGCACCCAGACGGACGGTTATTTAATCGAGCTCCTATATCCGAATGGATTTTAAGAAGTCCTGAGAGAGCCTCTACTTCGAGGAATCTGAGAAAAGGAAAGGAGGCCGAGCAATTCAAATCCGATCGGAGGAGTGGCTAACAGACTCGAACCTTCACTCCACTCAATGCCAACCTAGCACAGGTGTTGATGTGGATCAAGGAAAAGCACCAAAAGGTGAATTGGCCCAAGAAGCTGGATAAAAAGAGCAAAAACACTCGAAACCATAACAAGTACTGCAAGTTCCACAAGGATGTCGGTCAGACAACCGACGAGTATTTTCAATTGAAAAAAGAGATTAAGTGACTCCTGCAAAGAGGGTACGTCAAAAGGTTTATAGGTCCGACCAGAGGGGTAAGTCCCCGTAGACAATTGGACCCTAAGAAGGATGATTCCGATGATAAAGACGACGACGAGCGGAGAAAATCGAAGAATATGGATCATCACCGACCGTACGTCGGTGTCATAAACATGATCACTGGTGGGTCATCCTATGGAAAGGACCTCTCCAGAAAAAGAAAGGGCAAAGGTATCTACATTTCCAAAACAGCCAAACAACCAGCCCCAGTCACCATATTCAATGAGGATGCATGAGATGTAATGTTCAATCATGAAGACGCTCTTGTGATCAGGGCGCGAATCAATAATTTTGACGTAAAGAAGATATTGGTGGATAATGAAAGTGCTGTAAATGTGCTCATCCTCTAAGCTTATAGAGCCATAGGGTTGCCGATCGAAGAGCTCAAGCCAAATGCCACACCTCTGATCGAACTCAGCAACACTACCGTTTCGGTGGTGGAATCTATTAAGCTATTCGCTGAGTTTGGCCAAGAGGCCCTGGCCCATGCCTGCAAGGTAAATTTTATGATCATTGATATGGTTTTTGCCTATAATACCATTTTTGGCAGGCCTCTACTTTTTCAAACTGGAGCTGTCACCAGCATCCGGTATATGATGATGAAGATCCCAACCAGAGGAGGCGTCACCATTCTAAGGGGTGATCGAAAGGCATCCAGAGAAGCCTATGTCACCATGATTAAACACCAAAGAGAGGTCATGATGGTGGAACCAGGGTTAGAGTGACTTGAGTAGGCGGAGGGATAGAGAATGGATCCTGTCGAAGAAGTCAAGACAAGGACACTTGCAAAAGGCAAGACTGTTCAAATAGGCACCAGTATGAATATAGAGGTCAAGGAGGCCGTCATGCAAGTCTTGATGATCAACTAGGCATCCTTTGCCTAAAAGCCAGAAGACATTTTCGAAATCGATCCCAACGTGATCACCTATAAACTTAATGTGGATCTAGCTTACTAGCTAATCAGGCAAAAGCTACGAAGGTATGCTCCCGATCGGAGGAAATTTTTTTCTGAAGAAGTGGATAGATTATTGAAAGCGGGTACAATCTGAGAGGTTGACTACCCTGAATGGCTCGCCAATGTTGTTCTGGTAAAGAAGAAATCAGGAAAGTTACGGATGTGTGTAGACTTCATGGACCTTAACAAAGCATATCCGAAAGATAGCTACCCCCTGCCAAGCATAGACCAACTAATGGATGCCACTGCTGGTCACACCATCTACTTCCTCCTTGATTCATATGCTGGATACCATCAAATTATGATATGATTGATGGATCAGGAAAAGACTAGTTTCATCATCGACAATGGCACTTTCTGCTACAGAGTAATGCAGTTCGAATTAAAAAATGCAAGTGCCATGTATCAGCGATTGATGAACAGAATCTTTAAAGATCAGATTGGGCAAAATGTTGAAGTTTACGTGGATGACATGATCGTCAAAAGCAAAAGCTCGCAGAACATCCTGCAGATCTGGCAAAGGTCTTTAACATCCTGAATAAATTTCGGATGAAGCTCAATCATGAGAAGTACATTTTTGGGGTACCTTCAGGAAAATTTCTTGGCTTTATGGTCTTCCAAAGGGACATTGAAGCCAACCCTGAAAAAATAAAGGCAATTTTGGAGATACAGCCTCTGAGCAGTGTGAAGGATGTTCAAAAGCTGAACGGTAGAATAACAGACTTCGAAAGGTTTATCTTCTCTTTCGCCATTGATGCACCTCCTTCTTCAAGAAATTGAGGAAGAATGAAGCTTTCAATTGGGATGCCAATTGCCAACAAACTTTTGATGAATTAAAAAAATTCCTCACTAATCCACCACTACTTAGCCGATTGCTTTCAAGTGAAAATTTATATTTATACTTGTCAACTTCTAGTGAAGCTGTTGCAGGCATCCTAGTCAGGCAAGAAGGAACCTAGAAGCTATCTATCTACTATATGAGCCAAGTGCTTAGGGGCCTAGCGTTGAAGAAAGGTCCGGTCGAGTAACTCATCATTGCCCTCGTGATGTGCACAAGGAAGCTAAGAAAATATTTTGAAGAACACACAATAGTGGTCTGTTCGGGTCAGCCAATCAGAAAGATTCTCCAGATCCCGGACCTGGAGGAAAAAATGGTGGGTGGACGATCAAGCTCCAGTTGTGGGATGTGATGTATGAACTTAGGAAAACAATAAAGGCTCAAGCTTTAGCGAATTTTATTGTGAAATTTACTAGTAAAGAAATGACCGATCAGCCCCAACCTACAAAATGAGAAATGATCATGGATAGAGATGCAAACGACACCCAATGAGGTATTGTCATCGTAATAATAGGCCCTTTGGACATTGTCATAAGTTATGCAATAAAATTCAGCTTTAAAATTTCAAATAATATGGCAGAGTATGGGACACTCATGCAAGGCCTGAGACTACTCCATGCCATCCAACTGAAGTTGGTCATCATCAAGAGCGACTCCCAGCTTGTCACAAACCAAGTTTTAGACACCTTCGAGGCCAAAGAAGCCAACATGATACAATATCTGGCAAAGGTCAAGGAAGCATTCAAGATGCTGAAAGAATGTGGATCCGAATGAATCCTACAGAAGGTGCCAATAGATCAAACTATAGTGGCCGATCGGCTTGCTAAGATGTCTGCTTTCGAATAAGGAATGATGGAAGAAAACATAACCATCATTGAGCAACCGACCTCATCTTTAGACGAACCATAAATGATAAAAATTAAGCCAGCTCAAGAAACGTGGATGAGCTCTATCAAACAATACCTACAAACAGGGCAGTTACCCGAAGATAAAGTGAAAGCCCGAAAGGTATCCCGCAAATCTTTGAATTATTCTATTATTAATGGGGAACTATTCAAAAAAGCTTTCAGTCACCCCTGGCTCAAATGTGTGATGGAAGAGGAGGGAGACTACATCCTAAGGGAAATCCATGAAGGTATTTGTGGGGCACACGGAGCTAGTAGGGTCATGGCGAGGAAATTACTCCAAACCGAATATTTCTAGCCAAGTATCTTCAAAGATGCCCAGGAAAAAGTAAGAAGGTGCCAATAATGCCAGATCCATGAAAGAGTCATCAGACAACCAGCAACAAACTAGCAGCCTATTAGTGTTTCTTGGCCGTTCGAACAATGGGGCCTGGACATCCTAGGACCTTTTCTCTAAGGAAAAAAGCGAATGAAGTTCCTCCTTGTCATCATCGACCACTTCTCCAAATGGATCAAGGCAGAGCCTTTAGCAACAATTACAACAAAGAAGGTCAGAAATTTTGCATGGAAGGACATCATTTGCAGGTATGGCTTACCAAATATTTTTTTATAGATAATGGCAAGTAGTTTGATAGCTCGATCTTTAGAAAATTTTGCCAAAACCTCAACATTAGCCTTAATTTCACCTCTGTCACCCATCCACAGAGCAATGGGATGACCGAGGTCTCTAATCGAACACTCTTAGAAGGCCTAAAGAAATGATTGAATGAGGCAAAAGGTAACTGGACTGAAGAACTACAAAGCATCTTATGGTCTTACAGGACCTCTATAAGAGTTAGCACTCACCAAACGTCATTCTCTCTTGTCTATGGGTCCGAGGTAATGATACCCGTAGAAATTGGCCTCTCATCCTATCGTTCCGTATTCTATTCTGACTGGATAAACATCCTGGATAGATGCCAAGATTTGGACCTGGTTGAGGAAAGGAGAGAAGACACTTATGCCAAAATCACTGCCTATAAATAAAGAGTCGATAGATATCACAACACGAAAGTAAGGGCAAGAACCTTTAATGTGGGTGATTTGGTGCTCAGAAAGGCAGATATAGGCACAGGAAATGCTGGAGTTGGGAAGCTAATGCCAAATTAGGAAGGCTCCTATGAAGTCTCCAATGTTCTAAGCTCCAACACGTATAGGCTCAGAACCCTTGAAGAGTCGAACATCCCCAGAAGTTGGAATGTCGAAGTATTCAAGAAGTACCATATATAATCTTGTATCAAATTTTGAATTCAATAAAGAAAATTCTCTCCATCTTTGAAAAAGGTATGTTTTACAACTACTTGTTGTTAGGCTTGATGTTTATTTGCAGGATTATTTATTTTATTCCAATCGATGGAAATCTTGATTGATGATATTTCTAAATCCGATCGGTATAATCCAATCGAAGTATTAAAATAATGCTGATTTGCTAGGCTCAACGTCTATCCCAAGCCCATATTACGAAAGCTAAAAACTTCATCTAACTCCACATCTAGTTTCGATAGGCATAGCTCCCTTGCTAGGCTTGATGCTTATCCTGAGCACAAAATGCAAAAGCTTTTCTCCATCATAAGTTCATCTGCTAGGTTTGATGTTATTCCCTAATCGAAAATGCTAGATGCCTTCATTTAATCTCCACTAACTCACTCGCTAGGTTTGACGTCTATCCCGAACTCAAAATGCAAAAGTCTATAATTGAGTATAAAATCGACGAATCTCCTGGATATTTGATGTACAAAATCGCCAAGTATTCAAGTAAATGTAAGATCAAAAGGTAATTCGCCATGCATGACTCTTCTATGGATAGTCGATCCGATCCGGATAACACCTCAATTGATTGCAAGACTGAAAAATCACTTACTACGCTTGACGTCATGTACCTAAATTCTAAATCATAACTCATGCCAAAATAAATGGTTTTATCTTTTAAATCCGATTGGATTAAGCGATCGGTTACCTTAAGAGTTATGGACTGCAATGCTTGAAAAGCATGTTAAAATTTAGGAAGTATTCTCCTTAGTTGATTTTACATATTCTCCATGTTTGATTTTATATATTCTCCTTAACTGATTTTATACATTCTCCATGATGTTTTCTATTTATTTTACTTAGTTAATTTTATGAAAAATCCTACCTAAAATGAGAACTGCAGTATGAAGATGCAATTGAAAGGCAAATCAAATTTTATATATATGAAGAAATTTTAAAAGTTACAAAGCAAAGGAGAAAACTATTACAAAGAAAAACATTACAAGGAAATAAAAAACCTAAGTCTCTATATCTATAATTTCCATATTGGTAGGGATCCCATTCAGATCAGGCTTTGCAGTATGTTGAAGAGTAGGCTGGGAAGATTCAATAACTCCTTCAGTAGCTAGCTCAGTTGGTAAAGGGGCCACGACTTCAGGTTTAGTCGATAGAGGAGGAATGGCTTCAAACTTAATTGATTAACTAACGCCTACTTGAGATAACGAAGGAACTTCATCTGCTATTTGCTTAGTCTCTTCAGTCTAGGAGGCCTCTCCCTCGTCGTCACTAGAGGGAGGATCGAAAAGAATCTTTGGATCCTCCATCCAGTCAAGATCAGCTTTAGGAAAGTGCTGCCTAGTTGCATAAATCAACCGAGTTAGCAGCCTTCCTTGGGCCTCACCTAACTAATCAAGGACCTCCTCCTTTGGGGAATCTAGCTCTTTCATCAATCTCTCACCCCAAGCTGCCTCCTTCTCTGCCATAGCTATCTCCATGGAATTCCTCTTAGCCTAAAGAATGTTGCACTCAGATAGAGCCTTGTCTTTGTCTGCGCTAGCCTTATCTCTTTTGGCATTGGCTTTAAGGTATTCGGTGGAAATCTGTGAGCATTCACCCCTCAGTTTGCCCACCTCCTCTTCGTACTGCTTGCATAGAGCACTGTCTGCAGAGAGACGCATGATGTCTCCCTTCAAATGGTCCATCTTGCTCTGCCGAGTCTTGAGATCTTGGGCTAGTCGGGCTCTTTCCCTCTTCAGCTTCTCCACCTCCGACCTTTAGAGCCTAGCTGCCTTTTTAGCCACATCACTAGCAGCTTTTGCCTCCCTCCTCTACCTAGTGGTATCCTCCCACTTCGATCGGGCAAAGGCTACCATACCATGCAGGCGAAGCCCTTTTTTTATTAGCAAAGAAAAAAAAAGGAATATCATTAAAAAAATAGGAGGGAAAAGAGAATGCAAATATTACCTCCAGACTTTGTTATTGAAACAATCCAAACTCTCAGGAGAGCAGGTTAAGCTCCGTCATCACCTTGAAATCACTCTCTTAAGCAAGGCCTTGGTAGATGAAAGCTGGTACTCCTCTGTTGGTTACTGACCAGTTATTACCAAATCGCTCTTTCAAGATGTCCTCCAAAGAATGAGCTCGACTCTCTTGAACTCTCCCTAAAGGCTGTTGGGTCGGCAATCTCCTTGTCTTTTGCTATGATTTGGGCATCCACAGCAGCCTATTTTGGCAGCTTTTTTCCTTGCTACCTCCTCGACTCTTTTTTAAGTTGCCTCATCTATCGGTTCCCCCATTTTCTGAGTGGACGATCGAGAGATTAGAGATAGTTGTGGCTCTTCCTCGTTAGATTCATCTCTCAGTTACTGTCACCTGAGTGGATGCTATCCCACCATGATCGGAGGGGGCACTTTTGGTCCAGTAATAGTTAGAAGAGGATGAACGGCAGGGATGACCATAGCAGTAAGAGATGAGGTCGCTATAGCAGCAGCAGTGCCAGAGGGTGCAGATGTGCTTGCTACGCCCCTAGAGGCTTGAACATTCGAGGTGGGCACTATCTTTCTTTTATTTGTCCTTCTCTCCTTTTTTACCAAACACTTGGCCTCCCTCTTGGCCTTAGCCCGATCGGCAAGAAGCTTTGTTGCATCGTCTCCTTTTGCCATCTCATCAATAGCTGCATCACAAAATCAAACAAGATAAGTATCCTCTTCGAACCAAATTCACATGCAATGCATGAATTGTTAAATATGTGTCCTCCCCCTCACTCCCACTATAATGCTCACGTTCTGCACTTTTGCTAGCTTCGGAGCTAGAAGACCTGTACAATGTACTAAAGAGATAGCTGGAGTCGTAGGGTCTTCCATTCCTCCCTATTGTGGCCATCAGTTTTTTAATGTCACTTTCGTAAACAGACTGACAAATAGCTTGATCTCTCAGGATAGTGGCTCATTTCAATTGGCTCAGTGATACTCCAAACCCACCAGCCATCCCCACCAAAAAGTACATCTCCCTGAAGCTTTTCATTGAAGATAAGACTGTGAAGAGTTTTCGATTTGTCGGCTGGTGAAATAAGACTATGACCCATCACTCCGATCGAATATATAAAAGAAATGAGTGAAGAGGTCCAGAGTTAGAGCCATCGCTTCTAATTGGCATAGGATCTTGAAGCAGGCCACGGTTTTCCATCCATTCGGATGCAATTGATTAGGGGCAATTCCATAACCCCAGAGAATCGCCATCTCAAATGCACCAAAGGAAAGCCTCATCCCTGCATCCAAACTCTACAAATGACAGATAAATCATTCGTTCCTTTTATGGCCAAAAGGCCCCTCTATCACTGCCATGGAATTCGGGCAGGCCATCACCGACACTTTTGTAGGGAAATGGTACTGTGAAGGAATCCTCACCACTTTTTTTTCTGCCAGTCGTGAAGGATGAGCTAGAGGTTTCCGATTCTTGTATTCTTCAAGAAAATTCCTATCTATTGATTAGTTGCTGCTTGAAGTCATTTTTGGTGGAGGGGTAGAAATAAAGAATATATGTGGTGAAGTAAAGAAAATCAGAGGCAGGGATTGTTTACTTGGATAATTTTGCAGATACTCTGAAATCTCCAAAATTTGAATCTCAAGAAATTGTTGTTAAGGGTTTCAAATGGCAAAGTTCACAAAGAAAATTTGGTAGAATTTTGTTTAGAATCATTGAAAAATGATGAAAGTTCACACTGAAGTCACCTATTTATAGGTGAAAAGCTTTTAGAATACTTCAAATGTCCCTCCATTGGATGAGCGCCACGTGTATTCAATCTATTATTTCGGTTACGGAGAATGACTGTCGTCTTTAGCATGTGCATAGGCAATAAATGTATAACAGTTGTCTGAAATGAATGAACGTGACTCATCAGATCCATGCCTCCTGAATATTCAAAAATCTCGTCAAAAAGCTTAATTCGCCCGATCGAACCCTTTGGTGGGGGTAAAAGTGATAACTATGGAAAAAACATCTTTCGAGACTCAATCAAGTCGGCCTAACAACACTTGGCAGAGCCCAAAGCCCATTAACAAAGAAGGCAAAGCGTGACCTGGAAGACAAGATAGAAGGGCATAATGTCTGATCGGACTGATGGGACACCACATCCTGTCAGTTCACTGATAGGAGCTAGTGCCCATACCTCCTACCTGCTCCCTGTCACATCGCCGCTCACCTACTCCAACAGCCAGTTATCACTCCCCAAGGTACTCAAGTACCCCTCCTTTATCTCCTATAAATAGCCAAAAGCGTAATGGTTTTAGGTATTGAACATATGAGACTTTCTCTCTAAAACTTTATCTCTTTAAAAGCTACTAACTTAAGCTTCGAAGTGCTAATGTCTGATCCGACCGGACACTTCTTCTTGCAGAATCGATTACTCAATCGGATAACCCAGCCACCAGTTTTTTATTTCAGATAAAAATTTTTCAGGCTTTATCACTGGTAATAATAGTTTGGATATTGAATATTTTCCAGATCTAGTTTTAGTTAAATTTCCTTTAGAATAACTTGAGTGCCTAAAAATAGAGAAATCCAGTAGGATTTTTCTACGAGAGGAAGATTGGAATTTTTTTGAAATTGAGATAATTTTTTAAAAAAATTTAGAAATTTGATACTTCAGTAAACATAATTCGGAATTTAGGGTGTTGAAAATCGACAATATAAAATGCTGGTATTTGACTTTATGGGATCCATATCGTTGACTGACAGAGATGATGAAAATTGACAAAAATATATGCCGGCATTTGATATAATGGCATCACAAAGTACTGAAAGCCAGCAAAATTCAGTGCCATTATTGATCTTTGTAGGCCCCTTGCCCGACAGCTTATATTGCCGGTTTTTGACACTTTGTTCACACACACTAATAATTAGGGTTCTGTTGCATTGGATGGTTATTGCCATTGCATTTTTAGGAAAATGGTTTATGGATTTTTATATTAATGTGTTACACAATTGAGTTAAATAAAGTTATTTTTTCTTTTTCTTGTGCTCAATGTAATAACCTGCTATCGCACAAACAAAATATTTGCAATATGTGAATTTCCGAGTATGAATCCCGGCAGCATAAATGTTTTTTATTTTTTATTTTAGTGGTGAGGAAAGCTTTCAGCTTTTTCTAATTAATCAATTTTACCACTATGTATAAAATATCGTTTAAACTTTATAGCTAAAAGTATAATTAATTTATTTTCTACAATTGAAGGTAACCCATTGCAATATTATATTGAAGGAAAATGGATTGATTATAATTATATGATTAATTTAGAAATATTGGAGCCAATTAATTCCTAGTAAAATAGTTTAATAGCTAAACCAACTAACTAGTTATTTGCATAGTAATATAAATAAATTAAAGAAAAAAAAGTGGTTGACGTGCTGCTTTAGCAAATGCTATATATATATATATACACACACACTTACTCATCAATGGAAATGGTGCATGCCTCGTAATTCTGATGCATTTAAAAATCCATGATTGTTTTTTGTTATTAATATTGTTTTTGCTACAAATAAAAACAAGTGATCTTGTCAAAAATATTAATTTTAATTCAGCGTGTGCTTTTAAATTCTTGCATTAACCTTTGTTATTGCTATGGCATTAATATAATTATTCTTTGAATCCATAAACCCCATGCAATGCAACAGAACTCCAACTTATCAGTGTGTGAACAAAGTGTCAAAAAATAGGCAACATAAGCTACCAATTTTCAGCGGGTGAGTGGCCAGCAAAGGCAAATAACCGCACTAAATTTTGCCGGTTTCCAACACTCTATGAGGCCTATTATATCAAATGCCAGCATGTATTTCTACCGATTTCCATCATCCTTGCCAGTCAACGATATAGGCCCCACGAAATCAGATACCGACACCTTATATTGTCGGCTTTTAGCACCCAAAATTTCAAATTATGTTTATTATAGCCCCAATATTTCATTTTTTTTAAATTACCCTAATTTTTTTAAAAAAAAATCTTGTTCCAACAGTCAAGTTAAAATGACATTTTTTAAGGGAACAGTTAAGGAAAAAATTGCTAAATGAGAGAAATACCTATAATATAATGTCTAGTTATAGAGATACAATTCTTACCTTGTATAGGATTCAGTATCCTTTTTAGAGCGGTTTCCTATCTTAAATAAGAATACCACTTAGGAAGACTTTTTCGTTGACTAGGAGACTAAGATTGATCCCCTGAATAGGACTTTTGTCATTTTTAGGTAGCTGAATGATCATATCTTAATACAACTTCGAAAATGACTAGCATCTGTACCGAGGCATGAGCTCAGATCTAGGTGTTAACCAAATAGCCAAGTGATTGGATTGCTCGAGCAAGCCCAATTATAGAGCTCGATTATCATAAGTGCCCCACAAAGTAATGGACATTTATGTTAAGCATTAAAAGCGTCGAGGCGGCAATTATGGCATGTTCATCAAAATGATGCCCTTCTTCAGGTTTCCTATCGCTAACAGTTGCTTTTAAGGTCGCCTTGATTCCTGCACAAAGTAATTAATTAGGGTAGGCTATCAACTTTTAGTTCCTATTGTCCATCCAAGTGTCAACCATCCTATGGTTTAACCCTTCTATAAAAGCCTTCTTCATTGCTCATTTCTTACATTCATCAGACATTCTCTCGCATTCATTTGCTTCTCCTTCTCGACCTAATCCTTCAATTAGTTGTAGGTTTGTACCTAAGATCCTCTTTTTTGCATTTTTAAGTTTACTTTTTTTATTATCCTTGAAAATGAGTGAGTTAGAGAGTTCAAATGATAGAGTTAGGATTAGTGAAGGTTTGCTAGATGATAGTTCTCCGAACACCTCTACCAATAGTCCACCCTTAGGGAGAGCCATTCCAATCAAACAAAAAAGAATATAACCCATCCTTTTCCCAAGGGTGGGAAGCATCAGCTCTATTATCATAACCTCGAAACTTTTTGACTTGAGGGAGAGATTGGAGATATTTAACTGGTACGACCTCTAAGCTCCTCACTCTTTACTTCGAGCTAATGCCAACTTCAGCAATAAAAATAGGGTAGTTCTCTACGAGGTAAAGGTAAACCTTCCCCTAAATGAGTTCAAGGTAACGCTCCTCAATTACTATGATATCACAGTAGGGTAGCTTCACCCTAATGCTCGATGGACTATCTTAACCTTGCAAATCTGGATTTATGAGCATGATATAACACTCATCGTCTGATTATTTAAGGTGACACATGTGGTCGATTTGCAAATAGCTATAGAGGACCATCATTATGTTCAAGCATGAGCTGAGTATGTTATATTTATAGGCAAGCTAAACTCCTTAAAAATTAGAAGAATCATTTTTTTCTTTTTGGAGAATAAGTAAAATTACCCTTTTAGAATGTCATAGGAAAGGTTCACTGACAGGAATAACAATGAACTGGGGTTGAATGAAGAGGGAGATGCCACCCTAGCTTATTGAAATGAGCCCACCAAAGATAAGAGGGATATTAGTCTTCAACTCGATCCTTTTACACCTAAAAGAGTGGGGAAAAGGAGAGTTAATAGACTTTTATACTTAAGTTTTGAATCTAATGTATTCTAATTATGTGTTTATTTTATAACCATAAAGAGGATGAACAGACCTAGTTTGGCCAAGGCAATACACCAAATGAAGGTCGAGATAGGAATGAGCCAAGCTTAGACTAGGGCAAGCCAAGCCCAGCCCACCAATGCTCCTAATAAGAGTCTAGCTCCTAACTTTTCCCTTCAATCATTGCTGTTACCATCTTTGTCACCTTTTTACCATTTGATCAAAATAGGTCACCGAACCTCATACCTAGTACTTTTTCCTCCCACTCTCTTAAGGAGGAATCTACCTTCCTCCCTATATGAACTAGGAGGAGAAGCTCAACTCCTTGATTGATGAGGTTCGAGGATTCTGGCAACAATAGGGTTAAGCTTTCTATTTGGACAATCTAGATTTTAATGGCTTTTGCTACCTTATATCTTGCATGCCAAAAGAGGTGGCTTCCTTGATGAACTTTCATACCGACTGCTTTTTTAAAGTTATATGAAGATAATAGGGGGAGGTAATATTTTTGAATTGATTCTCCTAGCTATTCTGATCAAAGTTTTAAATTTAATTTTTACTCAGGGGTTTATTCTTGGGAGCACCATGGTCGACAAGTTAAACAGGCTGGTAGGCCTATTAAAGGAGAAGAAAAAGATAATTGTTGAGCTGAAGGCCAAGCTTAGAGAGGTGGAATAGAAGGCAAATAGTGTGGAGAAGAGAGTTGCAAAGGCTAAGGCTAAGGTCAATGAGGCAATGGAGTCCTTCTACAAAGCAGTTGAGGCTTTAAGGTAGCCATAGGGGCTCCTTAAAAGTCTACCGAGGCTGAGGTTCTTCTAGCTAAGAAAAGGGAGGTTTTTCAGGATACAAAGGATGAGCTAGAGAAGAGATAAGTAGAGAGGGCTGATCTTAAGAAGAAATATGCTGAGCTTGAAGATTAATTAGTGGAGCTCATCACTGACAAGTGCATTGCCTTTAAAAAAAGCTGACAGACATTATGAAGGAGAAGTTTTCTGATGAGGACTTATCTTGGATGGATGATATCTACCCAGATGAGGAGTAGTTATGCTTTTTATTTCCAGTGTAACCATCTAGACATGTATGTGTAATGAATTTCATTTTGAAATAAAATTGCTTTTGAATTCGAACTGTTTTTCGCCGTGGTTTTCAATTTATTTTGCATTGTTAGTCCAATGAATAATGGTATTGCCAAACTATATTAATAATGAATTCATTAAATGGATAATCTCTAAATGAAGTAATATCGAGCTAGATTAAAATGAATAATGTTCTATAGATGATGTCGTTAAACTAAACTTAGGACAATTTATGAGCCTATTTATGCTTAAAAATTCCAAAATGGTATATAAATAAGCAATGTTTATGGTAAAATTGCTGAAATAAATTAAACAATTGACACGCTTCCAAAGAACTGCTGATCTAAGCTATAGGTATGAATAATGCTCATGGAAAAATTGCCAAACTGAGCTTTTAATATGAAATAATACTCATGGCAAAATTGTCGAACTAAGCTACTTATTATAGTGCTCATGGTAAAACTGCTAAACTGAGCTACTTGTTACAAATAAAGCCATGATGAAATTGTTGAACTAAGCTATATATTACAAATAATGTTCATGGCGAGACTATCGATCTGAGCTATATATATGGATAATAATCATGGCAAAACTGCTAAGCTGAGCTACCTATCATTGATGATCTTTCTTAAAGTTGGAGATATTGTAAGGGTGTAGTTGCAACTTTTAAGACATATCCTTAAGGTAATAAGTCCTAAAGTTGACTACTTTATGAACTTTATAGGGTTTGGCCTCGTTTATTTTTAACTTATTAACTCTTATTGCTATTTGTGCTTCAATGGCTTTTTTGAGGTTGAGCTATCTAACTCAAAGTGTTCTAGATTTTAAGTTTTGATCTTAGTAGGATGCCATACATTGTCTATATCTTGTGGTTTGGATCTAAGCGAGCTCTTTCTTCTCTTCCAGCATGTCTAAATGATGCAATAGTTGATCTTTATTGGTTTCTTCATTATACTTGAAAGTTTGCATGTTCGGCATATTAATTTCATAAGGGTTGACTAGTTTAACTCCATAGGTTATAGAGAAGGGTATAACCTCCATTGCTGATCAAGGAGATGTTCAGTAGGCCTATAAGACATTATTTAACTCGTCTACCCATAAGCCTTTGGCTTCATCCAACCTCTTATTGAGTCTTTCTAAGATAGTTTTATTTGTTACCTTCGATCATATAGTTAGATTGGGGGTGATAAATCGAGGTGAATCTAATTAGGATGTGCAACTCTTAGAGAAAGTTCCTAAAAGATTGGCAATTGAATTTCTTTCCATTGTTAGTAATAAAAGTGTAAGCAATGCCAAACCTAGTGATAATTAACTTTTATACAAACTTGATTATGTTTGATGGTGTGATAGTTGCCAAGGGCTTAAATTTGACCAACTTTATGAATTGGTCCATTATAACAACCAAACATTTTCGCTTTCCAGTGGCTAATAGGAAGAGGCCTAGTATTTCAATTCCCTACTAAGAAAAAGGCCATGGGCTATATATCAACATTTGCTGGATAAACTTTAGGTGAATGATTTTGTTGAATTGCTGACCTTTGTCACACTTCTGAACCAATTCCTTCGCATTGCTCTCTATTTTTGGATAGTAATACCATTTAGAAGTGCTTTTCAAGCTATTATTTGGGCACTTTTATGTGCACCATAAATGCTTTTATGTATTTCCTTAAACATATAGTTGCCTTCTTTCGAACTTGAGCATAGTGCCTAAAGGTATAAGTAAGATCGCCTGTATAACTTGTTATCCAGGATGGCGTAGAGACTTGGTCACTAAACTATCTTTCTAGCTTCAGTTTGATCTTTTTTGGAAGAGCACCTGTATCTAAGAATTGGTAGATTAATAATTGCTAACCATCCATCTGCTCGTTAAGCTGCACTGAATAAGTTTTGTACGATGTCTGAGCAATGATAGCCTAAATAATATATGTTATCTATATAGTTCTATCAAGGGATGCTGGCTTGGCTAAAGCATCCACACCTTTATTTTCCATTTTAAATATTTGTTTAATAGCCCAAAATCTTCTATTTCTTTCAAGTTAAGATAATAAATTGTTACAACGTCTCGGTATTTAACCATTATCTGTTCCTTGGCTTTGAACTTACCAAGCAACTGATTGATGACCAACTATGAGTCAGAATGAATAACTAAAGAGTTAGGCTTCACTTTCAGAGCAAGTTGTATTCCAAAGCATAAAGGTTCATATTTTGCAATATTGTTGGACGCAAGGAAAGATATTCGAGCCATTCCTCGAATGGAGACTTTTCCAGGACTTGTCAAGACTATTCAAACTTTAGCTCCTTTAGAGGATACCACTCCATCAACATACATATTCTAAGATGCTTTATTCATTTTGGGCAGAGGAGCATATAATTTTGCTATAAAGTTGGCTAGGAGTTAAGCTTTCATTGCCAATTGATGCTTATATCGAACATCAAATTCTCTTAGGTAGGCTCCTATTTAGTTATTCTCCTTGATGCCTCTGGTCTTTGCATCACTTTTATGAGGCTAGTGTTAGTTTGATTTATTATATTATATGCTAAAAATAAGGTTATAGCTTGGTTACTGAGGTAACGAGGGCTAATTCTAGTTGTTCTCAAATTGGGTACTAAAGTTCGATGCCTTTAAGAACTTTACTTGTGTAATAGATCTGGAACTATTGAATATTTTCTTCTCTTATTAAAATTGAGCAAATTTCTTCTTCATAAATTGCCAAGTACAAAAATAACATTATGCCTAACTGTGGTTAATAATGTAAGGAAGGTGATCTAAGAAATTGCTTAAGTACTTTAAAAGCTGATTGGCACTTTGAAGTCCACTCAAAATTATTTAAGTTTTTCAGTGTTTGCTAAAACGTAATGTAACATTTAGCTGAGTAAGAGATGAATCTTCCAAAAGCAGTTATTTTCTAATTTAACTTTTACACCTCTCTTATCAACTTTGGTGGCTCTATTTGCAATGTAGATTTAATTATGATGCCCTCACAATTTGGTTCATTAGAATAATACTTTTTAGGATAAATAGTGAAACCAAGGTGAATAGAACCATCGGATCCTATGAAAATTTTTCATCATCATTATAAATTAAAATTCATGATGAGTTTAGTGATATAATTCGAGATCAAATAGGCCTTCAAAATAGATAGAGAAAAAACATTTAAGGATCGTATCAAGATTTGACCAAACTTTGACCGGCATGAAAATATTCCACATCCCTCTAAAAATTATTTCAATTGCATAAACCTACTTGAAATAATTCCAATTAATATTTGGAAGTGAAAAATAATTTTTCTGATAACTTTAAATTATTGGATTTTGGACTGATAAAATTTACCTACAGAGTTAGAAGTATATCAAAACGAAGTCAGATTGATTCAAAATTTTAAACATGCCTTAATTAATATTTTTACATAATTTTAGACTTATTTTGGAGGTAAAATAATGATTGAAACATGTTTTCCATGAGAGGATGACAAGTGGTTTAATATAAGCCATTAGATTGAATAGTAAATGATTTAATCTTAGCCCTAAATTTAAATACAATAAATGAAAAAATAAAGAATTGTAGAAATTTCTCCAAGTCTCCCCAAAAATTAGCCATCTTTTCCATCTTTCTCTCTTGGCCGAATTCTCTTATGATTTTCTCCCATCATTTTCTTTCTTTAAGCTTTCATTTTACACTATATTTCTAATCCAAATTTCATCTACATTCTATAAATGTTATCCTTTTCATAGTAGATAAAGGATTGAATCAAAATAAAGCTTGGAAAGTAAAGGTATTTAGTGAGAGAAAATCATTCAAGTAAGTAAATTCACGTGTTTCACTTAGAATTAATTGGAGAATTTGGTATAATATTGTTTTCATGTGATTTTGGATGAAAAATTGAGAAAAATTCATGGATATCCATTATGTACAATTCGGTTTAGGTGAAGAACAAGAAGAGGATGATGAGAAGAGAAAGGAAAAAGGAAAAGTAAAGGAGAATTGAAGAAAATCAAGTGAATTAAGGTATGTGGATACCTAAAGTAACTTATTTCATAAAAATTTAGATTATGTAAATTTGGATAATATGTGTATATTATGTATAAATTTAAATTAATGGTAGATTAACGGAATTAAATTTCAAATAATGGAATTGGCATTAAAAATTACATGAGAGAATGATTAAAAGTTTGAAAAATGGAATTGGAACCTATTATGTAACTTAGGGTCCATGTATGTAATGTGATCTGTAATTTAATTTAATGGTAAATTAATCTAATTAAGTGATAAATAATGAGATATTTGAAGCCAAATTTATGAAAATATGATTAAAAGTGGTACATTAGTTTTGAATCCTATTATGTAAATATGTGAAATTAAGGTTAGGTAAAGAATTAAATTGATTTAAGGCTAGAATCATGTTAAATATGTATAAAAACATGGTAAGAGTGTGTTTGGTGAATTGAAAAAATCTATTCATATGGGGCATAATAGTGACCTAATGGTATTAGTATGATTTTTAATAAAATAAATGTTGATTAAGTTGAGTTAAAGTTAGTTATGAGTAATTCATATCTTTAAAACATGAAATGAACTATGTATGGCATAAAAAGGAACTTGTATGATGTGTTACTAATTATGGCCCAATGGTGTATGTAACCTAATTAGTGTCATCATAGTGGTCTAATGTATGACAATGATGTTATGTGATAAAAGAGTGAAAATGATGTATGTAATGTGAAAACAATTTGATAATAAGGTGAAAATGTGAGAATATATTGAAATGATATTTACTTTTATATGGATATTATGAAAATAGTTTTTCCCTTAGTATTTAGAAGCAAAACCAGAAGTAGAGGATATAATTAGCTAGCTATAGGGGCACTTACCTTGGTAGCGAGTCATGGTAACTCTTAAAAGTAGACCAAAGGTGGATCCACACCATAAATATGAGAAATGAATGAAAAAAGAGAAAAAAGATATAAAAAACATACACTTTTGGACCTATGGGGTCTAAGTCTTGCATTTCCAATTTGAGAGTTTTATTTCCATAGTATACTACTAGGAGCGAAAATAAAATAACAATGACATGGTAATAAATGGAAGAAAATGGTAATAATGAATAAAGATAAAAATTAGGGACTAAATTATAATTTTAGTTAAAAGAAATAAATTTAAGCACTAAAATGAAAGAAAATGTAACTTATGGGTTGAAAATGTAAAAGGTATGGTGAAATATGTTTAAAAGGAAGAAATTAGGGATAAAATGGTAATTGTGGCAAAAGATAGGACGTAGATGTCATTTTGGTAAAAGATGGGACCTGAATGTCATTTAGGTAAAAGATGGGATCTAAACGTAATTTTGACAAAAGATGGGGACATAGATATAATTTTGATAAAAGATGAGAACTTAGAGGTAAAAATGTAATTTCACTTTGAATTTAAAGCTAAAAGTGAGAATTGTGAAAAATAGTGTGAAAATATGTAATTAAGATAAAAAAGTGATTAATTAAAGAAAAATGGTAAAATTAAAAGTAATTTAGAATTTATATATTTTAGTGAAATTTGTTAGTTGGATATCCAACACTAAGCTATATGCTTAGCACGTAGTTGTTTGCTGCATGCAAGGATAGGTAATCGAACAATGGATGCAAAGCAAATTTGAAGAAGGAGACTTGTTGTGGGAGTGATACTTATTACCTTTTGTATGTATGTTATTTGTGACAAAGGTTATGTATATATATTGACTTATGGCATGTATATGCACTTAATGGAATGGCAAAGTAAAGTATGATTCTATGTATATATGCATATGTTAATGATTTATTTTGTGACGAATGTGATGAGACATAGAAGTGCCTGTGTTGTTGCCTAAAGCATAGGAGTTTGGAGGATTTAATATTAGGAGTGTATTTTAAACTTTTACAAGAGGGATAGGTAAAAATTATAGCCATCATGCTACCGAAAATTTTATCAAATGAATAGTAACTTTTAGCCAAATGAATAGTAAATTTATGACATAACAAAATTTGCACATAATGGACCAACAAATTGATGTATGAACCTCACCTCGATTTACTTGGAAATGAAATAAGAAATAAGCAATAACGATGTAAATAATTGTTTAAATAACAATTCGATTATAATGTGATAATATTGGGACCCAGAAAAGTATAGGGTATTACATCGATCTTGGTGTGATTAGCCTCTATTCCCTTCTTGGAGATCACAAAGCTCGGAAATTTATTGGACCGGACTCCAAAGGTGCACATTTTAGGATTGAGTTTGAGATAAAAGTTCCTGAAGGTTGAAAATGTTTATTTAAGTTCTTTGGGCAAATCTGATAAGGCTTTACTTTTGATGATCATGTCATCAATATAGGCCTTCATATTTCAACCTAGTTGACTGGTGAACCACTTTTTCATTAGATTTTGGTAGGTTGCACCTGCATTTTTGAGGTCAAAAGGTATTACCCTGTAACAGTAGGTAGCTCTATGGGTGATGAATGCTATTTTTTCTTCATCTACTGGATTCATGAGGATTTGGTAATAACAGTTGAGGCATCAAGGAAGGTGTACTCTTTGAAACTAGCCATGAAGTTAACTAATAGATTAATGTTCGCTAGTAGATAACTATCATTGGGGTAAGCCTTGTTGAGGTCAGTAAAGTTGACGCACATCCTCCACTTTTTGTCAGATTTCTTTGCTAGCAATACTTTAGATAACAAGTCCGAGTAGAGTACCTATCTGATGAACTCATTTTTCAATAAAGCATTTGTTTCTTCGGTTATCACCACTTGTTGCTCAGGCATATGGTTGCACTTCTTCTTCTTGATAGGTTTACAGCTCGATCGTATGTTTAATGAGTAAGAATGACCTTGGGGGAAATACTAGTTATATTAGAAAGGTGCTAGGCGCATAGTTTTGAATAGGAAGATAACACTTCTAAAAATGATTTCATATTCGAAAAGGTTTTTTTGAAAGCTATTATCACCACCTTTTTGGCAACAACTCCATTTTTTTCAATGATTTTATGGGCTCTGCTCTAGAAGTTGAATTGGTCGGAACATCTATTATTTTTACTGGTAATGTTTGATTTGCTTCCTTCAACATGGTAATGTAAATCTCCCAAGCTGTGGTCTGATTTTCTCAAAGTATTGCTAATCCTTATGGAGCAGGGCTCTTAAGTATCAACTTTTACATGTAAATATAGGAATCCATCATGGCTAAGAAAGGTCGCCCAAAGATCACATTGTAAGATAGTTGATCAGTGTCTAGCAAGTGTACTAGATCGGCTAGTAATATAAAAAAATATAATTATGACCCTCTAATATCGAACCCATGGGAAACTTGTGTTTGCGTGAATGATTTTAATTTTAAAATAGAATTTATGTGAAGAAGAAAGAAGAGAAATTCCAAAGTTGTGATGGTTGAAGATTAAAAACAAAAAATGGAATTTTAAAACTAAAAATAAAATAAAACAATTGAAAGATTTGAAATAATTAAAAGCAAGAAATTAATTGAGGTAAAAATCAATATTAAAAATAACTTTCACTAAAGGACTATCCACCTTAACCAATATTATTATGACTTAATAAAAAAGAGAAACATAAGTGATTATGAAGAATTCAGTATAATAAAACCAGATAACTTTACTCAAGATTATCATTCCAAGCATTAAAATTCTCTTATATAGAACAATCCAACACTTAGCATAAAAATCTGAATTAATCCTCCTAGATGTCTATTAAATCCTTTCTCAAGTAATTTAACTTTCACCTATTCTTAATTACACTCTTCTTAATCTTAACTTTAATTAGCACAAAACTTATGTATCAACCCAGATAATTTAACCTAAGAACATGCATATCAATGATCTAACCAAAAACAAATTACTAACCAATGTTTAATCAAGTTAACAACCAATTTTTAGTTAAATAAAGATAAGATTGTGTTTAAGAACTAAGAAATAATCAAACTTGCATTAAATTGAAGCACAAGCTTAAGTCATAACAATAAAAGTTAAGGATTCAAGTATCCTTTAGCAAAAGTTAAAGAAAACTACTCACTAGACATGTTTAAAATTAAAACAAAGCTTTTAAAGAAAACAATAAAATAACAGAGATAGAAAACTACGTAAAAACTAAAACTAATAAACTTTTGAAAACTAATGTTGATAATTGATTGATTATTGATTGATCCCTTTCTTTGGTGCTTCAGACTCCTTTTTATAGGCAAAATCAGTGGTAGAATCCTTCTAAACTTTTAGAACTAAAGTAGGAAGAAAACTCTTCTTAATCGAGAAATTGGAAAATCCTTCGTTGCAAGGGAATGTAAACAAATGGCTACTTGATTTTTCTCTTGTAAAAATGCAATGCCATGTATCTTCTCTTAATGAAGTACAGGACCACTTATCTTCTATTGAACTAAAACACATGACCACCTAAGATTTTCTCCAGCCAAAAGTGACACGTGACCACTTAATCTTTCACAACTTGAGACACACGACCACTCATCCTTTCACATATTCAATGCACGGCCAAGTAAGTACACACACAATGAAACATATGCCCACTTGAAGAAGAAAAGAAGAAATACACGGCCACTTAAGTTTTCAAGCAATGAAATACACGGCCACCCATGAGTCTACTGGACTCCACGTCTATTTTCTTGCATGAATTTCTCAAATTCATAGTTTTGGCCCAAATCTTCTTAACGTTTTTGCAATTAAGTCATTTTCTTAGCAAAACATACCTAAAAAGCACCAAAACTTTAAATTAACTTCTAAAACACACAAATCAACATTTTAAATTTAAATTAACCAAAATTACACCAAATTATCTAAATAAAAACACTTAAAATATACTAAAAATAATATATAATTTACACTTATCAATAGTAGCATATTCACCACCATAAATAAGTCATGCAAGTTTTAATTGTCGAGTCATCTTTGAGCTGTATAGGTAGGTTAACTGAACCTTCCACATTGATGAGCTAACTCGAAATATTGATTAACAATACAGTCATTTCTTCCAATAGGTTTGGCATCCCCAAGTATTTATAGGCTTGTAAGGTGATCAAATTGGCTACCCCTCTTATGTCAATTAAGATTTTGTTAACCAAGTAATCACTAATGATCGCTTTAACTACTAATCCTTAGGGAGAAGGCTTTCTTCGCTTTGCACTTTTTGGAATTATCAAACACTTTATAGTGATTTCCTTTTGTAATCATATGAATGATTCCTGTTGGCATTTTCTTGGTACTGTTATCTTTTCCTCAATCTAATTGTTAAGATGGTGAGTGCTTGCCCTCACTCTAGCTACATTTGACAAATTACTGTAGTTTGCCCTTCCTAATCTAAAATCGCATCTACTTCTTGAGCTATCTACAATCATTAGTTTCATGCCCTCTATCTCTATGGAAAACACAATATAGCCCCCGATCCCTGTTCAGATCTTCCCTTATACGTTTCAACCAAATAACTTGGTCATTCTTCTTCATCCAAAATAGTTTTTGTGTGGGGAAAGCATTTAATTTGATGAACTATTCCTCACTTTAGTTATTCAAATATCGCCTCGTAACTACATATGTTCTATTTGACCCCCTCGTAGCTCGAGTATTGCTTTTCTTCGAACTACCTCTATCCCGACCTAACCCCTTAAAAAGCTTACCATCTTCTTTTGTTTTGGTGTTATACCTGAACCAATGAACTTTATCCATTCGAATGCATTTGTGAGCTCAGGTTATTAGTTTGATAAAGTCATAAGGCATTTTTTCACTTAACAAATTGCTGAAGTTTTGGCATCTTATATTTCTTTCAAGCATGTTGATGGCGAATTCCAAGTCCATGATGTGAGCTTAATAGTGCATGTTTTTATTAGTGTTTTATGTTTAGAATTTTGATATAAATGTTTAGTTTTTGGTTATTTTGTTTAGATTTTGGGATCTTTTATATTTTATGTGGTTGTTTTTTCATTTTTAGGATGAATAGGAGTTGAGTAAGGAGAAAAAGCAAAATTTAGCAATGGATGAGAGCTTCTATTGCAAGTGTGACATCCATTGTGAGCGCGACATAGGAAGGGATCCATATATACAAAAGAGAAGAAGGAAAATTGCAAATTGCATTCTGTCACAAGCACGACAGTGGTCAAGGGCACGACAGAGGTGGTTTTTAGGCAGTTAAACTTTAAAAGATGCTTCAAAAGGACATAACTCTTCACTAAATGATGTGTACTTTTATAAGGATACTTGAAGAGTTATGCTACTCTAGATAGAGTATATAAAAGGCACTAAAGATGAGATCAATGTGGATGAATAGATAGAGATTTTATTATTTCTATAGATATAGATAAAGGAATATATCTTTTGAAGAGAAGACTATAGTAAAGAAGAAGGAGAAATTCATTATGAGTAAATGATTGAAAGATCATCTTTTTATTCATTTTTCAATTATTCTTTTCTTCTTTGTAACTATTTGATTAATATTTTTAGGAACTTGAACAATTATGTTAATGTTTGTTTATTCTCCTTAATATAAGTGATCTTTAATTGTAGATTTTTATATTAGAATTTTATACATGATCATTATAAGTAAGAGTATAGTTCGAGAGATATATTCTTATGGAAAGCTATTAGAAATTCATTGTCATAACATTTCTTGAGAGATCAGGATGTTAAGATGATTATTATAGATTGATGACTATTTTTAAAATATGTGAATATAATGATCCAATTCTATAATGAGAGTTAAGGGTTAAAAATTATACTTGTATGTTTTAGGCATTCTATTTCATGTCAATAGAGTGATTTAGAAATTTATGTCAACTTGACTTGCATCATAAAGATTAATTTCAGAATTAGAGAATAATATCAAGCTCCATATTTGTTAATGCAAATCATTAACTTTATTTATCTTCTTTGATTATAATTAAAATAGGTTTAATTAATATCATAGTATTAGTATAACATTAAAAATTATTGAACACTGTAAACAAGATAGATCAAGTAGTAGTGTGTAATAACTAATTTGTTCTTTATGGGAATGATATCTTAAGTACTAATTAGTAAATCCTACATTTACGAATTTAGCACAACAGTTTAGATTTTAGATATCCATTACTAGGACATTAAACCTCTCCATATAGTTATGCAAGGGTTCCTGCTTGTCCTAAATGACCTGATAAAGACCGGTTAAAACCTTGATGGGCCGAGTAGTAGCTACAAATTTTATAATAAAAATGTCACTAAATTACTAAACTATTTATAGAGTGCTCTAATAGAAAGGTATAGAGGTAGATCCTGACAAAGTAAAGTCCATTAAGAAGATGTCTATATCTTAGAAGGAAAAAAGGTTACAAGATTTCTATGTATAATTCAGTATATAAGAAGGTTCATAGACAAATTAACTTTTATTTACACACCAATATTCAAACTGCTTAGAAAGGATCAGCCATGAAGATTGCATTTGATACCATCAGAGAAGACCTCTTGCATTCACCAGTGTTAAGATTGACATAGATAGGTAAGCCTTTGATCTTGTATCTTACCATAGAGGATAGATCAGTTGGGGCAATGACGACTCAAAAGGATGATTTTGGGATTAAGTATGCAGTTTACTATCTCAACAAGAAATTTTTTCCATATGAAGCTAAGTATATAGAAGTTGAGAATAATCTTTTAGCGATCATTTAGGCTTTGAAGAAGCTAAGGCACTATTTTCATTCCTACAGAGTACAAGCAGTGGCTAAGCAAAACCCTTTTAGGTATCTATAGGAAGTACCCTCACTCCTAGGGAAGATGGATAGGTGGTTAATCCTTCTATAGGAGTTTGACATAGAATACATCACTAGAAAAATCATTAAAGGAAAAGCCATAGCAGAATTCTTAACTAATCAGTCATTAGAGGGAGAATAAATAACCTATGAGTTTTCTAATAAAGATATCATAACTATAATGGTTCAGGGTTGGTAAATGCACTTTGATGGAGTTGTGAATTATAAAAGAGTTAGGGTAAGAGTAATTGTAATAACCCAAAAGGGAGAGAAAATTCCCTTAGCCAAGAAATTAAGGTATAAAGCAACAAATAATGAAGTAGAACATAAAGCCTATATTTTCGGGTTGGAAGGCCTACTAGCTGTAGGGGTAAGATCTACAGAAGTATTTGAAGATTCATCCTTGGTAGTCTATCAAGGGAAAGGTGAATGGTTAGTAAAGGAAGAACAAATGCTGCCCTACATTAAGTTTTTGAAAGCTTCAAGTAGCCAGTTTGAAGTTTGCACTTTTGGGTATGTGCCTAGAGATGAGAATGAGTTAGCAAATTCCTTGGCCACTTTGGTATCAATGTGGGATAACCCAAAGGGAGTAAGCATGAAGTCAATGTTGATCTCGAGTTCTGATAAGTCATACTTTGAAACTTAATAGATAATGGACATCGAAGTGGATGATGGGAAACATTGATACTACAACATTCAGAATTACTTAGAAAGGTTGGTATTTTCGAAGGAAGCTGCTAAAAAATACCAAAGAATGATCCATTAGCTATTAACTCAATTCATTACTGTAGGTGGAGTGTTGATATGCTTTTTCTAAAAGCTTAGATACCGTAAGTATACGGTGTACTGATTATAGTACTTCATATATCGATCCCATAAGGAATGTTGATTAACATTTTACACTATTACTACTCAATTTTAATCTTGTTTACAATGCTCATTAATTTGCTAGTTAAAACTAATATTAACACTACACTACACTAAATTAAATATTATTCTACTTTAATGATGATCAGAGAAGACTTATGAGTATGATGAATATAACAATACATAAATATGGAATTTGATATTTTTCTCTTATTTATAATTCAATCTTTATCATGCAAGCCAAGTTGGAATAATGTTCTATGTCGCAGCTCTCGCATCTAGACTAGATTATGCCTTAAACATGCATTTATGGTTCTAAATCGCAGCTCTCGCATTTAGACTAGAATTACATAAACACACATTTAAAGAATAAAAACCAACCTATAACAACTATCTCCACATGCGATCTCTCAAACTATGCTTTGATAATAAATTTCTTATTAACTTTCAGAAAGATGTTGCTCTCACTAACTCTCTTACTTATAACCACCATGATGATTTTCAGAGAAGGAATTGCCATCTAAAGTCATTTTCCTTAACTTATAATGATACTAATAAAGTTTTAATAGCAAATCCTACACATAAAGATAAATGAAAGAGAAATGAAAAAATATGAATAACAACATTCAAGTTTCTAAAAAGAATTCATAATAATAACAAAGAAGAAGTAAAGATTAGAAATAAAAGAAGGAGATCTCTCAACCCTTCTTCCTTTCACCAAGTGTAGTCTTCTTCCTTGCTTGTCTCCTCTTCAAGCCATAATACTAAAACTAAAACCTACAACTATTGTTCTCTAATTACACTTTTAAAATTAGAAAAATAAAAATAATAGATCTTCTCTATTCCTCATTGATTATAACTTCTAGGGTATTTATAAATTTTCAAGCATCAAGTCCCTTCAAGTGCCTCTCTATAGGTATGCAACCTTTGGTGAACCTTGGTGTCCTTTTAGGTGACTTTTCAAGATTAACTGCCTATAACAGCCTTCTATTGAGCTCGCAATAGGACACACTTCCTTCTTCCACCTTTCTCTTCCTCATTTCTTGCCTTAGACATGCGTCCCTTATCACCCTTGCAACACGGGACGCGCTCGCGGTAGGGTTTCTTCTTCACTCCTTCATTAGTGCTTCCAAATTTGCCCATTTAAGCTCCAAATTGATTCCTTAACTCCAATAAAACAACCAAGAACACATAAAACACATAAAAGCAACAAAATACACATAAAATACCAAAATATTAAATACTATACTTAATAAAACTAAACACACATACAAACTATTTATGAGCTTTTCAAGCTCATATCAAGTGTTTTACAAGAAATAGTCTGATGGCATTCAAATGAGGTGTTTGAATGAGAAGAAGGCTAAAATGTTCATGAAAGAGGTACATGACAGGGGTATGTGGAGCTCACATGAATGGATTAGCTTTAGAAAAAAAGATATCACATTAAGGGTTCTTTTAGCTTACAATAGACATTAATTGTTCTAAGTATGTCAGAGAATGCCAATTATTGCAGCAATACGTAAACTTAAGACACTTACCAGTTTCTAAGTTGTATTATCTTACAATGCCTTGACCGTTCACCGTATGGGGCATATACATCATGGGTATAATTTATCCATTAGCCTTGAATAGATATATATTTATTACAATCGCCATAGATTATTTCACCAAGTGGGTAAAGGTTAAGTCCTTCAAGAAGGTAGGTGCTAAGGACATGGCTAAATTCTTTGAAAAGAACCTAATATGGAGATACGGTTTACCTTACCACATAATATGAGACAATAGATTATAGTTTTTAAGGGAAACCAAGCATATGCTTAGGAAGTACGAGGTTCAACACCATAGGTTTTCTCCTTATTGACCTCAGACAAACTAGGCAATCGAGGCAGCCAACAAAAATGTTAAAAGGATTTGGGCTAAAATGGTTTGGACTTACAAAGATTGGATTGATAAGCTACTTTTCGCATTGTGGAGTTATAGGACTATAACTAGAACTTTAATGGGAGCTACTCTATTTTCCTTAGTTTATTAGATAAAAGCTATATTGCCGGTGGAATAAGTTATTGAAAGCAAAATGGGCTAAATAGAGATTGTTGCAACTTAACTTACTAGATAGGGATAGGATGCATGCTGACTATCATAACCAGGTGTATCAGAAGAGACTAGCTCGCTCATTTAGGAAAAATGTTAGAAAGCATCCCTTAAAGGAGGGAAATCTGGTGTTTAAATAGATAAGCCTTAGGATTCCAAATATTCAAGGCAAGTTCAGGCCCACTCGAAAAGGACCATTTATGTTAAAGAAGTTGTAATCTAAAGGATCTACCATTCTATTCGATAGTGATGGCGATGAGTTCAAAGAGCCAATAAACATTGACAAATTAAAGAGCTTTCATGGATAAGACTAAAAGAGAAAAAGAAGAAAATAAAAGGCCTATGGGTTGAAAATCGGGAAAACGGTGGCCTTGCTAAAATTAGGCACCTCTTCAAGGTCAAAATCGAAAAAGGCATCTTGGATAAAAATTAAAGGCTGAGAGAAAATAATCAATCGAGAAAACTCGAGAGGGTTGATTGATGATAGGATTCATGATGTTTTTAAAATTTTATTTACGAGATTAAGTAATATGTGTCATTGAGAAAATGTCAAATAATGATCATGTATACTTAAATCGAGATGCATACCACATATGTATCTAAAAATATTATTAATATATCCAAAAGTAGTTTTTTTCATTTCATGTGCTCAAATTTTAAAAAGTTCTAATGAAAACAAAAACATACTCTATGACAATATCTAATCCAGTCTATCTGTATCACATTGCTCTCTCCATCCAGGTACCTAAGGTGAAAAGCCTTATTATCAAATGCCGGACTTATAATCCACTGCTTATATAAGGTGAAGGTGGTGAAGTCACAAGCACTAATCTCAGAAATAACAGTCCTTAAAGGAAGTTGGGCCCAAATCCTTCCATAATAGCCTGACAGAAAAGGAATGGAAAGTATACCAGCTCGAAAACCTAATAGGCACTTGATAATATCCTGACGATCTCCGTACTAGCAAGCACAGTGGATGGTAATGTAGAAAGTGGGCTGATGCAATCCACATAAAAGGTTACATCCAGAAGGTCCATCTCAAACTAAAGAAAAAATGGGCAACCAGGTATAGCTAAACACGATGTCATTATCTGCTAACTGAGCAGCCTAGTCAATTCCCTCTTTGATTGAATAAAACATGGGTTGCCTATCCTTAAGAATAGCGTTGCCTATACTTAAGAATAAAATATCTCATAGGATAAGTGGCCATAGCCCTAACCTTAGGAGGAGGCTCTGAAAATAGCTTTAGCTTCTTATGTAGCCATATCTGAAAAAAGAAAAAAAGTCCCTAGGGTGAGTTGAATTCTTCTCAGACAAAAATAAGGTGAAGAAATATGTGAAAATCCGAAAGGATGTGTTTTCCAATAAGAAAAGCTAGTGTGAAAACACACAGGGGGTGCACTACCTTCTAAATAATGACATACCTGAAGCAACACAGGGCTACCAGTGAGACACGCAAAAGGATTAATACGAACTACATTTACGCCAAGGATAGTTTTTGGCAAAACCAAGGCAAATGAGTTACACCCTTTGCACATGCTATCCATAACACTGAATAATTCATAGTTTCCAGTTAGGTCATCTGAACACATCAACAAACATCGGGCAATACAACATAGTAGGATCACACCGAACTAAAAAGTAGGCACATCATCGTAGGACATCAGTTAATGGCTCCAATGAAAAAGTCCTCCCTTGAGGTACTAAACCTCCAACTTTGAAAGGAAGAATGGCTAAGGCATTAGTCATATTTCTAGGATAGTTAAGGAAAATGAAGGACAGACATGGTTGAGTACTGGGTACAAACCTCACATCAAAAATCTAAGCAAACTCTTTAGGCAAAGGGTACAATTCCTAATGTGTGAACTTAAAGACATGGAACCTAAAATCCTAATACCATATGGTAGATAAAATCAGGTTCCTATCAAATGATACTCTCCTAAAAAATCTCAAATTGGAAAATAAAATGATCAAGGAAAAGAAAAAACTAAAGAAGAAATGATAAAGAGGAAAAGAAAAGAAGAAAAAGGGAAGAAAAATACTTGGAAAGCACAAAGACCAATAGAATCTATGTTATTTATAGAAAAGGTGTGACAGATGACCGTCCCTTAAAGAGCATGCCATGGCCAACCCATCTATCACTTCTGGATTGCCCTAATGGATCTCTTCTACATATCCCATACATTACACGTAAATATTTTTGTATTCTTCATTATTTTCCTTTTGTAGGAAGCTTAAGGGACCTAGAGGTAATGTGAAAGTTTTAAGAGATTTTAAATATGAAAAAGTTCAAAAATTTAGGAAATAACCAACTTTTTAGGAGTATGTATAAAATAAATAAATAAATGTAAATATATAATGGTATGTATGTGTGTAAAATAAATAGGAATAAAAATAAAATGGAAGATCAAAAAATGAAGAAAAGAGAAAAAGAAAATTCAGAAAAGGAAAAAAAGTTGACAAACGGGATGTATAGGTGGTTGTCTGTCGCTAGCTATAGATACCCTACTTATCTATCATTCAAAATTTTGAAAGATAAAAATTTTTCTTCTTCCTTACTTTTCATAACTAGCATTAACATACCTTAAATTTCCTCTCGATTTCTCTTTTCTCTCTCTCATTTCTCGATCGTTTTCCAAGCCGTTTGCATCTAAATTCTATTGGGGACGATGCGCATTGTGGGGTGTAAGTCTTTTTTTCCTTTCCATTTGCATACCCATTTTTTCTCTCTTTACGTTTCAAGTAAGTGTGTATTTACTCATTCCTTTTTTGGGTTTTATTTTGTTTTGATTATTGCAAGTTTTTTGTTGATGTTGTTATTTGAATCTAATAAGGTTAGTTTAAAGGGCCTAAATATGTTTTTGCCAATGTTTTGAAACTTGGCCCAGAAGTCAATTCGACTTGTCAACTGAGTCATGAATCAATTGATTTGATCAGATTGATTTGGAGTTTTTATTATTTTTTAAATATAAATATTTACAAAAAATTAAACATTTAGTATGTAAAAATACATTTAAAAATCTATTAATTACCAAATATCAATATAAAAATATTAATTTTAAGTCCAATAAATTTTTTAAATATAAAAATCAAATAAATTGTCATAAGTAATAAATATCCAAATAAATTCACATAATATCAAAAACAAACATTTAAATAAATTCATTTAACACATGTGCAAACTATCGCAAGTTCTGTGAATAAATGTAATTAATAACATTGAACTATGTAAAAAAATGTATAGTTTTATGCATAAATATTTTACTAGCTTGATTAAGTGGGGTAAAAATTAAAATTGAAATAATTATAATAAGAAAAATAAATCAAATTATATAAATATAGAATTATCCAACCATACGTGTGAGGTATAATAAAAATAAGCAAACCATTTTCTAATTTTTTATTTTTTTCTGAAAAGCTTTTGAAGTCCACCACCTCACTTGCGCACATAAAGACACCACCACACCACCCATCAAATTAACACATAATAGTTTCTTAATATAATAATTAATTAATTAAATCACATATGATATGAATATTATATATAACCCACTTATCCGTTTTCCTTTCTTTTCTTTCCATTTTAATTTATTTCAAACACATAGACTACAATTCAATTGTTGAATTGTCACATGTCGAGAGATTTTAAAAATAATGTCAAAATTATATCAATTTTAAAATATAAAGGGTAATATTATGCCAATTGAAAAATATAGATAAAATTATTTTTTTATCAAAAAGTAACAACAAATTTTTACCTTTAGCTAAAAAATAATTTTCAATTCAAAAATCATCAATTTATTATTATCATGTTTTTTTGGTTCATGTTTAGATTAAGGGTGTTAAATAAATGAAAGTCATATATTATTATTAGTACTGAATTTAAAGTTTAAATTTTTACAAACGTAAACTTAACAGAAGCAACATAACCATCATGGGCCTTTGGCTTCTGTTCATATGCAAAAATAACTTTAAAAAACCATCTAGATACACAAAATTATAATGAAGAAAACTAGTAGCAACAAAAAGCAATAATATATAAATTTCAAAATTGTAAAAATTAAAAAGAAAAGCTAATTAAAATTACATGATCGAGCAACACCAGGGATCTTCGTAATAACAATTATAAGGCATAGAGGGAGCAGATCGAACAAGGGGCTTTGTTTCTTCTTTCTTCTCTTCTTTTTTAGCTTCGCTTACGCTAACGAGTTGCACATAAGCCAGCATAATCTCTAGTAAGAAGTAAGAAAAATAAGGGCATTTCCCCATTTTCTTCCTTAATTTAGTTGTTAATTTCACTGGATCCACTGCTACTCTCTACATACTCAAATTTGATTTTTCTATCAGCAATTTTTTTTAACTTGAATAATTTAGAACATATCTATTTTGATGGCTATTGAATTTACATGCTTGAATGGTTTTCCTAGAAAGAGAAGATGAAATTACCTGATATTGGACATATTGCTTTTGCAAGAAAAAAAATTTATTTCAAACACACCCTGCACAAGGCCACCAAAGAATCTCTCTCTCTCTATAATGGCATAACTCATAACCCAAAACATATTCTTCTAGAATTATATCAATTTCATCAGAAAATGAGCTTAAAAGCTCGGTTAGAAAGAAAAAAAAAGAAAAAGAAGAAAAAGAAAAAAAAGAAAATATCAAAGTGAAAAAGATTTTGATGGTGATTGAAAGCATGTAGGTGGATTGCAGTGATGGGCAATTGAAAAATTATGACTGGAAATGGGGGAATCGAAGAATTACGATGGTCAACGATGGTGGAAATGTGATTGACTCAATCCAACCCGAGTTTTTCGATCTAATTCGAGTTTTTTCAATTTTTGAGTTTTATGTTAGACCAACCCATTTTCCTTACCGAGTCACGATCCAATCGGTTCAACCACCCGGGTGAAATCGAGTTTCAAAACATTGGCTTTTCCATGATTTCTTGTTCATGTCAATAACATGCTTTGAAGTTTTGCTTAATGTTTGTAGGAATTCGATTAGACTTAAACCTATGAGTTCTATTGTTTCATAACACTTTAGTTTCTTTAATTAACAAGGTAAACCTTTAAAAATATGCATGTAAATGGCATTGGTTTAAATTTATTTTATTTTATTTTTGCACCAATGTAGATAATTGTAAAATAATTTTTAGGTTTGTATGTTAATCTCATAAACACATTGTAATTTAAATTAAGAAACACATCTATATAGTTAACTTTAGATTTGAAATTAAAATTATTTGAACAAAAATGATTGGTCTTTTGCCCCTTCACTTTGAACATTGACATAAAATAATTTGAATTGAATTACTTAGATGCCATTGATACCTTATGGTATTTTTAGATTGCTTTTCTTGTGTAGGGGGTAGGCACATTCTTAGCTGAAATACTGTGAAAATTTTGTCGAAATTTTATAAGCATTTAAATATATGGTTTACTTCTATTATCCTGCATGTTTGCTAGATTGCCCACTAGAGGGCTTAGGTTGTTGTGAATTAGGTTATAGCACATAATGCACATTTCTATGCAAGCTAGAATGCTGCTAAAGTTTTGCCAATATTTTTTTATATAATTTTATTTTATTTTACTTTCAACCTAAGTTAACTAAAAGAAAACTAACAATTAATTTTTGCAGGATGCCACATAGAGATGCACAAGAAACATTGGCTCCTGATATGCTTTTCCTAGAAGCTTAAATACCACAAGTATATGGTGTACCGGTTATAGTACTTCAGATATCGATCCCACGAGGAAATGTGTATTTAATCACCCACTATTACTACTCAATTTTAATCTTGTTTACGATGTTCAAAAGTGGAAGTTAATTCTAACTACTTTATTGCATAAATTAATTAAATCCTAGATAAGTATAATCAAAGAAGACAATAAATATTATGAAACTAAATAATCATGCATTTGATACCATTATTTAAATTATATTTTTTAATCTTATTAGTAAGCCAAGTTGGAATAAATTCCTAATCCACTCTCTCGACATGAATTAGATTTCCTAAAACATGCAATTAAAGCACTAATTCTCAACTCTCGTTAATGAACCAGTTAATTTTAATAACACATTTTAAGATTATCTATCAACCTATAGCAATTATCTCCACATGTGATCTCTCAAACTATGTTTTGATAATGAATTTCCTATTAACTTTCAATAAGACGTTGCTCTCGCTAACTCCCTTATTTATGACCAATATGATGATTTTCAGAAAAGGAATTGCACATCTAAGGTCGTCTTCCTTAACTTATAATGATGCCAATAAACTTTTAATAGGAAATACTACAATCAAAGATCAATATTATAAATGGAAATAGAAATTTGTTCATATATAATCAAATGCCAACATAATATTCATTTAAAGAATTACAAGGAAGAAAAATTAACATAAGAACAAGGAGAAGGGGATCTCTCAACCCTTTTTCCCTTCACACAAGATGTCTTCTCCCTTGCTTTTGTCTCCTCTTTAAATCATCAAAAATAAAAACTAAGTACTAAAAAAATGCTATTGTTCTTAAGATCACGAAATTAAATTCTAAAAATTATTCATATCAAAATTCTGTTCACTTGGCATATATATGCCTCTCTAAAAGATATGTCCCTTCAAGATAACCTTTCACAAGAGTTGTATTTTTTTGGAGAAAAGTTGCATCTCTTTATAAATTCTAACTCCTCATCCGCTCAGTGTCGCGCTCGCGACACCTGTCGTGCTTGCGACAAGACACGCCTTTGCTTGGCCGGCTTTGTTATCTGTCGTGACCTCTCCTTGCTTTGTTGCCCTCGCGACATGGCACGCCTCTTTCCTTGCTATCTTCCCCGCCTTTTATCGCGATCACTCCTCCTTGTCGCGCTTGCGACACTTCCTTTATAGCTCACCTTTGGCTTTCTTTCTTTCACTTGACTCCTTTAATCTTTAAATCATTCCCTTCTCCTATAAGATAAATAAAACAACCACACACACAAAACACATAAAAGCAACAAAATATAGATAAAACACCAAAATAATAAACAAAATACTAGACAAAACCACACATTAACACACAATATTTATGAGCTTTTCAAGCTCCTATCAATTCCCCACACTTGAACTTTTGCTTGTCCTCAAGTAAAAACTTAAAATGCTAGAAACCGTCAAAGCTCAAACATTTAATTTAAACATAAAACATGGAATATGGAGTTATCCTTCTTAAGATTCTTTCCTATTAACATATGCAAGGTTTCTTTAACAAATTAATTATTGAGTCAATTTCAACAAATACCAAAACAAAATCTTGGATCTATAAGGTTTAATATTCATATGCCCCCAATAAGATAAGCAAGAGAATGCAAAGTACAATGATATAAAGCTCTTAAAAACCCTATCTCTTATAACATGTACTCTAACCTAGCAAGTAATACAAAATGTAGAGTTATTCTCACATAATGTGTGCCTTACACCACTCAAGTGTTTAATGGATAGTGTTTAACTCATATTTCCTCTTGTACCACCACATACCATAAGCTTTTATTAAATAAAAATCTCCATCACTAGTATAAAATAATGCACAAAATTAAAAGGGTCTTTTAAGGGTTGTAGCTTGGCTAAGGTTAGGGTAGGAAAATTTGTGGTTAAGTAGCTCATTCATATGGAAAACATAGCAAATACTCAAACAAGTAAGATTTTGTATTGCAAAAGTTGTACTAAAGCATGATATTTATCTTACTAATGAAAATTTCCATAATCCCTTACAATGATTCTTCAATTCCCACTAGTATTCACCTAAGCTCAACTTCAACTAGTTGCTTCTCTTACTTTTGTTTTCTTTCTTTTTAAAACAAACTAGTGCAGTACTTTTGTTTTTTTTTTGTTTTTTTTATAAATATGGAAATAGACAAGGAAATACTAGTGGCTTTAAACTTCAGGGATCAAAATTGATTCATAAATAATTCATGCTTATAAAATATCAATACTTTATCTTACTTATCAAAGCATTACTACATCTTCCACACAAGGGTTTAAAAAAGAAAAGTTAAATTCATTAAAAATTGGCGCAAGGCTAAAAATAAGCTCATGAATAAAATGGTTATAGGCTCAAAAATGGCTACCTAAAGTTAAAAAGATGAGTTATTTACGCAAGCTAAAATAGGTTACTTCTAATGCCCTTGTCATTTCTCATGCATATTATATACTAAATGTGATTTCAAGAATTATCTAACACAAGTTCTAGAGTAATGAATACAAGAGGAATTCTCTACACAAAAAAAATTAATGCGTTTAGGTTCAAAAGCTCACAATGGTTATGATAAAACTCTACATCATACAAAACTCACTAATTTAAAGAACATGCTTAAAGAAACTTGGCTTAAAAGAACTGTATACCAAAGTACTTTACCTAAACATGCCTATCCATACAAGCATAATCATATTAAAACTAAAGATCCTTAATTCTAAGTTAGTGAATGTATCCAATCGACTCATAAATAACTATGCAAAGACTAATTACATATGTTAATAGGCAATAATCTCACAAAGAATAACTCCATCACACAACTTAACATAAAGCATAAAAATTTAACACTAATCCTATATGCACACTATCAACTAGCTTCCCCACACTTAAAGGACACAATGTCCTCATTGTGTAAGGAAGACTCCACAAAAACAATACATACAACACAAACAAGCACAAACACAAACAACACGAAAACATAAGAAAAAGTAAAAATAAGAGAAGGTAACATTACTCAGTTGGCCTACTAGGGGACCCCGGTGGAGAAGGAGTGAAATGAATATTCTGATGACGGAAGAAGGAAAGGAGCTTGCGGCTGAGGCTCGTTTGACTTTTATGCATTTGTTTGACAGTGGCCTCAAGGGAATCCATCCAGGCCGTCATGCTTTGATTTACATCCTCAATCCCATCCAAACGAAACATAACTCGCTGCAAACTAGCAACTTCATCTAGTGCAGTGCCCACACTTGGTTCATCCCTATCATCTCGGCCCATACCAACTTCTTCTTCATCAACAGCATCATCAGAATCACCAGATTCAGCAGCAGTAAAGGTTGTAGGTGCTTTCCCTTTTCCTTTGGCTCGACTAGGACCCGTTTCCTACGCAAAACGTGATAAAAACTGCGAAGGCCAAGTGCCTCTATCTAAAACATGAGAGTTACGCAGATAACGAATATCCATTAAAGTCACATGTTCATTTTCATCCAACACAAAATTGCCTAAATCACCTAAACACCCTAAAATGATTCCGGTTACCATGTGACACATGCCTACGGTTTTAGTTTTAGCAATTGATGTATGGTACAACCCATCAAAAATAAAGTCTATTGAACATGGTGTTTTACGGGATAATAACAAATGAAGCACAAACAAATCTTTGGTTTGCACCTTTGTGCTTTCCACTCGTCCAAATAAGGCATGGCATAAATATTTATGAAATAGAAACAACCCATCATCCTTAATTAAGCGATTAGAGGCATTTTTGTTATTAAATTCATTTAAGCCAGTGAGAGTTGTCTAAATCGGCCGGTGATCAAACAAATTTGCATTAAAACGTTGTCCTTTCAAAGGAAAACCAAACCAATTATGCATTTCTTCAAAACCAAATATAAACTCAGTACCCTGGTGTCTAAATTTAAATTGAGTTTTCTTATTGTCAACATATGCCAAGGTCACAAAAAATTCTATAGCTCAATCCCTCCTAATAGGCAAATTAATTACAGAAAATTTCTCCAATTTCATGTATTTGATATACTTATCAAATTGAGCAGTTAAACCTAAATCCTTAATCAACTCATTGTCTAAATGCAACATGCCCACATATGTTTTGGTGTTAAAAAACTGAAACTTTTTGCCTTCATGTTCTGAGTATATAGGGAAGGGACACTCAAACCTGGCTTAAAGATACTCAAAAGGTGGTGTTGGCGGAGAACTTGGCTCTGCAACTGGTTGCTTATCCTTGCGTCCAATGGATTTTGTGCGTACCATTATGGAAAATAAAGAAACCCAAGCTGGAATCACAGTAACAAGTGAAGAAGAAAAAGAAACAACACAGAATCCATCAAAAACTCTCCACAAAATCAAAGGAGAAATAACAGAGGAGAAGAAAACTCAAAACTTTGAGAGAAAAACTTTGAAAACTAAAGAGCAGCTGAATGTGGGAAGGTGAATAGTAGAGGTAGGGTTTTAACTATATATAAGGGAAGATGAAAAGGCAGCTAAAACCCTAAGAAATTCAAATCCTGTGTCCTGTATCGACCTCGCGACAATGTTGCGCTCACGACAAAGCACGGTATTTGAACTAGCGAGCTCGCGAAGCAAGTCGCGCTCGCGACAGAGACTATATGCCTTATCCTCCAAATCATCAGTCGCGCTCGCGACAGAGGCATATTTCCCAAATCAAGATGAAATAGTCGCGAGAGCGAACAAGGCGCGCTCGCGACAGAGTCCTGTGATCCGTCCCACTCATCCTTGTCGCGCTCGCGACAATGATGACCTTTTTTTTATAAATGGAAATTTAAAACCTAATACTTAATTGAAGTAGGAAATTACAACAAGAATAAAGCAAACATAAATACTTGTAAAATACAAAATAAATAAATAAAAATAAAAATGTGTAAGTATTCTAAATAAAATAATAAATAAATAAAAAGATATTCACATAAAAACACTAGAAAGTAAAAGATATAAATAACCATAAGCCAAATTTAAAGAGATAAAAGATACCTCTTTATTCTCATATGCTACATCATAATAAATTTTACACCGATGCCTATTAACCTTAAACAAGTCTCCTTTACTATTGTTTAGTTCTAGATATCCATGGTCGAAGGCTTGAGTTACTTCGAAAGGTCCACTCCATCTAGACCTCAATTTTCCAGGGAATAATTTCAAGTGAGAATTGAAAAGTAGAACTTTATCCCCACTCTTAAAGCTTTTATACTTAATATGAGCATCATGCCACTTTTTATACCTCTCCTTATAGATACGTGCATTGTTATAAGCAAAAAGATGCAATTCATCAAGTTCATTTAATTGCAAACATCTTTTTAACCCAACATCCTTCATGTCATAATTTAAGGTCTTAATTGCCCAATAAGCCATATGCTCTAACTCAATCGGAAGATGACATGCTTTCCCATACACTAACCTATATGGAGTCATTCCAATAGGTGCTTTGAAAGCAGTCCTATATGCCCATAATGCGTCATCAAGCTTATGTGCCCAATCTTTTCTAGAATTAGAAACAGTTTTTTCTAAAATCCATTTAAGTTCTCTATTGGACACTTTGACTTGACCGCTAGTTTGCGGGTGGTAAGGAGTGGCTACTCTATGGTGAACACCATACTTATGCAACAAAGATGCAAAAGAGCGATTAATGAAATGCGTACCTCCATCACTTATAATAGCCTTTGGCACTCCAAACCGTGAAAAGAGTTTCTTCATAAAAGAAATTACCACCTTGGAATCATTGGTGGGTAAGGCTTCAGCTTCTACCCATTTAGAGACGTAGTCTACCCCAACCAATATATAAGACTTCCCAAAAGATATAGGAAATGGACCCATAAAGTCTATTCCCTACACATCAAAAATCTCAACCTCCAAAATATTATTTAAGGGCATCTCATCTCTCTTCCCTATGTTTCCTGCCCTTTGACATTTATCACATTTAGCTACAAAAGTCCTTGCATCATTAAAAAGGGTAGGCCAATAAAATCCGCACTCTAGCACCCTAGAAGCAGTTTTTGCCCCTCTATTATGCCCCCAGTACAATGATGAATGACAATGAGCTAAAATATTCACCGTTTCCTCCTCACTCACACACCTTCTTATGATACCATCCCCACTAATCCTAAATAAATAGGGCTCCTCCCAAAGATAGTTTTTCACATCACTAAAAAACTTCTTTTTCTGTTGCCATATCAATCCATAGGGTATGATTCCTACAGCGAGAAAGTTAGTAAAATCTGCAAACCAAGGCATATGCTTATAAGTTATTGACATAAGAGATTCACCCGGAAAAGATTCATTGATTTCATGACTATCCCCTTGTGGTCCTTCAGCATTTTCTAACCTAGATAAGTGATCAGCTACTAAATTTTCAGAGCCTTTCTTATCTTTAATTTCTATATCAAATTCTTGCAATAAAAGGACCCAACGAATTAACCTAGGTTTAGCATCTTTCTTAGCAAACAAATATCTCAAAGCTGCATGATCCGTATAGATTATAACTTTAGATCCTAACAAATAAGACCTAAACTTGTCACATGCATAGACAACAGCCAACATTTCTTTTTCAGTAGTTGTATAATTCACTTGAGGAGGTGACAAAGTATGACTAGTATACTAGATTACATGCAAATGTTTACCAATCCTTTGTCCTAACACACAAACTACTGCTAAGTCACTTGCATCGCACATAATTTCAAAAGGTAAGTCCCAAGTAGGAGCAGTGATTATAGGTGCAGTTGTAAGGGCCTCTTTTAAAGAATTAAAAGCATGTATACAATCATCAGAAAATTCAAAAGGCACTTCCTTAACCAATAAATTAGTTAAAGGCTTAGCTATTAGTGAAAAATCCTTAATGAATCTTCTATAGAAACCAGCATGTCCTAAGAATGATCTAATGCCCTTAAGTGTAGTGGGAGGGGGTAATTTCTCAATGAGTTCAACCTTAGCTCTATCCACTTCAATGCCCCTACTAGAAATCTTATGGCCAAAAACTATTCCCTCTTCAACTATAAAGTGACACTTCTCCCAATTTAAGACTAGGTTAGTTTCCTCACACCTTGCCAACACTTGATCTAAATTATTTAAACATAACTCAAATGAATCTCCATAGACTGAAAAATCATCCATGAAAACTTCCATGATGTTCTCAATCATATCCCTAAAGATAGAGGTCATGACCTTTGAAAAGTTGCAGGTGCATTACACAACCTAAAAGGCATTCGTCTATAGGTGAAAGTGACATATGGACAAGTAAAAGTAGTCTTCTCTTGGTCATTAGGGTATATAAAAACCTGAAAATAGCCCGAATACCCATCCAAAAAACAATAATGAGAATGACCAGCTACCCTTTCTAACATTTGATCAATGAAGGGTAAAGGAAAATGATCCTTCCTCGTAGCTGAATTTAACTTCCTATAATCAATACAAACCCTCCAACCCGTGGTGGTTCTTGTTGGAATCAATTCTCCATTTTCATTCCTAACTACTGTCATACCTCCTTTCTTAGGTACACAATGTATTGGGCTCACCCAAGAACTATCCGAAATTGGATAGATAATCCCAGCATCTAGCAATTTGATGACCTCTTTCTTAACTACTTCTTTCATGTTTGGATTGAGTCTCCTTTGCCTATCTGCTCTAGGTTGACAATCATCTAACAAATTAATCCTATGCATAATAACATTAGGACTAATTCCTTGCAAATTCGAAATTTGCCAACCTATACTTTTTATTCTCCTTTTAACCACCTCTACTAGCAAAGATTCCTGATGACTAGTAAGTTTATTAGACACAATGATAGGTAAAGTATGATTTAAACCAAGAAATGCATACCTCAAGTGACTTGGTAGCTCCTTCAACTCTACCGTAGGAGGACTTACAATTGAAGGTGGTATAGGTGCATCATTTCGATATAAGCGTTCTGGCCTTGCACCCTTTTGCTCCTCCTTCCCACTAGCATCTTCCTCAATGATCTCCTCATCTACACCTGCTTCACTAAATACTGCTGCAACACAAACATCAATGACATCTATTCTCATGCATATATTCTCCTTCATGGGGTATCTTAATGCCCTATCCATGCGATATTCTACACTATCATTCCCCACTCTCAAAATTAACGAACCCACATAGACATCAACCAATGCCCTACCTGTTCTCATGAAAGGTCTCCCTAAAATCAATGGGCATTTCACATCATATGTAAAATCTAAAATGAAAAAATCAGCAGGCAAAATAAATTTGTCGACCTTAACTAATACATCTTCCACTATACCATATGGTTTTTTAATGGACTGATCCGCTAATTGTAAAACCATTGAAGTAGGTTTAACATAATCTAACCCCAACTTCTTGAAAATAGATAATGGCATAAGGTTAATGCTTGCTCCTAAATCACATAAACACTTAGGAAACTCAACATCTCCTAAAAATGCATAGAATGGTAAAACTACCATTATCTTTCAGCTTAGTAGGCAAATTATTTGTTATGATAGAACTACATGCCTCGATCAATTCAATGGTGGAAACATCTTCCCAACTTCTTTTCTTAGCAATTAAATCTTTAAGAAATTTTGCATAGTTAGGAATTTATGTTATAGCACTTGAGCTAATTGGTCCCAAGTTGTGATAGAACCCCTAGTAAGGGAATTCAACCAAGCTTTGGCTTTGTCCTTTAATGTAAAAGGAAAAAGCCTAAGCTTGATTGCATCCGCCGAAACTCCATTAATCTTAAAAGTATCACAAATTTCTAAGAAATTTGCCAAATGAGCATTTGGATCCTTATTTGCCAAACCATAGAATTGTATACTATTTTGAATCATTTGTAAAAGCGATGGTTTTATTTCAAATTGGTTTGCATTTACCGTAGGTCTTACCACACCTTGTTGACCACCACTCAATGTTGGCGTGGCAAAGTCCATTAAGCGCGGTGGATTTTCTTCTTCAGCCATAGTAATTCTTCTATTTCGATTTTTCTTTTTATTTGACTTGCAGTTACTTAATAGAAATCTCTCTATTTCCAAATTTAACGGTTCAAGTTCTTCTTGCGAACTCCTTGTACGCGGCATGAACTGTTAAATTCTGAAAATTCACAACAAAATAAAAAAAAATTAAATATCGTAATCCAAAATCTTAAATCAAGATTCATAATATAATGATGTAAATCAAACAAATCCTCGGCAACGGCGCCAAAAACTTGATATGCTTTTCCTAGAAGCTTAAATACCGCAAGTATACGGTGTACCGGTTATAGTACTTCAGATATCGATCCCACGAGGAAATGTGATTTTAATCACCCACTATTACTACTCAATTTTAATCTTGTTTATGATGTTCAAAAGTGGAAGTTAATTCTAACTACTTTATTGCATAAATTAATTAAATCCTAGATAAGTATAATCAAAGAAGACAATAAATATTATGAAACTAAATAATCATGCATTTGATACCATTATTTAAATTATATTTTTTAATCTTATTAGTAAGCCAAGTTGGAATAAATTCCTAATCCACTCTCTCGACATGAATTAGATTTCCTAAAACATGCAATTAAAGCACTAATTCTCAACTCTCGTTAATGAACCAGTTAATTTTAATAACACATTTTAAGATTATCTACCAACCTATAGCAATTATCTCTACATGTGATCTCTCAAACTATCTTTTGATAATGAATTTCCTATTAACTTTCAATAAGACGTTGCTCTCGCTAACTCCCTTATTTATGACCGATATGATGATTTTCAGAAAAGGAATTACACATCTAAGGTCGTCTTCCTTAACTTATAATGATGCCAATAAACTTTTAATAGGAAATACTATAATCAAAGATCAATATTATAAATGGAAATAGAAATTTGTTCATATATAATCAAATGCCAACATAATATTCATTTAAAGACTTACAAGGAAGAAAAATTAACATAAGAACAAGGAGAAGGGGATCTCTCAACCCTTTTTCCCTTCACACAAGATGTCTTCTCCCTTGCTTTTGTCTCCTTTTCAAATCATGAAAAATAAAAACTAAGTACTAAAAAAATGCTATTGTTCTTAAGATCACAAAATTAAATTCTAAAAATTATTCATATCAAAATTTTGTTCACTTGGCATATATATGCCTCTCTAAAAGATATGTCCCTTCAAGATATCCTTTCACAAGAGTTGTATTTTTTTGGAGAAAAGTTGCATCTCTTTATAAATTCTAACTCCTCATCCGCTCAGTGTCGCGCTCGCGATAAGACATGCCTTTGCTTGGCTGGCTCCGCTATCTGTCGCGACCTCTCCTTACTTTGTCGCCCTCGCAACATGGCACGCCTCTTTCCTTGCTCTCTTCCTCGCCTTCTGTCGCGATCACTCCTCTTTGTCGCGCTTACAACACTTCCTTAATAGCTCACCTTTGGCTTTCTTTCTTTCACTTGATTCCTTTAATCTTTAAATCATTCCCTTCTCCTATAAGACAAATAAAACAACCACACACACAAAACACATAAAAGCAACAAAATATAGATAAAACACCAAAATAATAAACACAATACTAGACAAAACCACACATTAACACACAATTTTTATGAGCTTTTCAAGCTCCTATCAACTCCACCCACTCCACTCGATAGGTTGACAACATTTCTCGTACTCACCTACCAGACATTCCTGAACATGATCAGCGAGTTCTTGGCTACTCTCCAATATGGGGGATACCATAGGCCAGACATTGAAAAAGGGGTGTTCAAGTTTAAAGTTGGAGATATTCAGTACAATATCATGCATCGATGCTTCATAAAAGCGATAGGACTTCTAATGGGACCAGATGTCCTGACCCTAAAGAGATGAGTATACAGGAAGCATTGGGCAGCTATCATGCTTTTTGAGGTAATGTACCGATCGAACATGGCCAAGAGTATGATGCTAGCTATATAGGCTTTGAGGTACATCCAACGAGTTTTGGCTATATCCTACCTTGGTTGCACTGGCAATCTTAGGTCAATCAATATGATTGGCATTCTTATTTGTAGGCTATGTGTAGAAGCTTAAAGGTAGGCATCTCCCATGACATCATCATTACCTTGCTTAGAGTCTACCTAGCAGATGACACAGATATACATTGGAGGAGTGGTGACCCGATTGTTATTAGATTTAGGGGCAGATGAGAGGACATTCATTTAACCACTCTGAAAGGATATTTTTATTGATATATAAATTGCTATCACCATAAGGAAGGGGGAGGCAATACCCTAACAAGAGGGCCAGTATAGGTTGTTAACTATCGCTGAGACCAGGGAGAGATATGGCTTAGATCTCATTATGTTAGAGCTACTAGCAGAGAGGGTGGGTTAGGACTAGCCTTAGCTACCTTAGCCTCCTCAATAGCCTCGACCACCACAGGCACCTCCATCACCACCAATCCAGTATAACAAGCTAGAAGAGCCTCAGGGGGTAGGTATAAACTCAGATTATAAGATAGACATGCATCTAGACCTCGATGAGCTTTTCGATGGGTCACCTCAGCCACTAGTGCATCCACGATCACCTATCAGACATTGACATTCTCTAGCTAAGAGGATAGGTAGATATTCACCATATAGTCATCCTGAGGCATCCACTTCCACCTTTCCTTCACCATATGGACACTTTGGAGCATCCATATCCACTACTTCACTGCTAGTGCAGCTGACATTATCTCATTTTCCTAGTGACATGTTGGAAAGGCTATCTATTATGGAAGAGACTATTAGAAGATAGGATTAGACCTGATAAATAGTGTTATCTATGGTATAGTTCTTATAGATCAACATGTAGGGTATCAGAGCTGATATAAGGACCGTAGGATAGAGGTTTGATGCATCTCTATAAGTAGTTTATGATTTTCTTACTCAGATCAGGCAATAGGGAGAACACATTAAGATAGAGGTGCCCAAAGAGAGACATGCTATGATTGAGATAAATGAGTAACTCAGGATATAAATTAAATACCTAAGGAATAACTTGATAAGGTACTTGGAGTAGTATTCCTAAGTAATCTTAGGGGTAGGTCAAAGTTCAGAGCACCTGGCTAAGGTGATGGCACAGATCTTGCAGCCACTGTCCATTGCATTGCTCGAGTTTGAGTTCAGATTTAGGTAGCATGAGGATCAACCACCGGCACCACCATATGTAGTGGCACCATCCAATCCTTCTAGGCCTTTAGCTTTTTATACTCTATTCAGACTAGCCTACCACAGAGGGCCAGGGCCATTTCAGTAAATGTATTATTTTTTATTTAGGGAGTTTCAAAACTTTTGGACATTTTGATGTATATAAAATCATAACATGTATTTAATATGTGCATTTTCCTTATATTTTGTATTTTTTTTATTTAGGATTGATATACCTAAATACAATTGAAAGACATCATAAAATTGGCAACAAAATGTATGATTAAGGTAACAACATGACAATTAAAAGATGAGATGAGAAAATGAATGATAATTGAACATAAAAAAAGAAAAAAAAAGAGACAAAGTCAAATTCAATGTATAAGGCATTGATATCACACCTTTTTCATAGGTACTCAAAGACCTTATCAAAAAGCTACAAACCCCACAGACCATATAATCTAAAATAGTTATACTTCTCGATTACAAGATAAAAATGGAATAGCACCCACACTAAAATGGATCAAAATGATAAAGTATTTATGAATGGGAATGGAAAAGAACCTATAGTAGTCCTTCTCCCTTGTCCAAAGCTCCAAACCATCCAACAAATGATGAGAATTCACCTGAACAGGTTGAAATCAAAAGAGATGCATAGTAAAGAGAAGTGTAAATATTATATGATTTTGGAAGAATTTATGGGAGATGATTATAAGTCATCCCTACCTCTTTTGGACAAAGGAATTATTGAACTGATGGAACATCTCATCAGTGATTGATCCATACGGATGAAGATAAAATTAAACTCTTTACCAATAATTGATCCACATGGTCGAAGCCAGGATCATAGTATAAAACTGAAGCACACTGAAAGAACTATAGTTCAAAAGATGGTTTTGACTTCCAATGATGAGAGAAAGAATTATGATGTAATGTCTTCAAGATAGATCTATAGTCTAGAAGGTTATTTTGACTTCCAATGATAAAAGAAAGAATTTATGCTATGGGGTCTCTAAGGTAGACCTACACATACGAAGCAAGCTTTCAAGTACATGCTATTAGTGACCTCTCATAAATGCATATTTGCTAGAAATTCTCCAACAAAAATATTATTTCAAAGGGGAAAACATGCCTACATATGGCATCAACCACCACAACTGTAAGGTTAGGTATGCCTGCAAATGGCAACAACCATTCAATGGTATCATTTGATTCTTCATGCTGACAAGTTGGTGCTAATCAAATAAACAATCCAATTTGATTCTGCATGTCAATAAACTAATGGTAGTTAGATATAAGCAACTCACCTCAATTTTGCATGCTAATATGTTGGTGCTAATCGGCAATCAACCAAGGGTTAACACATTGACAAACTGATGGTAACTACTAACCAAAGATTAACACATTGATAAACTAATGGCAACTCTCCAACTCAGGGTTAACATATCGATAAGTTAACGATAACTACCCAACTAAGAGACTCACTGCCTTAGATGGTTTGTGTTTTAAGATAATTAAATGGAGATTCACTACCTCATGTATACATCTTTTTTCTTCACTTTGAATTTTAGCTCACTTTGGCACTAGTGCACTAGTTTTCCAAAATTTGGGATAATTTTAGATACCGTAACACAAGGCAGTCTAGATCAAAGTTACCCGATGATGAGGGAACAATATATTTCTAATAAAGAAGATGGACCTCGAAGCTCTAACCTTTATCTTTCAAATTTTTATAAAACCTTTATGGTTTTTCAAGTGTTTTTAGAGGTTTTAACAAAAAAGCATCAAAAACCTTAAATTTGGTCTTTAGCAATGATAGACAGTTATCTATCATGTGAGAGATGGTCATTTGTAGCCACTTTCCTCCTGTCTAGGTTAGATTAGGGGTATTTTTATAATTTTTAAGGAATCATGTAAAGTACGGTCATCTATCATGATAGATGCCCCATTTGTGGATGCATTTCTAGAATTCCCATGCTTTTTAGTTTCAAAATTAAAGATAAGGATGATTTAAGGATTCCCAAATTTGAAGGGATTTTAATCCTTCTATAAGTGAAGAGTTAGAGTTAGGGTGAGTCTCCAACACCTCCTCATGTATAAAGACCAAAAATTAGGGTTTTTTTTGAAGAGAAAAGAGAGAAAGAGATGAGGATTTTAGGTTTAAAAAAAAGAGACAATTTCATAAGAGGGAAAAATCAATTTTTTCTCTCGAGTGCAAGAATTCTAATTTCCTTTAACCAAAACAAACATAAAAATCTCTTCGATTTCGGAGTAGAGATCAACTATCCAAAACTTGTGGAATTAAAGTATCCTGAAGGTAATATTTTAGGTTTTCTCTCTCTAACTCATTCCTACAAACACATGAATATGTATGTTTTTTAGTGACATGTAATTCATATTTCAGTACTATTTAATCGAATTTACATGTTAATGAGGGTGCCGTATTGATTTGAATTTGTTAACATGCTAGAATAATTTATTAGAGCTTGATTTCTTCCATGAATGCATATATGTTTGTCATATTAAATTTTGTTTTAAATTTTCTTTCTTGATGTTATTTAACTAAAAATGTGCTTTAAAGGTTGTGCTTTAGATCTGGTGTGCTTTAGGGCTATATAATCACATATTTAGGGTTTGCCTGAAGTCTTTTGTACTATGCATAAAAAGTTTAGCTTTATATATCTATCTTTTAAGTGATAGATAGGAAAAAAGCATAATAGACACTCATCTGTCAATGTAACAAATGGGACATTGCAATACTTTCTTCTCATCCTATCTCTCCTCTAGTTAAGGGCATCCATCATCTCCTAAGGGTTTTTGTGGCAAAATTTTTGCTTGTTTAAAAATGTTTTTTTGTCCCTTTATGTGATCATTTGTGTCTTTTCTCAATATTTGTTTTCTGAGTCATTTTTTGCACTTTTATATAAATATTTTCATTTCTGCATGTATGTTTATGCTAATTAGTACAATTCTTTTGTGCTTATTTTAATTTGTTTCTTTCCAATTATTTTCCTTTTAAATGCTAATTGATTGGTTTTTTGAGCAATTGGCTTAGTGTGCATATAGAGCTTCACGAGAATTGGTCATGTCTTTGGGAATCGTGTTCCTAATTGGTTCACTCTCACTTTTTTTTTCTTCATATTGCATTTAGGTTTAGTTTTTTATGTTTTGCTTTATTAGTTAATTTTTGGTATTTTGCTAATTTTGGACGTATTTATTTTTAAGATGTAATAGGTGGTAATAAAATTATTTTTTACATGTTAAATGAAAAATTCACTTAAAATCTTTTTTTACTAATTAATTTGGATTTTTCTTAATAAAATGGACAAATTTCCAATTTCCAACCCACAAATTAGATAATAAGAAAATGATTTTTTTTATAAAATATGCATAAAGGAACCAATGTTCCCAACCCAATCAAAGCCCCAATTTATTTATGTCATTTTATCTTTATAGTTGAATGATTTGCTTTTGTAATAATTTAAGTAGTTTAATTATTTATTTATTGCTTTATTTACCGCTTATTTAATTGATTGATATGTTTATTTAAATTTATGCAATGCATTGTGTGAGAAGTGAGGTAGTGGATTAATATTTAAAACTTAATTATAAAACAACACTTAACCGAGATGCAAAGTAAGAGTGATGTTCCAAAAACCATTCTCTATTTGGGCATTAAAAGGTTGAGATTCATTTCCCAATCTTTTTTTAGGTGGCGACTCCTTGATACCTACCTCTTTGAGTCCACATTAGATGCCTTCATAGGTAGACTATTAACAATAATTTGGGCCTAACCCATTTTATATTGTGAAGTAGGCAATTTATAAGTTATAATGAGCCTCTTCTGATCTTACACCTTAAAAGTGGCCTTCGAGAACCCAATTGGAATTGAGTGGGTTTCAGCACGTATTATAGGGCCAATGTATTATACTTATTATAATAATTAGTATTATCATTCATTATCAGTTAATTTAGAAATTTCAAATTTTAATTTTTTTCTAATTAGAAAATAAGAGAAAAATTCTTAAATAAATAAATTTACCAAAATTTTTATGTATAACATTTCTTACACCATCTCCAATAAAATATCCAATAGTAAAATTGGCTTTAATATAGTAGGAGGTCTCAAGTTCAAATTCTCACTTATCTATAAGATAAAAAATAGAACATTCATTTTAATGATACTTATATTAATTAAAAAAAGCAGGTTTTGTATTATCATAATTTAAATGTCTCACAATAAAAAAGAATATTGTGAAAGGTTTCAATTTTGATTCATCAAGATATATGTCCTTGCTCTTATATGCTAGTAGTCATTTAAGTTTTAAGAAAATATATTTTAATGAAAATTCGAAAGCTAGGAAATTAAAATTTCAAGCATAAACTTTATTTATGGCTTTTACCAGGATTGTACAACTAGCAGCATCCATTTGCTTATTCTTAATAGTAGAATTAACATATACTAAAATAGATAATTCCCTGCACCATAGGCATATGTATTTAATCTTTAAAATTAAATAATTATAATACTAAATATGTAAAATTACTGATAATACCTATTTTATCATAATAGGGCCCGACCTAACAGTTATAGGACCAACTTAGGATTAGGTTCGATTGTTGTCTATCAGCTCATTAGTCACTTGTGCTGACGTGTGTCATAACGCACTATAAGAAAAATCCATTTTGCCAACAAAAATTTTCGATGGAATTGAGTGAATTTCAGTAAAAAAACCAAATTGCTGATGAAATTTAGCAATGAAAAATGACGTTGGAGAACCGATTGTAGGCACTTTTACCAATGAAAATTTTTCTGTCGATAAATTTACCGATAAAAATCATAGTCCATCAGTAATTTTGTTGGGAGGTGCACACCAAAAATTATCGTCATTTGCCATATTTACCAACGAAATTATATGTTTTGTCGCTAAATTTTCCTACAAAAATAACAAATCCATAGGCAAATTTCCAACATAATGATTTATTCCATAGATAAATTTAACGACGGTATATATATTTCAGTCGGTAAATTTGCCTTGTGGTAAAAAAAATTCGCGACAGATTTTTTCGTCACTAAAAATATTATAATTTTCTAAAAATTATTTAATAAATCTATTATGCATCTCCTTTTTTTATCTAATAAATCTAACAATTATTAATGATGAACCAATGGAAGGACAATATTTTGAATATGTAGAAATATCAGCAAGTAAAAATTATAAAAGAAGACTTAAAAATGAAAAAAGAGAAAGTTTAAATACTAGAAAACAAGAAAAAATATGGGAAAGTTGAACAAAATTTAGAACACAACAAAAGATACAAATACGTAAACTAGGAACTTTAAATCTAGATTGTACAAAAAATAATTTTAACAGACATACAAGAATGGGTGTCAGATATAGAAATATAATTAGTAGAAACAAATGTAACTATAGTAGATACACCAGGATATATAGAAAGAAACTTTATAGGATTAGTAAAACATTCATACTATTTATCTCGATCTTGTTGAACTAATAGAATTTGGTACCAATTCATCCACAACTTTGATGACCCTATAACTTAAATGAAATTGTTGTCCTGGTAAATTGGTAAAAATTAAGAACCTGAATAAAGAAATAGAAACAACAATAAAGTTATAGTTATGAACATTATTAACATTCAAAAATATATAGCTAATTATAGTTATAACCATCAAATAATTAGTGCTTAATTGATGTATGCTTGATTAATCTCTATCTTATAAAAGATAGTAAAAGAGTTTTTTTTTTTACATTTTTTAATAGATAGTTAAAGAGTTAAAAGTAGAAAAGAGCCATTTTTGAGACCCAACGTCTAGTAAGTTACACCCATAATGTTTTATCTTTTAATTCCTTAACTATTATATTCCTCAACTTCAACTCATAATCTAAGACAAAGATAAACATTTGAATCTACACTTAATATAATTGTGCAGATCATCTATAATAATTAACACTAATGCTTTGCAAACAAAATTTCAATGAACATAAATGGATGAAAAAGAAAATGAACATAAATTTCAAACAAAATATTATTAAAGATTTTATATATAATATATATTATTCATGTGGGGACCTGATCCTTTTGGCCTGTTCAATTCAATAGTTGAAATTTTCTTTAAAGAGCAAATTCAATATTTCAAGTTCAACCACTGGACTCAACTTATACTTTAGACAAGCAGCTTATTTGCATCTTCGATACTTGAAAATATATATCTGTTGTGTTTTTTTTATAACATATATATTATATATTATTTTAATATGTTATTTATTTAGATAAAGACCTATAATTCTTACTTGATCAATTAACATTGACAAAAAAAAATTAAAAAGTCAATGCCCTTGTGTATGTCATCTATTAATCATATTTTTATATTTTAGTATCGTTGCCGGCTGAAGTTGTCATAATTATTAAAATCGGATCAAACTGTTGAATCGATTTAATTGCGACCGGGTTGACCAGCCGATTCGGTTCATCTACAGAAAATCGAGTTGGCAAAAAACCAAATTGAACCAAAAAAATAGGGTTAAACCGAAAAATCGGACAAAGCTGGGTTTTTTTCTAAAATGTGTAAAAAATCTTTTTTTTTTTATATTTTCACCCATCCACACACACACACACACACACACACACACACATATATATATATATATATTCATTATTTATTTATTTGAAAAAATTAGTATTTTAAATTTTAAGTATATCACTTAATAATTTAATATACTTATTATATTTTTGATTCATTGTAATCAAATATATATATATATATATATATATATATAATTTTTATTATTTATTTATTTGAAAAAATTAGTATTTTAAATTCTAAATATGTCACTTAATAATTTAATATACTTATTATCTATTTGGATCATTGTAATAGTATATTAAATTATTAAGTAATATCTTTAGAATTTAAAATACTATTTTTTTAGAAAATATAAATAAATAATGAAAATTTAAAATATACATATATATATATATTAAATTTTTATTATTTATTTATTTAAAAAACTAGAATTTTAAATTCTAAAAATGTCACTTAATAATTTAATATACTTATTATCTATTTGAATTTATTATAATTAAATATAATTATACTCATATATGCAAGGTTAATATTTTTTGTATTTACTTTATTAGTATTCCATCTAAACATGAAATTATTTTCATGATATGATTGTATTTTTATATTTCTAACATATGATATTCAAAAATTCATAATTAATCACTTGTAATAATACAATTAAAATTATATTTTGTAACTTATTATTAGAATATTCGTGATATATATTTAATGTTTGATGAATATTTTTTTTTAATTTTTATACAATAGTATTTAAAAAATTATAATAATTATAATATTTTAAAAATAGAAAAAATACGGTTGAACCACGAACCCCCAGCCTTGCCAGTTCTTTATCCGGTCCGATTTTAATAACATTGGAATTTGTATTTATCAATGGCAATTGATAAATTTATGTATTTAAATAAATTATTGAGTTAAATATAAGTGTTTAATCTAATTAAATAAAAAAGATCTTGGAGAAAAAGTAATTGAAATTCAATTTATGCAATTTTGATAGAAATCTCATTAAAATTGAATTTTGAAGGAAAAGTAAAAAATTTAAAAAGCAATGAGCCATGTGTAGAAGATATTTTGGAGGCAAATTTCAAAATTTAATGCAAAACATTGAAATCCCAATCAATTTTGGAAATGAAGTTAATGTGTGAAAAATATATCTGAATACAAACTTTTATATTTTACATTTGCAAACGGTTAAACTAATTAAAAGTAAAAAAATTCATATATATGATAATAAGATAATATTAAATGAAAAATTTGGAAATTTTATTTAATATGCCTATAATTTTCAATATATAATTTGAATGGACATTTCAATTATTAAAAATTGAAGTTAATTCAATTAATTAATCTTTATTCAATTAAATATTAAATTAAGCTCAAAAACATATATGTATTAAATTGAAACGCTACAAAGAAATAAAACTAAATTAATGGAATAATGGGGCTATCAATTTTTTGTTCGGTGGATTATAAAACCTTATATAATAACATAAATATTAAAATGAGGATATATTTTTTACAGTGTACATGGGTTTCAATTTTCTAAAAATAGAACTAAAATAACCAAAAAACAAATTTATGATCAAACTATACCATTATATTTTTACCAAAACGGAACTGAATTGTACTATTTTTTTATTTGAAAATTTTATTTAGAATTAGACTAAAAATTGTATTGAATTATATCAAACTGTAATAAAATCGAATTAAACTAAAAAATGCCATATTTATTACTTATTGCATATAATCCTATTACTTTAGTGATAAATATTATTTATAGTTTCTATTCTATATTTATCATATAAATTTAAGCTCATAAGTCACAAGTATTTGTATTTTAATATATAAAATTAAAATAATAATTATTTAATAATTTAAAATTATATTTTGATTAATAAAAATTTCATAATTATAATAATTTTTAATTTATTATATCTTATAAATTGTATAACAGATATTTAACTAAATATTTGTTAGTGATAATTCATGATTAAATAAAATATTATATTTAATTATATATAAGAAACTGTATTAAGAGTATGCTTATAATTTATAATTAATCTTGAAGTAATATACAATAACATATAAAAAAAAGCTATTTATAAATTAAACTATTAATTTCGTAGGGACATTATCGAAATTACCGATGAAATGGCAATTTTGTGAGGAAATTACCAACGAAATATTTTTCCGTCAGTGATTTCCCTACAAAATTCAATTTTTATGGGTAATTTAATTACCTACGGCATCGCCATTCCGTAGGTAAATTATGGACGAAAAAATAATTCGTTGGTAATTTTCCTATGAAATTCAATTTTCATAAATAATTTACCAATGGAATCGCCATTTCATAGATAAATTACTGATGGAAAAATATTCCATCTGTAATTTTCCTACGAAATTCAATTTTCGAAGGTAATTTACCTATGAAATGGCATTGTCGTAGGTAAATTATTGAATGAAAAACATTTCATCAATAATTTTCCTATAGAATGGCGATTTCATAGGAAAAATACTGACGGAATCAATATTCCATTAGTAAATTTTGTGTACAATTTTAGCAGCTTAATATTAGCGCCAATTTAAAGACGAATTTTTTTTTTTTGCCACTAATTTTCATCGATAAAGTTTAGCAGAAAAATTTTCCTCCATTATTTACGACGAATTTGTTATTCCATCACGATATATTTTTTCTGACAATTTTCTTTACGAAAAAATTTTTTTCATCAGTAATTAGCGATAAAAAAATTTTCTTTGGGAATTGGGATTTTTCTTGTAGTGATGGTTTGATTAGGCCTAATGTTCGATCCATCTGCACCCCTCAACCTATAACATCATGCAACTCATATCCTACAGGTTGCCACATTATATACCTGTACTTGACATTCATAGATATTGAAGATTTGGTACTCAAGTACTTTAAGATTATAGGTCCTAGCTCCCTAAGGACTATATAGAGAGACTTCAAGAACAAGGTATTGCATACATTGCTACTATCTCATTACACTTTCTCTCTCTACATTCTCTGATTTAAGCATCGAAATGATATGATATTTCCAAATTGTATTGATATTTTAATGTGTTTTTAGGTGTGTTTTGGAGTTTAATTGATGTTAATTTAATGTGTTTTATGTTTAAGTTTAATTTGTTTTGAATTTTTTTAAGGTTAATTTGTGTTGATTTTGCAAAATTTAAGGCTAAAATTTAGAAATCGACTGGGCTGGGACAAGGAGTGGTTCAGTCAGGTGACTTGAAGAAATTTTCTTCCAATCTAGAAATTGATGACCTAACTGGGACACCTAGGTGGCTTGACTGGCTGACATAAAGTACGTAGGAGGCAAACCTTGATAACCCGATTGAGAAACTAGATGGCTCTGCTGGGTTATTTTAGTTGAATATGCAAAATTAAAAGATTTTTAGTAGCTCAATGACTTCGGGTAGCAGTTGGACTTCTATTATTTTAGGTCTTTTCAATTTTTTAACACCAAAGATAAATAGTTAGACTATATTATATCAAGTTAGACTTAGTTTTTATTTAAGTATAATTCTTTTAGCTTAGAGATATTATCTTAGGGTTAATTTTAAAGTTTTCCTTGCTGGTTTTTTAGAGCTGAAGATTAAGTCATAGTTCATCTTATGGGTATAGTCTTTGATTTTTCATTCTTTTATTCAATTTCAATAATAAACAGTTAATATTTTATTTCTTTTGTTGAGGGAAACTTGAACCCTCATTATCTATTGTTATGACTCTCGATTGAACTTAAATTCAATGTAAGCTTTTTTATTTCATACTTCCTTTGCTCATTTTTATCTTTGATTATATTTTGATTTACGTTTGATGTATTGGATAGATGGTTCAATATGAATTTGAATATTAATCAATGATATGCATGCTCTTTGTCTTATATGTTTATATTTACATATTCTTGTGTTCTAGAAATTTAGATAGAATTTTATGATTATAAGTGTATTAAGTTAAACAATTTGAATTATAAATAGGTTAAAGTCAGATTTTTAAAAAAGATATTTAAACGAGATCAAGGAATTTAAACTAGGACTTATATTAGAAATTTGAGGGAATTTAATGTTCTAGAAGGATATTCTGAATAAGATATATAAGTTTAGTTTAATTTTCCATAACAAGCTTGTATTACTTTGAATTGAGTCAATTTTAGTAAGAGGTGAGGTGGATAGTTCCTTTAGTAAAAGTGTTTTAGTCATTAATTTTTATCACCAATTTGAGTAATTTCTATTTTTAATTGATTTTATTTTAGTTCTTTATTTTTAAATCACTTAATTATTTAACTTAGTTTAGTTTAGTTAACAATCACATTCTAAAACTTGGGAATCCTTTCACACAATATTTATTTCATAGTCTAAAATTCACAATCCTTTAGGTATGATATTTGAGAGTTTTAGTTATAATTCCCTATATTACTAACAGATATAGTACACTTGTTAGATATCGATTAAATTTTTAGCATCATTGCCAGGGATTGGCATTTATTTTCGATTTTGCAGTGGATATTGTGCACTATTCTTTTTCTTATTCATTATTATTTTATTTATTTATTTATTCTTTGATTCTTTTTAGGTGTCAATAGTGCATGGTAAGAACTGACCTAAACATACTTGTTGACCCTAAAATTAAAAAGATATTATGTAGATAGAAAAGATAATAAAGAGTGAATATAAATTTGTAGGATAATCCGCAGGACGATCCATCTCTTAATAACCAACCATTGTTTGGAAAGGAAGACATTAAGAATCAAATTCAAGGAAATTAGAATTCAGATCGAGTTTAAGGTAATGTGTGAGACTAAAGACAATCGTTTTGAGCTAAAACCAGTTACCATCATAATGGTGCGGAAAAATCAATTTTTGGGATCAAACATTGAAGACCCAGCTTAGCATTTAGATATTTTTTTTGGAGATAGTGACACAATGTAGATCCAAGGAGTTTTTATGGATGTTATTCGATTGAAATTATTTCCTTTTACTTTTATTAGTGAAGCAAATGACTGGTTACAAATGTTGCTCAGTTAGGCTATCTAGTCTTAAGAGCAAATATAGGAGAAATTTTTATTAAGGTTCTTTTCGCCTACCAAGATGGCAAACATAAGGAACAATATATAAAACTTTTAGCAACTTTACGAGTAGCCTTTTCATAAGGCTTAGGAGTTGTTTAGGAGACTTCTCAAGAGTTATCCCCATCATGAAATAGCCATGCATCAGCTAATTTTTTACTTTTTTACAGGTGTAAACCAAACAACTAGATCTTTATTTCATGCTAATTTAGGTGGAAGTTTAATGAATAAGATTTTGGAGGATGCATTCTTATTACTGGATGAGATGGCTATGAATGAGGCTTAATGGAATAACATAATTGCCATAACCAATAGATAAGGTGTGTATAGTGTGGATGAAGTAGCCATGCTTAGAGCTCAAATGGAACTCCTTAAGAAAGAGTTAAGCAAGCTCAAGGTATAAAATGTTGCAGCTGTTTCTAAAAAAAATAGCGGTTTTGATGAAGGCAATGTAGTAAGTGAATTAAAGGTGAATGAGACTTATACCCTAGGAAGTAGAGATGCAAGTGCAATAAATGCTTTCAAGAGAAATGTCCCTTACAGTAACCAATACAATTCGAGTTGGAAGAACCTCCCAAGTTTCTTTTTGAAGGATTGAAACCAAGCTTCGTCTTTTAATAATCAAGTGAGCTCAATTCAATCCATACACAACCATCAAGGCAACCTAAATCCAACTTACTAGCTCCTACCAACACCTTACCAACCTATACCAGCTCTTCAAAATTTCAAACCACTTGGCTTTCAAGCAAGGCCAGCACCATCTATTGAGAAAAGCCAAGTATTAAAGAGATTTTTGCTAGTTTAATAACTAGTAAAATACAATTTGCCTAGCCAATATTCAAGGTAAAAATCTTAAGAGCAATGGAATCGAAATCAATATGCTTTACTGAGAAATCTTAAGACTCAATTGGGGTAATTGGCTAATTCTTTATCAAATAGAGCACAAAGGATATTTTCATCCACCATGGATAGAGTTCCAAAGGAGAAAGCTAAGGAAATTTCATTGAGGAGTGGTAAGCAGTTAAATAATGCATAAACAAGTAAGTCTTCTTTAGTTGAGGTAGAGCCAACAATGCAAGTAACTCTAACTCATAAATTGTTGATAAGGTACTACCTTCCAAGGATAAATGTAAAATGATTTTGAACTCTAATGCTACTTCAATAGATGAATCTAGATTACATTTTCCTTCATTAGCTAGGAAAGAGAAAAATAATGTGCAATTAGAAAAGTTTTTGAACATTTCAAAAAGTTGCATGTGAACTTACCATTTTCTAAAGCTCTGCTTCATATGCCTAAGTGTGCAAAATTTATGAAAGAACTTTTTTCAAACAAATAGAAGTGAGAAGAGGTAAGGCTTGTTCAACTGTCCAAAAATTTTAGTGGTTCAATCTCTATCAAAATTTTTAAGAAATTATGAGTTGGGAGATAATTTTGTTGGCAATGCTTTCTATGATTTTGGTACAAGTATAAATCTAATGCCCTATTCAATTAGCAAGAAATTGAACTTAGATGACTTACATGACACTTCAACTAGTGGATGGATTGGTAAAAAGATTGAAAGGGATCATAAAGGACCTATTGGTGAAGAAAGTAGAAAATTTTATCTTTCCAGTAGATTTTATAGTCATGAAGATGGAGGAAGATAATAAGGTACCACTTATAGAAGGAAGACCATTCTTGAACATTACAAGGGCTTTGATTGGTGTACATGGACAAACTATAATTCTTTGATTCAATGAAAAAAAGATGGTGTTCGATGTCAATAAAGTGATGAAGCAATCATCTTATAACTTTAAAAAAATCTATATATTTCCTGGATGCTATTAAAGATTGTGCCGAGAAGATGCAAGAGGAATTACTCCTTGATAATCCATCAAAGAGTTGCTTAATGCACTCTTATGCAGAAAAAAGTTTTGATTGAAGATGAGAGTGAGTTGAGACAAGAGTTGGAAAAAGACCATAATGAAAGTGAGAAGGATGAAGCTATTGTGGATCTCTTAGAAAATAAGAAGAAATATGATTTAAAACTTTTACCATCATATTTAAAGTATTTTTTCTTAAATGGAGATGCTAACCCAGTGATAATTTCTTCTCATTTATCAAGTCTCAAAGTAGAGATGCTAATTTCGGTGCTCAAAAAGCATATCAAAGCAATTAGCTGGGATATCAAGGAATGAAAAAGAATCAACCTCAATTTTTTCATGCATAAAATTTTGATGAAAGATGATTACAAGCTCATGGCACAAACACAAAGGAGACTAAACTTAGTTATGCAAAATGTTATGAAGAAATAAGTTATAAAGCTTTTAGATGCATGTATTATTTATTTGATTTCTAATAGTATTAAGACTAGGACAACTATGTTAGTTGATGTAATCTTAGTTAATTTAGTGTTCAACTTGAGCATATTTGTTAGTTTCTAAATTTTTATATATAGGCATATTTTAAAATTTAAGAAAAATTAGTGTATGAAAGTAGTGGAGTTAGGAATTTTATAGCTCTAGAACCTTCTTTATCATCCTTCAAAGCATTAAAAAGACATTTATCCTACCCTTTTTATTTTATCCCTTTATTAGCCCTTTTTAAGCCTTATAAGACATGCTTAATGTACGCCATGATTATTTTTTTCTTTTGTGAACATATCTTATACCTTGTAGCCAAAAAGCCTTTATCTTCCCTTTTTAAAAATTAGCCACTCTAGGAATTGGAGGTATTGATCATTGTTTAAGGGTATTTAAATGGGTGTAGTTTCATAAAAGGGAGTTTAAAATTAGAAATGTTGTCATGATTTTATTGTAGATTCAGGAATGTAGTATTGTATTTATGAATGGAATTTATTAAGTACCCTTACTTAGTATTCCAAGAAAAAAGCTAGTCTTGCTCCTTATTTCATAAAAAAAGAAAAAATAAATAAGAATTTTGAATTAGCAAGATAGCAAGGTATAAAAAGCTTTTTAAGTATGGGGTATCTTCAGCAGAAAGGAAAAAGGGGCTAGAACTCTCAATTTGATTAAGTTTGTAAATGTAAGAGAAATTTTTAAAAAGCCTTCATCTTTTGTGCTTTAGTGTTCTTCTACATTCCTGTGTAATTAAATTTAGATAACTTTGTTAATATTAGTATGGGGTAAAGTTTTGTTAGAAGGTGAATGTTGGTATATTCAAATAAAGGGTGGCTATTCTTATCTTTGCTTATCGTTAACCATTTTTGATTAGCTTTTACCTTGAACACATTACAACAAAAATAAAGTCCTAATGATCTTTTATTATATTTAGTTATTTAAGGGAGATGACCTTAGAGTTCCAGTGCTAAAGGAGAGATTTATGGCGTGTTTAGATTGCACTGGAGTTTTAGTTTTGAAAATGCTTAAAATATTTTGGTCTTGCACACACATAAAAACTTTCATGTATTTTCTTATTTGAATCTACTTATTTAGGGTATCAAAAAATGCTACTATTAATTGTTAATCTTAGTTTTGAATTGCATGATTCTAGGTTTAGAGTTTGAGGATGTTAGAAATATAGTTGGTTCAAATTTGCTCGAGGGTGAGCAAAAGCTAAGTGTGGGATATTTGATATTTTCAAATTTTACCTATGTTTTAATGTGTTTTTAGGCATGTTTTGGTGTTTAATTAATGTTAATTTGATGTGTTCTATGTCTAAGTTTTATTTGTTTTGAAATTTATATTATTTAAGGTTAATTTGTGTTGATTTTGCAGATTTTAAGGCTAAAATTTGGAAATTGATCGGTTGGGACAAGGAGTGGTTCAATGGGCTCACTTGAAGCATTTCTCATTTAGTTTAAAACCCGATGACTTGGCTAAGACACCCAGGTGGCTTGTTCAGGTCATATGAAGTATATAAGAGGGAAAACCTGATGACCTGGATGGGATACTAGGTGGCTCTGCTAGGTCAATTTAGTTGAATATGCAAAATTTAAAGATTTTTAGTAGCTCAATGACTCCTAGTGGCAGTTGGACTTCTGTATTTTAGGTATTTTCAATTTTTAACACAAGAGATGAATAGTTAGACTATATTATATCAAGTTAGACTTAGTTTTTTATTCAAGTATAATTCTTTTAGGTTAGAGATATTTTTTTAAGGTTAATTTTCAAGTTTTCCCTACTGGTTTTCAATAGCTGAAGATTAAGTTAGAGTTCATCTTATGAGTATAATATTTGGTTTTTCATTCTTTTATTCAATTTTAAGAATGAATAGTGAGTAGTTTATTTCTTTTGTTGAGGGAAACTTTAATTCTTATTGTTTATTATTATGAATCTCAATTAAGCTTAAATTCAATATAAATTTATTATTTCATAATTCCTTTGCTCATCTTTATCTTTGATCATATTTTTATTTTTGTTTGATGCATCGAATAGATGATTGAATATAAATTTGAATATTAATCAATGATATGTATGCTCTTTCTCTTATATTTTTATGTTTATATATTCTTGTGTTCTGAAAATTGATACGGGATTTTATGATCATTAATGTATTAAGTTAAAGAATTTGAATTATGAATAGGCTAAAGTTAGTTTTTTTGAAAGGATATTTAAATAAGATATAGGAATTTAAATTAGGATTTATGCTAGAAATTCAATTGTTCTTAATTAAAGAATCTAATATTCTAAAAGGAAATTTTAAATGAGATATTTTAATTTAGTTCGATTTTCTATAACAAGCTAGTATTACTTTGAATCAAGTCAATCACAGTAAAAGACGAGGTGGATAGTTACCTTGGTAAAAGTGTTTTAGTCATTAATTTTTATCACCAATTTAAGTAATTCATGTTTTTAATTGATTTTAGTTTAGTTCTCTATTTTTAAATCATTTAAATTAATTTAGTTTAGTTAATAATCACATTCTAAAACTTGGAAATTCTTTCACATAATCTTTATTTCATAATTTGAAATTCATAATCCCTTACGTATAATATTTGAGGGTTTTAATTATAATTTCCTATATTACTAACTAATCTAGTACACTTGCTAGATACTGGTCATGTTAATCCCCTACACCCAAGGGGTTAGTCTTTTTATTTATTTTGCAAATCGGCTTGCCTCGACCAGCAGGTCAACACAGCTATCTTCTAATTTATCTCCCTCTATTTATAAGTTCTAACAATCCTGCATTTATCATTTGGTGCTTTCATTAAAAGGTAAAAATGGATAAATCCAAGAAACAAAACAAAAAATCCGGTAGACAAGAGGAAAATAGAAAAAAAAAGATCTCACGTAGCAACCCCCATAGCTCTATAGGAACTTATACCTATTTTTAAGGATGATGAGCTCTTTAATAATGTTAATTAGCTTTATTACTCCACTCCCATTATCATTAAGGACCTTAAAACCCTTTTGAAAGGCTTTGGAGGAAAGCTGCAGGATAAACTCTTGAACTCGGTCAAGAAGAATGAGCAACCCCAAATGCTTAATGAAAGCCACAAGCTGAAAGCAAGTTGAGCAAGGAAGGGGAAGCCCAACCTAAAAATAGGAAAATAGACATCTTATCAGTGAAGGAAGACACTACTATAGTAGTCACTCAGGCATAAAAGGTCACAACTATTAGGGTAATGGTAAAGAGAAGTTAAATCCCTCTTATAACCAACCTAATGATAGTAATAATGACATAGAAGAGGATGATTACTTCCCTTCATACTTTGGTTACTGGAAGGTACATGATGATTTTATCATTCATGTTCACTCTTAAAAGGTCTAAACATAAAAAGGCTAGCCCTGTTGCTAAAAGGATGAGAGATGGTTCCTAAAAACTATCAATAAGTTTGATTTGGGGCACCCTAAAAAGCCTGGGTTTAATAGGAATGCCATTTTTCTCTTCTCTTGGGAGATCAGAGAAATTGAGTTTCTATGTTGGTTTACAGAAGTAAGGATGCCAAGGTACATTGGAAAAATGGATCCCAAGAGCAGTATATATAAGTATCTAACTAAGATTTAGATGTACTCTTACGATGATAGGGTATTTTATAGAGTATTACTTACAACATTAGCTAGAGATACTTTAGGCTAGTTTCACAATCTTTCTTCTGGTTTTATTTTCAAGTGAAGATTCCTAAGACTGTCAATGATTTAATAAATTTAAAGCAAAGAAAAGGAGAACGCCGCTAAGAATACATTGATAGATTTTAAGATTTAGCTTTAGAAATTAGAAACTTACATCTTAAGATGGCTATAGCAATTTTAAGGAGTATTAGGAATAAACCGTTATTTTAGTCTTTAATGAAAATCCCCTAATCAATTTTAGCAAACTAATGGATAGGGAAAACTAATTTATATAATTAGATGATGCCCTAAGAGCTAATTCTCAAGCCTTCGATGATTATGACCAGATCGGTTGGATTAGCCAAACCTCTAAAAAACCAGATAAAGGTGGAGCACTAAAGGGTTAAGGCAAGAAAAGGTATTTGAGTGCCTTCAACTTGATCGATGAAGGAGTGCACCACCAAAAACTTACACTTCACTTAACTCAGAGCCCTAAAAAGTACTACTGTAGATTAAAAGCTATTATAATAAGGTCAACTACCCTAAGAAAAATGTCATACCAATATAACCCACATAGGGATAGATCAAAATACTATAAATTTCATAGAGGCGTAGGCCACACAACTGATGAGTACAAGGCACTCAAAGAAGAAATTTAGAGGCTAATCTAAAAGGGCTAGTTGAAAAGGTTTATAACTCAGAAGCCTAGAAGCCCATGTCGATCCATTAAGGCTAGAGAAAAGTTTGATGATGACAAAGATAAGGATTGGAAAAACCTAGGTCCCTTATACAAGTATAGGTAGGGCTCTAGCATAATCAATGTAATTACTGAAGGATTATGTTATGGAGAAGATCTAGGCAAGTGGAAAAGGGGATATAAGGGAATACACTTCTTTGCTAAGGGTGAAATTTACCCTTTGTCACCGCATCCCTACTAGATGCTAGGTACCTCAAGTTCCCATATGAAGATGCTCTGGTAGTACAGGTAGCTATCCATAATTTGAAAGTTAAAATAATCTTTGTTGAAAATGGGAGTGCAGTCAATGTACATACCTTTGATGCCTATAAAAAGATAAAATTATTAATCAACAAGCTTAGATTTGATTGTGTTCCCCTAATAGGCCTTGGTAATGCCATAATTCCTATCATAGGCTATATCTATCTTTTCTTTGAACTGGGAGATAAGGTCGTTACTCATATATGTAAGTCTACTTTTATGGTCATTGAGATGCCATTCACTTATAATGCCATCTTCTGGTGTAGTTACCAACATCAAATAAAAGGTGATGAAAATTCCCATTGATAGAGGGGTGGCAATATTGAAAGGCAATCAAAAGGAAGTAAGAGAAGCTTATATGGCCATGTTAAAAGAAGGTAGACATACATCATATGTGGTAGAACCTAGAGAACAAAAGGATAAGGAGAAGGTAAAAGTGCATACCGATGAAGACCCGATGCAAAATGAGCTAGCTCCTAGTAAAATTATGTCAATTAGGTTAGGTCTAAATGAAAAACTAGGATAGACATTTCCCAGGTGTTAATGATAAATCAAGCCTCTTTTGTATGGTCACTGGAAGATATCCCTAGCATTGACCCAAATGTAATCATACATAAACTCAACGTATATCCTAAATTCCTACTTGTCAAACAGAAGCTAAAGAGGCATATACCTAATAGAAATAAATTCATTGCTGAAGAGGTAGATGGACACCTTAAAGTTAGACTCATCCGAGAAGTACAATATCCTGACTGGCTTGCAAACTTAATACTGGTGAAGAAGAATAAGAAGAATGAAAAATTGAGAATGTGTGTAGACTTCATAGATCTAAATCGAACATACCCTATGGATAGCTATCCTTTGCCTAATATGGATCAGCTTTCAATGTTATAGCCTGTTATGAGATATATTCACTTTTTGATGCATATGCAAGTTATCACTAACTTTTAATGTGGCTATTGGATAAAGAGAAAATGAGCTTCATCACTAATAAGGGCACATACTACCATAATATGATGCCCTTTGATCTGAAGAATATGGGTACAATTTACCAGCGGCTAATGAACAAAATATTTAAGGATTTGATAGGCCAAAGTCTGAAAGTCTTTGTTGATGATATGATCATCAAGAGCAAGAATCGATCAGATTATACAGCAAACCTAGCCAAGGTATTTACCACCTTAAATCAATTTCAAATGAAGCTTAACCCCTAAAAATACACATTTGGGGTATCTTTCGGAAAATTTCTAACTTTTATGGTGTTGCAACGTGGCATTAAGGTGAACCCTAAGAAAATACAAGTAATCCTAGATATGCAGCCACCTCAAAGAGTCAAAGAAGTGTAAAAGTTAAATGGGAGGCTTAATGCCATAGGTAAATTCATTTATTCATCGGCCAAATGTTGCATTCTATTCTTCAAGAGACTGAGGAACGATGAAAATTTTTACACAGGAAAATACTATCAACAAGTATTTGAAAAGCTAAAAAAGTTCATGTTTGAACCTCCCCTGTTAAGTCATTTTGTGCCAAGTGAAAAATTGTACCTTTATCTATCAAATTCCATTGAAGTAGTGGTAGTTGTTTTGGTTTGGGAGAAGGAAAACTAGCAATAATATATATATTATGTTAGCCAAGTTTTGAAAGGATTAAAACTTAAAAAATGCCCGATTGAATAGTTAATTATAGCACTAATGATCTACACTGATAAGCTTATGAGGTACTTCGAGGCTCACACATTATGGTCAGATCGAATCAATCATTTCAAAAGCAACTCTAGAGGCCAGATCTTGATGGGAAACTTGTTGAATAAGCTCTATAATTACATTCATTTGATATCAGGTATAAGCCCAGATCAGCCACTAAGGCTTAAATCCTAATAGATTTCATGGCTCAATTTAATGGCGAGGTCTAATTAAGCCCAAAATATAAGGAAATTACTCAATAAATGATCATGAATAGTGCCTTAAATGAACTTAGAAGAGGAGCATGGATCATCCTGCATGGTCCCTTTAGTATCAAAGTACATTACGTTATAAGGCTAGATTTACATGCCTTTATCATCATTACTAAGTATGAGGCTCTATTAAAGGGGTTAAGACTGGTCAAGCCCATATGGCTAAAAAGTCTTATAGTGTAGAGTGACTCTCAAATAGTCGTCAATATCAAGTGCTTGGTACATTTGAATCTAAAGAGCCTACCATAAAGAACTACCTTGTTAAGGTTCGATCTAAGATTCAAGGATTGGGATTAGCTAGGACAAGAATAACTATTGAAAAGGTTCCCAGAGATTACATGAGGCAAGCTAATTTTTTAGCAAAAGCCACCTTAACTAATCAAAAATTTTCCAATAAAAGAGTTTTGGTTGAAGAATTATCCTTCTCGAGTATAGAAAAAGCTAAAATAATGGAGATCTATGAGGTAGAGACATAGATGACTCCACTTATCAAATACTTACAAATAGGGATTCTTCTTGAAAATGAGGTAAAAATGAGAAAGGTTGCTAGAAAATCCTAAATTATTTGCTGATTGATGGTCTCATATACAAGAAATCTTTTAATCACATGTGGCTGAAGTGTGTATCAGAAGAGGAAAGAGACTACATACTTAGGGAAATTCATAAGGGATTTTATAGGGCATATAAAGCATTTAAAGCTATATGCAGAAAGGTATTACAGACAGGTGCTTTATTGAAGGGTGAAATCTCGATAAAAGGCTTATGGAACTTAATCTGATTAAAGAGAAATGTGAAGATGCCAGTGCTAAAATTGCAGCATACAAACAAAAATTTGCCAAATACCATAGCACCAAAGTCAAGCCTAGAGCCTTTAGAGTTGGCAACCTTGTACTGCACAAGGCAAAGATCGACAAAGGGAACTCATTTTTAGGTAAATTGATGCCCAATTAGGAAGGTTCATTTGAGGAGGCCAAGATCATTGGTTCTAGCACTTATAAGTTACGACACATGGATGGTTAAGACATCCCAAGGACATGGAATATAGATGCTTTGAAGAAGTATGTAGTCACTGAGACTAGATTAGCCTTTCTAGGGTTACTCGATAATGATAATGCTGTGTTCGAGACAGTTAAGAAGTGGTAGTGCCTTTTTCTTTCTTCTATAGGTGTTTTCATCAAGCATGAAAAAATGTTTACGTTGGATTTTAAAGGAAAAAACACCCTTTTATAGGTTTTATCTTCATATTTTTACAAAATGGTGGGAAACGATTTTGGATTAGGACTTTGCCTCATTCAGGAGTGAGTCACAGGCTAGACTCATAGGCTTAGCCCATGACTCGCCCTTGACTCGTGGCCTTAAGTTCTTGGTCACACTTTTAACATAGCCTGTTACTAGTTGGTGAGTCATAAACTCAGCTCGTGACTCATTAGTGAGTCATGCACCTAACTCATGACTCATTCCTTTTCAATTTTAAAACTATTATACGTCCTGTGGCTCATGGCCTGTAAGTCCCAACCCATGACTCACCCCTTATGATCCTAGCCTGTAACTCAATATTTTTTAGTAAGCCTTTTAATTCTCTTCTCGAGAGGCAAATGATTATTTTTTTAACCAAAAGATCTATTTTGCCTTGATCCTAATCTAAACTTAATTAAGGATGGATGGAACATTTTTTCTTAGGATTAAGGAGAAAAATTAACACAAAAAAGAGAAAGAAAAAAAGAAAAGAGGAGTGGTTTTCGGAAAAAACACTAGTTTTAAAAGGAAAAAGCTAGTTTTCAAAGAAAAAATAAGGATTTTACATAAAAAAAAGAGAAGGGAAAGGAGCACAAAAAGGCTATTTTACTAGCTTTAGTTCATAGCAATACTGAAGGTAATAAAAGAGGCCATTCTTTCGTCAAATTGTTAAATATTTTTTTTAGTTTTATTTTAAGCTTTAAGCTTTGTTCGTGATGTTTTTGTTCTACAAATATTTTGTGTGAATTATTTTCGCAAATATGGTGTTTAATCTCTTGTATATAGTGATTTTATATGTATTTTTTTGAATTATGCATGATTTTGGGTTTATTTATGATTTTTGAGCTAGGTTTTATATCTTCAATGGTTATTTTCTCTCTCTAAGGTTTATGTTCTCTCACTAGATTAATTCTTGTAAAATATATTAATTATTGCATTTTTATCTTATTTATACCTTATGAGTTGCTTAAATGATGTTTGAGTGTGTTTTGCATAAGTTTTAGCATTAGAAATTAATTTTGAAGATTGAGTTCTCATTCATGATCATGTTCTAAAATTATTGGTTCATTCTGGGATGACTCACGGACCCAGTTCGTGAGTGGTGTCATGGATATAGCCTGTAACTCCACTTACAGGATGAGCCCGTAACTCACCTTTAAAGAGAACACTGATCCCTGAAAAGGGCATGACTAACCTATGTTAGTCATGACTTACCTTTTGGTTGTTCTGTACTCATCTACTCTTATGGGTGAGCCCTTGACTCACCCTTTTTTGCTTACTATGCTCTGTCCTTTGTTCTCTTTATATTCCATAAGGAAATCCCCTTTTAGCTTGTTTCTTCGTATACTTACATGTGTTATTTCTTGATGTATAGTTTGTACCTTATCTCCTTTATACCTGAATCTTTATCCATTTATGGTTATATGTCTAATCACCATACTATTCATCTTTGATGCATGAATATTTAGAATTATTGGGATGATGAATAAGGACAAGACCCAGAAGCTTAGATTCAATTATTCTCCATTTATTTGTTTGCTTTATTTTAATTATTTGAGCTTTTTAGCCTATATAATTATTTTTTCAGTTTGTAATAATGTAGTAAAAAGGGTTTTTTGGCATAAAATTTAAAGGAAATCTCATCAAACTATTTCTATTTAATTAATCGAATTTTATTAATAAAATAAACCAATGTGTTGTCATATTATTCCTATCATGCTGAATAATTTTTCTAAAACTACGTATAAGAAACCAATATTTCCAAGCTAAATGAATGCCTCGATTTATATATTTTTTTATTCTAATATAGTTATCTCATTTAATTACTTTATTCTTTTCTCTTGGCATAAATAAAAAATGTTTTCATTTAAAGCTGTAAAATTCAAAAATTTATTCTTAATTCTCATATGATGGGCCCAATGCCCTAAAACACAAGCAATTTATATATGTATTATAATGCTTTCTATGTGATATCATGCTTATTTATTTTGCTATGTCATAATGTATAAGGAAAGTATTAGTATAATTAGACATAAGTAGATATTTATATCAAGCATAAAAAAAATACTATGAGTAGGAATGGAATCCAAACTCTTTCTATTTTTGTTGCCGTAAGGTACAAAAATCACTTTTCCAACATTCTATTGGATGGTGACTCCTAGAATAAAATGCCTTATAATGCTCAACAGATGCCTCACAAATTAGTCATTCGCAAATAAGTGAGGATACCTCGGAGGCTGTTTAATACTTTTGGGATTGGAGGCATCATATACCAGGTTGAATCCTTGCTCCTTGCGAAGTGATTAATTTTTACAAGTTAAATGAACCTCAATCTGGCCTCAAGCCTTAAAAGTGGGCTTTTAGGAGTAAATTGGTTGCCTACATGGTTCGATGTGCATCACAACGGTGACTCTACTAGGGATTGTTTTGATTTTATTTTAAAAGTGATTTGGTTAATACAATATAAATACTTGATTAGGCTTGATTGTTATGATCCTTTTCTAACTTAAGTTGTATTAGAGATATGCTAAGACCTTAGAATTAGGTTAGGCATCCCTATTTAGCCCCTGATGTAATCTCGAAGCATGTCTTTATGTTCATTCAATGTGGGGAAGTGTTAGGAAGGACCACTAGCCCAAGTCACGTACCTATTTAGTATATTAAATGGTGACCTAATCAGTCATTATGCCCATGATGGGCTAAATCCGTTAGCAGGGACCATGCTTAGGTAGCCCTAAACACTATAAGAAAATCTTGAAATAGCAACGAAAAAAGAGCAACGGAATTTATTCCGTTGTTAATTTAGTAACAGAAACACAATTTCGTTGCTATTTAGCAATGAAATATAGTTTTCGTTGCTAAAATTGGTTGAATTTTATAAAATTAGCAATCGAAAAAAATTTGGTTAGCTTCCGTTGCTAAAAGTGGAGGAAATTTATGGTGCCATTATTTAGCAACGAAAATTAGCAACAGAATTTGTATTCCGTTGCTAATTAAGGCGGCAACAAATGGCGGATAAAATTTGGGACGAAAAATAGCAACGAAATATAATTTTCGTTGCTATTTTAGCAACCGAAATAAAATTCCGTTGCTATTTTAGCAACGAAAAGTTATTCCATTGCTAAATAGCAACGAAAATTACATTCCGTTGCTAAATTTCACTTTCAATGAAAAATAGCAACCGAATTTATATTCGATTGCTAAAATAGCAATGGAATTCTATTTCGGTTGCTAAAATAGCAACCGAAATAAAATTTCGTTGCTAAATAGCAACCGAATTATTTTTTGTTGCAAAAATAGCAACAAAATAATAATTTTGTTGCTAAATGAGTGGCATTTAAGTAATTTTCATGTTTGTTAGAACTATAAAACGGAAAAACCCTACATTTGCCTCATCTCCTCCCTCAAAGATCTGTCTCTCTCTCATCTCTCTCTCTTGCTTTTACCCTAGATTTTTGGATTTTTCCTTCCAGATCTAGTTGGAGATATAGCATTATTTCTGCATTTCTAAGCAAAAATGGGCCATTTAAGATGTCTTCTCTCAGCAGGGAGCTTGTCATCTTGATCCTGCAGTTCCTAGATGAGGATTAAGGTATTTTTTAATTCGGTTTTCTAGTTTTGGGTTTTACTGGCAGAGTTTGTTAGGGTTTAGTTTGTTTGTTTTGAAAGCGATAAAATGAATTCGAGGTCTTTTCTCATTTGCTTGGTTTTTAATTGTATATAGTTATGAAATATAATGAAAACGGTGCCACGATATTTTTGTTTTGAAATAATGTAAAATTTTTAGCTAACTTTATCATTTTTTAGGTCTCATCAGCTCCAGTGGCACAAATCATCTCTCACCATATTTCTGTTTTGAAAGCGATAAAACGACAGCAGGAAAATGAAAGAAAACAGAAGAAAGGAGTGGAGGTGGAAGAACAGAGATGGGGTGCAAGTTTAAAGAGGTGAAAGATAAGAGTCAAAGCTATGCTAATGTCACTATTCCTTTCTTTTTATTTATTTTCTTAAATAAAATACTATTTTAGTAATATTCGTGTTTGGTTTTGGTCTTTGTTCAAAGCAAGGTTTGTTTCTTTAGTTGGGATCTTGAGTGAAGATGGAGGATTGAGATGAGAGAACAAGGTGCACGGATGGAAGTGTACGTGTAGAGGTGTGTGCAAAATAAATGCACATGATGAGGAAGGGAACGTGGGGTGGTGTGTTCCCAAGGTACTATTTTTTCAGCAAATCTGTTAGTTTATTTTGCAGTGTGTTTACATGCAATCCAAGTGTTTTTACATTCATATCTGAAATCTTTCAACAGCAAGTGATCATGGAATAGACTTGTTAAAAGATTGATATCTTGGCATAATTTCTCACCATTAATGATTGTACTTGATAATTTTTCTAGGTTAGGCATCTCATTTGTTTTAATGTTTCTGAGGGTAATGTAAAATTGATTGTTATGTTTAGATTTAAGAAGTCTTTATTTGGTCTGAAGTGTTTGTAGTTATGTTTAGATGTTTTATCATCATTGTAGTGTTAACTGCTATTTCTCTTCTTTGAATTTCTTAAATCTTATTCTGAGTATTACTTTCATTCTTGAAGCCGAAAACAATAAAGAAGACATTGGTGAACCAGATGCTTCTGTGTTTTGGAATCATTTTTGCTTCTCAGGTATGGAAATTGGGTTTTGTTTTTAGTGCATAAGTGGGATTGCTAATGATTCTTCGTCTCTGACGATTTTGGCCATAGGATAATGATAACTCAATTTCAGTATTTAGTTTTAGTTTAATTTGAGTCTAGTTTTCATTGATCTTTTAGCATCTTTTTCTTTGTTTTTACTAGAATTTAATAATTTATCCGAGTCTCAGTTAATTCTAGTTTTTGTGTGATTTTTGAGAGTTTTTGACAGATTTTTGTGATTTTCAGGTACCTCACAGTTACCAAGAATTTCCTAGTAACCGTGACCCATGCATTCTGTCAAAATGCACCGTTTTAAAGCTTGTCACGGTCAGCATGGCAATTGTACTTAATAGGCTGGTAACCGTGACCTATGGAGTTTTTAATACAGAAGCAAGAAGAGAAGCATCTCACGGTTACTAAGGATTTTCTAGTAACCGTGAGGCAGGCAATTTTTCAGTCCAGAATGAAGATGAGAACTATCTCATGGTTACCAGGAATTTCATGGTAACCGTGACCAAATCTTGAATTTTAGCTCTGAGCAGTCTCACGGTTACTAAGGATTTAGTGGTAACCGTGACCCATTTTAATCAAAAAAGGGTTTTTCATTAGAGGTCACGGTTACCACAAATTTGGTAGTAACTGTGACCCATGCTGACCTTTATAAAGGAGAGTTTTATGAAATTGGAAAAAGGAGAGTAGTTTTTGGGTAAATTTCAGTTTTTAGGGTTTCTTTCTTCTCTCTTTAAGCTCTTAGTTTATTTTACACACAAAAATACATAGAAATACTTGAAAATAGTGGGATTTACACAAAAACACTTAGATTAAACATAGATATATAGTTTACAAGTATAGATCTACATATTTTGAAGCTCATTTTTCCTGTAAGCTTTGGAGAAAGAGATTGAAAAGCTTGGATTTAGCTGGGTTTTCTTCACCATGAACTTCAGGGGTTATTCTATCTTTTTCTCTTTTCATTTTATTATGGATTGTGAGTAGTCTTTTTGTTGCTTGGGGATCTTTGAATCCCCCACTCATAATGTGAATATTGAACTCAAATTGATTATTACATGAATGGATGGTCTATTTCACAAGTACTTATTTGTTATCATTGATTTTTCGATCTATTGAGTTATTTTGTATCCATGGATGAATGGTGTTTATCATATGTCTTGATGGGTATTAAGCCTAATAGATTGGAGTTTATGAATGATTTAGCTCAGTTTTTCTATCATGAATATTGTCTATTTTGGATGGCTCCTGAATGGGACTCTAGATGTGTGGTATTTGTGATTTTAAAACTAGAGTAGGGAGTGAAATAGATGGGTTTTGGGTTGCCTGGCTCCGGAATGGGATGGTAGACCGAACTTAGGATTTTAGACCCGGGTTTAGGCTAGTTGTTGGGCTGGCTCCGGAATGGGACGTTTAGCAACTAGAATAGCTGGCTCCGGAATGGGACGCTTGGGTTAAGATGGGTTATCCCGAGTTCATTCATGTATACTTTTATGTAAAAATTTATTCACATTTGGGTATGGGGTGGATAAGTGAACTCGAGTAACACTTTATTTCTATAGATATTTACATTTGCTAATTTTTCAGAATTCAATACACTGAATTTAAATTTCTCTACATTACATACTTAAGCTTTAAAGTTACCTTATATAAATCAACAACTCATACACACAAACAATTGGGAATTCTTTAGCATACAATTAATCTTCACAGTCTTCACACACACATTTCCCTTGGGTTCGATATTGAGGGTCCTAACTATACCCCACTTTATTGCTTGTCGATCTAGTGCACTTGCTAGGGTCTCAGCAAGTTTTTGGCGCCGTTGCCGAAGAAATTGGCGTTGTTAGTAAGCTGTGATTATTGTTTGTATGTGTTTTCTTTTCCTTATTTTGTTTTTCTTGATTCTTTTCAGGTGAAATTGGTGCATGAATAGAACAAGACAAGAGCAATTACTACCTTTTGATCCTGAAATCGAGAGGACTCTACACCAAAGAAGGAGAGATAATAGAGATAACGAGATGGAGCACGATCCTCCTCTTGATGAATTTCCTCCCGAGAATGAACAAGTGCCGAGGGCACATGAACAAATGCCAGGGGCAAGAAGAGAAGAAATGCCTAGGCAAAGGACCATAAGAGACTACGCTGAGCCAAGGTGGAATGAAGATCACCGAACAATTGTATTACCGAGAGGAGTACAATTTGAGCTCAAGCCAGCCACCATTACCATGGTACAGAGGAATCAGTTCTCTAGTTCAGAAGTAGAGGATCCAGCTCAGCATATCGACATATTTTTGGAAGTAAGTGACACTGTTCAAATTTCGAGTGTTAGTACGGATGCAATGAGGTTGAAGCTGTTTCCATTCACATTGATTGGCAAGGCAAGAGAGTGGTTACAAATGTTACCACGTCAGTCAATATGGACATGGGATCAAATGCAAGAAAAGTTTTTAATGAGATTTTTTCCTCCAACAAAGACTGCAAGTATCCGAAATAGCATCATGAGTTTCCATCAAATGAATGAAGAGCCTTTTCACGAGGCATGGGAGAGGTTTAGAAGATTATTGAGAAGCTGTCCACATCATGAAATAGCTATCTACCAATTGATGACCATCTTTTATGCAGGATCTTTCTTGAACAAGCTGCTTGAGGATGCTTTTCAGTTGTTGGATGAGATGGCGACAAATGACTCACAATGGACTGCCCCTAGATCAGTCCCAAGGAGACAAGGTTTACACAATGTGGATGAAGTAGCACTGTTAAAAGCACAGCTAGAATTGGTGAAAAAGGAGTTGAATGGTTTGAAAGTTCAAAATGTGGTTGCAGTAAATTAAGGGAGTGGACCATGTGAAAGTGAGCAAGTTGTCCAAGAAGGAGGAGTTGTGGGTGATTGATCGGTGTCTAGCAAGTGTACTAGATCGGCCAGTAATATAGGAAAATAAAATTATGACCCAAAATATTGAACCCAAGGGAAACTTGTGCTTGTATATGCTATTTCAATTTCAAAACCAATTTTGTGCGTAAAGAGAGAAGAGAAATCCCAAAGTTGTGATGATTTGAAAACAATAATTTAAAACTAAATTAAAACAATTAAAAAAACTAAAGTAAAGAAAAGATTTATTGAAAGCAAGTAAATTGAATGAGTTAAAAAAAATCAATGATAAAAACAACTTTCACTAAAGGACTATCCACCTTAACCAATATTGCTATGACTTAATTAAAATAAAACATACAAGTGATTATGGAGAATTCAGTTTAATAAACCCAAATAACTTTATTCAAGATTATCATTCCAAGTATTAAACTCCCTTATTCAGAACAATTCAATACTTAGCATAAAATTCGGAATTAATCCCCTAGATGTCTATTAAAACCTTTCTCAAGAGCTTTAATTTCCAACTATTCTTGATTACTCCTTTCTTAATCTCAATTTAATCAAATTAACACATAATCATAACTTATTCAGAATATAAACATGTATGAATTAAACTAAATTAACCTAAGAACATGCAAGTCATTAATCAACTTAAACCAATTAATTAACCGATGCATAATCACGTTAATAATTAACTTAAGATTGAATGAAAACAAGACTAAGTTTAAGAACCAAGAAATAATCAAACTTGTATTAAATTGAAGAACAAAGTCATAACAATACAAGTCAAGGATTCAAGTATCCTTTAGCAAAAGTTAAAGAAACTACTCACAAGACATAGTTAAAACTAAAAACAAAAGTTGAATAAAAACAGTGAAAACAAGAACGTTAAAAAAAAAAACTAAGAAAGCAAAGCTTAATTCTAAGGCTTGATTCTAAGGATTGATCTCCAAGATTCCACCACCTCTTCTGTGTTTTAGCTTGCTATTTATAGGCCAAAAAAGATCTAAATTACTTCCTAAACTCTTAGAATTGAATTGGAAGTAATCTAGCTGCTCAAAACAGGAAAGTCTGCCAAAACAGGAAACTCGACAAAACTTCGCAAATAAGAATTCTGGAATCACGTGGCCACGGGTTCATCAGTGTCTTTCCTACACGTGGGCACGGTTTCATTTTCTCCTCCTCCACATGTGGCCACGTGTGGTCCTTCACTAAGAATCCACGTGGTCACGTGGTCTTTGCATTTCTTCTCCCTTTCTCATCACATGGCCACGGCATCTTCAAAATCATTCCTACACGTGACCACGTCTCAAACTCTTCCTTGCCTTCACGTGGTCACGTGTCAAGGCTCTGGACTGTACCTTCGTTTTCTCGACCAAATTTCTCATAATTGCATTTTTGGCCCTGAAATTTGCACTTTTTACACTTTAAGCCCTTTTTTATCAATTTGACCCTGAAAATCATACAAAACACAGAATTAACCTTAAAAACATAAACATTAACAAAATAACTCTAATTTAACCTAAATAAAACCAAAATAACTAAATAACATAACTAAAAACACATTAAAAACTATATATAATTCACACTTATCAAATACCCCACACTTAAACCTTGCTTGCCCTCAAGCAAATTAGAACAAACCCTCCTTCAAAACTTTTAAACTTGTATCAAGATATGCAATTTCATAACCAAACTTAGCATTTTAACACAAGCACTTAATATAACCTCTAAATAAATCAATCTTCAAACAGGACAATATGAGATAATTTCCTTGTGTGTGTGCAAGACCAAATCATTTTTAAGTATTTTTCAAATCCAAAACACCAATGCAAATTCATAATCAAGTTTAGAATGAATGTACACATAAGTATACACATGGTTTCGTGCTTGAAACTCTAGAAACACCATAGGCCTCTCCTTTAGCACCGGAACCCGAAGGTCATCTCCGCTAAACAACTCAAAAACAATCTTAAAATCACATAGGTCTTACAAAGGTTGTAATGGGGCTAAGGGTATGGGTTATCAAAGAATGGATAAAAGATCAACAATAAGATTAGCCACTCTAAGATAAAATAAACTAACTTTTCATTCCATTAACTTAAACAAAAACTTAGCCAAACTTTCTCAACTTTTCACAATTCAAAGCTCTTATAAGAGAGAAATAATAATTAAAACTCTCTTTCATTCACAATTTATACCCTTTTTCCAAGAAGTCATATTTTATTTTTCCTTGTAACTACCCCACACTTAAGATTTTTGCCATACTTGCTAGCTTTATATTTTTTCTCTTTTTTTTTCTAGCTTTGATGCTGGCAATACAATAATATAACATGGGTAATAATAAGATAATAATTCACTATTTCTTTGACTTCAACACATCTTATCACACCCATCAAGATATCCAATTCCTATTAATTCATCCTATCCTAGAGTGGCCAATTCTAGAAGGGAAGTTAAAAGCTTTTTAAGTTATATGGCAACATAACTGAGTGTAAAAAAAATAAATATGGCACGCATTAAGCATACCTCATTAAGCTCCAAATGGCTAAGAAAGGATAAATATGCATATAAGGTAAGAAAATGAGTTAAGATATGGCTCAACAAGAAAAACATTGCCTAGATCACTTTCCAAATTGTTTTGAGTTGCTCTTGTGCTTTGAAGGGTGACGAGGAAGGTTCTAGTGTTCTAAAATTCATCACTTAACTATGTCAATGCATTGTTTTTCTCTAAGTTTAAAAACTAGTCTTAAGTGCTCAAAAAGATGGAAACTAACAAATATTTATCAAGCTGAAAATTAACCTATCTAAAGATTTATTAAACAACATAAATGTTCTCTTGCTCAGCAAAGGTTTAAAACATGCATATTCCATATCCAAGTTCAAATTGTTCCAAGTCTTGAAGATAACTAGGGCAAACTAAGTTCTCATGCAAACTAAGTGAAAAAGTGAACTATATACATTTTAACAAGTTTTACAACCTTAAGCAACCAAACAAAACATAAACAAAAACAAACTAATGGAAAATAAAACCCAAAAACACAACATAAAAACTTGATTCATGAAAAAGAAAAGAAAGAGAGAAGACAAACTCCCTGAAAGGAGGCTACCCCCTTCTCAAAACATTGCTATCCGCAGCAACCAAAGATCTATTCAAATGGAGGTGGTGGTGGAGGAAAACGCTGCCAAAAATGATTGATAAAATGCTCAACTCGTCTATTGCCTTCCATTACCATATCCCTAAGCATATCCAATCTCCCTTGCATCTGATCGAGCCTCATTTGTTGAGCATCCAACCGACCACTCAATTGATTAAATGGTGCTTCCCATTCTTGTGTTGTGGGTTCATTTATGGGAGACGGGACTACTGTGGCAACATGCTCTTCTTCTGGCTCATTTGGCTGCTCCTCTTGCTCCGCAATCCTAATATGATTCTCTCTCAAATACTCCTCTCATGTTGCCCAATGTCCTCGGGGCTTAGGTATTAGAATCTTCATCCTTTTCAACATTCTATTATCAATGCAAGGCAAATCTCCTGGAAGTGGCTCGCCAATAACCTGATGATTAACTGCACCTACCAAAATTGTAGCTATCCATCCAATAGAGATATTATCAATGTTACCTGGCATTTTCTGTAAATCCTTAATTCGACTAGCTATAATGCCCGCTCCATTAATTGCAATGCCATCCATCATACATCTTAAAACCATTGCTTGAGAGACAATAATAGTACTGGCATTCTTTAAATTGTTATACATAGTTTTTGCCAAAAACCGATGAATTATTCTCAAAGCATGAGTTCTTAGAGCATGTACCTTACATTGTCCTCCTACACAAGGCTCATTCAATTCAAGATCTTTAATTCTCTACCAATTCTCCGCAGGTGAAGCATCTTCCAATTCCCAGGGAGCTGTTGGCACAAAACCTAAAATTTCAAAAAACTGAGTGAAAGTTAGAGAATAACCTTTCTTATCGAGTTTAAAGCCCACTGTTCCATCCGCAGCATCTCGCCTGAAATAATATTCAAAGGAATAAAGAAAATCTCTAGCCATATCCGGGTACACCTTTGGTTTCTTTTTTATGAATTCCCCCCAGCCAATATTTTGAATCAACGGTTCGATCTCATAATCCCATAAATTTCCTGCTGGGATATTAAGGAACAAATGGCTTAAGTAGGCTGGCTGGACATAGGTGCACTTGCTAAAGTAGTCAAACTTATTAATTTTTGCCCTGTCCACATATGACGGAATGCATACACTGGATGAACTAGCGACATCAGGGTATTTAGTCCTTCAAGGTGCCACTGCAACCAAAGAAAAACACAATGTAAATATCAATTCTTAACCCAAACTAGATTGATTATGAGTGCATGAACATGTATAAAGTGAAATAATGCACAATTTGGATGAAATGCTAAGTTAAAAGCATATGTGATTATCGGTAAAAGATGTATGCAGAATATGAGCACAAAGAATGTGTGAATAAGATCATAAACAACTCTTTCACAAGGTATGTGCCATGCATCAATGCCAACTATAAACAAGCCAATCAAAGAGTGGAAGTTAAAAGTTTTATTTAAAGAAAAACTCATTGAGGCATTTCATCGAACACATTGTGAGCATAAGTTAGAGCATAAATTTAAGAAGCATAACAAAGAGTGTTCACTACCCAATTTCATACCAAACATCTATTACATGCACATATTAATCATAAACATCCAAAGAAGCGAAAAGAATGAACATGCAAACAATATGTGAAGTGCAAATTAACCTAAAAACTAAGCTTTTATTGAACAAATATGCACAAAACACAACCATTGATGCCAAACAAATGATAATTAAGGAGTAGAGGAAGTAAATACTTACTTGAAAATGAGAAATTCACCAAAAATGTAGCACAAGGTGGAGATAGTGTGTGAGATCTAGAAAAAAACCTAAAAATGAGGATGCAAATGTGGAGACCAAGGTGATGAATGATGGAAGAGAGAAGAAATTGAAAGAGGAAGCTAATGGAGATGATGAGTGTTGGTAGGTGGTGAAAATCCATGGGCACGGGTGAAAATTGGTTTTGGTAAGGCATGGGCACGGGAAAGAACAAAAGAAATGAGAAAGAAGCAAAAATAAAATCGTGAAGTGTGTATATAAGCAGCAAGATGAGGCGTGGCCACGTGCGGTTCTGTGAAGAACCACGCATGGTCACGTGTGAGTTTCTCTTTGAGTGGGGCGTGGCCACGTGTGGTCTTATACAAAGAATCCACGTGGTCACGTGAATGAAAACAATGGATCCAGAGCTTCTAGGCGTGGCCACGTGATTTCTTGTATAAGAACACACGTGGTCACGTGTTTCAAATGATTTTCTTCCCTCTTCCAACCCGTGGCCACGTGAGGTTCAATGAAGAACTTCACGTGGTCACGTGTAGGTATATTTCCTACCTTCTTCCTTCGTTTTTGAAACACAAATACACGAAACTCTTCTTTCCATGCAAGTTTTCCATTTCAATCTTTTTAACACACCAAATCTTTTCCAGGAAAAACATGTCTTCATTTTAAAAACCTTAATTTACTCAATTTTTTCATGAATCAAAACACATAAACACACAAACATACAGAAAAAACAAATTTTGACTGTAAATATAAAAGAGATAGAAAGTTGGAGTTCTGAGTTTTTGGAGTCTCCAACTAGACTCTCCAAACTGTTTTTTAAGTATCTTTAAGAACCATGGTTCTTCAGCAACCTCTTGTTGTTCGATTTGGTATGGTTTAAGTCGATGACCATTGACTGTAAATTCACGTCCATCTTTTAGGCTTTTGATCGTCACTACACCAAGATTACTGCTTGTCATCACTTGATATGGTCCAAGCCACTTCGATTTCAGCTTTCCTGGAAACAAACGAAGATGACTATTATAAAGTAGCACTAACATTCCCGGAACAAAATCTTTTACCCTTAAATGCTTGTCATGCCATCGTTTTGTCTTTTCTTTGTAAAGTGCAGCATTGCTATATGACCCTTGTCGAATTTCATCAAGTTCATTGAGCTGTAATTTTCTTCTTTCACCTGTATTACTCAAATCAAAGTTAAGAAATTTTGTAGCCCAATATGCTTTACGTTCTAATTCGACTGGAAGGTGACATGCTTTCCTAAAAACAAGTCTAAAGGGAGACATACCTACAGGGGTTTTAAATGCAGTTCGATAAGCCTATAAAGCCTCATCTAACCTAAGAGACCAATCTTTTCTAGAGTTATTTACTATTTTCTCCAAAATTGATTTCAAATCCCTATTAGATACTTCCACTTAGCCATTGGCTTGAGGGTGGTATGGGGTTGTGATTTTGTGCTTGACACCAAATTTCTTGAGTAAGGTCTTAAATTGATGGTTGACAAATTGTTTGCTTCCATTACTTATAATAGCTCTAGGTGCTCCGAATCTAGTGAAGATATTCTTTCTAATGAATTCCAGCACAATTTTTGCATCACATGTTCTAGTAGCTATTGCCTCTACCCATTTACTCACATAATCCACAGCTACCAATATATACTCAAACCCAAATGAATTTGGAAAAGGACCCATAAAATCAATGCCTCAAACATCAAATATTTCTACTTCTAGCACATTGTTCATATGCATCTCATCTTTCTTGGATATGTTTCCTACTCTTTGACATTTATCACAAGTGGCTATGAAAGATTTTACATCCTCAAATAAAGTAGGCCAGAAAAAACCTGATTGAAGTATCTTTTGAACTGTTCTATTTGGTCCATGATGACCTCCAACTTCACCCCCATGGCATTGGTTCATGATAGCTCTTTGTTCTGATTCCGGTACACACCTTCTCAATACTTGATCCGGACATATCTTGACAAGGTATGGATCATCCCAAAGGTAATGCTTGGCATCCGCTATGAGCTTTTTCTTCTGTTGCCAAGTAAATTCCTTAGGGAGATAGCCACCTGCAAGAAAATTGGCTATATTAGCGTACCATGGAACTGAATTTTCATAAGTAAAACAAGCACAAATATGTTCATCAGGAAATAAATCAGGAATTTCTCCCTTTTCGATGTTAGCATGATCCAATCTAGACAGATGGTCAGCTACAAAATTTTTTACTCCTTTCTTATCCTTGATTTCGATATCAAATTCTTGAAGTAGTAACACCCATCGGATAAGTCTTGGTTTGGAATCCTTCTTGGCAAAAAGGTGTCTCAATGCAGCGTGATCCGACCAAACTGTGATTTTAGATCCTAAAAGGTAAGATCGGAATTTCTCAAATGAAAAGACTATTGCCAAGAGTTCCTTCTCCGTAGTGGTCTAATTTACTTGGGCTTCAGTAAGTGTGTGGCTCGCATAGTAAATGGTGTAGAAAATCTTCTCCTTTCACTGTCCTAAAATCGCTCCAACTGCGTAATCACTTGCATCACACAAAATTTCGAACGGTAAGCTCCAATCGGGTGATGCAATGATCGGTGCACTAACTAATTTTTGCTTCAATAGGTTAAAAGTCTGCAAACACTCAGCATCAAAGTTAAATGCAGCATCTTTAAGCAATAAATTAGAGAGTGGCTTGGCAATTTTAGAGAAATCCTTAATAAATCAACGATAAAACCCAGCATGACCAAGGAAACTCCTAATGCCTCTTACACTAGTTGGTGGAGGTAATTTTTCTATCACATCAATTTTTTCTCTATCCACTTCAATGCCTTTTTCAGAAATTTTATGCCCTAAGACAATGCCTTCTCTAACCATAAAATGACATTTTTCCCAATTTAGCACAAGATTAGTTTCTTGACATCTTTTTAAAACCATTGCTAGATTATGCAAACAAGAATCAAAACCATGCCCATAAATGGTGAAATCATCCATAAAAACTTCCATAAATTTTTCAATAAAATCATGAAATATGGCCATCATGCATCGTTGAAATGTGGCAGGTGCATTACAAAGACCAAAAGGCATTCTCTTATATGCAAATGTTCCATATGGACATGTGAATATGGTCTTTTCTTGATCTTCCGGGGCTATAGGTATTTGCATATACCCCGAATATCCATTTAGGAAACAATAAAATTTATTTCTTGCCAACCTTTCTAGCATTTGATCAATAAAGGGCAATGGAAAATGGTCTTTTCTAGTGGCATTATTTAACCTTCTATAATCAATGCATACTATCCATCCCGTTACTGTGCGTGTAGGAATTAATTCATTATTTTCATTTACTACTACAGTCATTCCCCGCTTTTTAGGCACACATTGAATAGGACTAACCCAATTACTATCGGAGATAGAATAGATAATACCTGCATCAAGTAGTTTCAATACCTCCTTTTTCACTACCTCTTGCATAGTTGGGTTGAGCCTTCATTGAGGTTGCACTACTGGCTTAAAATTGTCTTCCATGGGTATGTGATGTGTACAATAGCTTGGGCTAATTCCTTTTAAATCGGATGTTGCCCAACCAATTGCTCCTTTGTGCTTTTTGAGGACTTCGATGAGCCTTTCTTCTTCCAAATCTGTCAATAAAGATGAAATGATTACCGAGTTAGCATTATTACTAAAAAATACATATTTTAAATGTGATGGAAGTGTTTTAATTTCAGAATCCCCCTTAAGAGGGGATGGTTCATCCTCTTTTTCCTCATCCTCACTGTGCTCTTATTCTAGAATTTGTATCAACTTTTTCTCCTTTGTATCCAACTCTTCCTCTTTCCTTGGATGTATTAAACAATTTTGGAGCACGTCTTTGAAAATGACTTCCTCTTGCTTTGTGTTGGCACATTCTTGAATCTCATCAACAAAACAAATGGATTCTTCAAAATCATACGAGGGGTGTTTTAAAATTTTATTAACATTAAAAATCATCTTCTCCTCGTTAAATCTTAAAGTAACCTTTTGTCCATGAACATCAATTAAAGCTCTTGCTGTGTTCAAGAATGGCCTCCCCACAATTAACGGCACCTTTCTATCCTCTTCCATGTCCATTACCACAAAGTCAACTGGAAATAAAAAATTCCCTACTTTAACCAACAAGTCTTCAATGATTCCCTTTGGCCTTTTCACCGATCTATCCACCAATTGAAGCGTCATTCGGGTTTCCTTAAGATCACCTAAATTCAATTTCCTGCAAATTGAATAAGGCATTAGATTAATACTAGCACCCAAATCACATAAAGCATTTCCAACAAAATTTCCACCTAGTTCACAAGGCAATGTAAAACTACCTGGATCTTCCAATTTTTCAGGAATTTTGTTGGTTAAAATGGCACTACAATTACCGGATAATTGAACCGTTCCTATGCCTTCTAGCTTTTTCTTATTAGTGCACAATTCTTTCATAAATTTAGCATATTTAGGCATGTGTAATAAAGCTTCAGCAAATGGTAAATTTATATGCAGCTTCTTAAACATGTCTAAAAATCGACTCAATTGCTCATTTTGTTTTTCTTTTCTAGCTAGAACAGGAAAAGGTAATTGAGACTCATCAAGAACAGTAGAGACAAGCTTTTCTTTACCTTTACCCTTCTCAACCGTAGGAGGCACTTTTTCATTATTTTTAGAATTAGAAACACTTACCTCCGTTGTCGGTTCCACCTTTTTAGAAGAATTCTTACCAAGTTCAGTCTTCTCTAACTCTTTCCCACTTCTTAAGGTGATTGCTTTGGCTTCCTCCTTCGGATTTCGGTCGAAATTGGATGGAAATGTCCCTTGAGCATGGTTTGATAAAGAACTAGCAAGTTGCCCCATTTGGTTTTCTAAGTTCCTAATGGATGCCTCTTGGTTTCTCATCCAAATATCTTGCGATTTCCACCTAACATCTTGACTAGCTAAAATTGAGTTTTGGGATGCCATGAAATTTGCAATCATTTCCTCAATATTAGATTTCTTTTCTTGAGGTGGGGAGGTTGAGGTTTTTGAAAATCGGGTGGTTGGTGATATGCTTGTGATGGGTATTGGTTTTGATAATGTTGTGGAGCTTGGTTTTGGTATGGAAGTTGGTTATTGGAAGTTTGGTTGTGGTTAAATTGGGGTCTAGGATTGGGGTTAGAAGAAGAACCTTGATTACCTTCCCTCCATGAAAAATTTGGATGGCTTCTCCATCCCGCATTGTAAGTGTTGCTATAGGGATTCAAGGCATTCACTTCTTCCACCATATTTTCAACATTCTTCATTCCCAAAGGTCATGGAATTCCTGCATAAGATTCAACTTCATTAGACAACATAGAGACATTTTTAGCTTTAAGCTCATTTATTTCTTTTAAATGTCTTTTTTCCATTAATTCCATTTGAGCTTTTAACATAGCTATTTCATCAACATTATGAACTCCCTGTTTCTTTTGAGTTGCTCTAGAGCTTGCCCATTGAGCATCATTAGTGGCCATCTCATCAAGGAGTAAGAATGCATCCTCGGGAACTTGATTCATAAAACTCCCATTTGAGGCTGCATCTAGCAAAGATCTTGTTGATGGATGAGCACCTGCATAAAAAATGTGCATCAGTTGAAAAATAGGAACTTGATGATGAGGACAACTTTTCAAAAGTCTCCTAAATCTTCCCCATACCTCATGGAATGGCTCCTCATAATATTATTAAAAATCACTAATTTGTTTCCTAATGAGGGCAGTCTTGGTGGGTGGAAAAAACTTGCAAAGAAATTTTTCTTGCATTTGTTGCCAAGAATGGATGGATTGATTTGGTAGCATTTGTAGCCAATCCCTAGCTTTTCCTATTAGAGTGAATGGGAAGAGTTTCAACCTAATTGCATCAGTCGATACATTAGGAATTTGCACAGTGTCACTCACTTCTAAGAACATATCCAAATGTTGTGCAGGATCCTCTATATCCGAACCCAAAAATTGGTTTCTTTGTACCATAGTGATGGTAGCGGGTTTAATCTCAAAGGGTTGGTGGTGAGGGATCCTAATAGTTCTATGTTCTTCATTCCACCTAGGGATAGCATAATCCCTTATGGTTCTAGGTCTATACCCATTTTCGGGAGCTTGGTGGGGTATGTGTTGCTCTTCGATCCTAGGTGGTGGATCATCCATAGGTTGTTCAATTTCAGGGTCATTCATATTGCCTCTTCTATTCCTATGGAATGTCCTCTCAATTTCAGGGTCTAATGGTAAGATGGGGTTGTCTCTCACCATAAACCACTAATCAACCAAAAAGAAAATAAGAAAAGAGATGAAGAAAAGAAGAAAACACACAAAAATCACTTTAAAATCAAAGTAAACAAACAAACGCCAATGATTCCCCGGCAACGGCGCCAAAAACTTGACCGGTGTCTAGCAAGTGTACTAGATCGGCTAGTAATATAGGGAAATAAAATTATGACCCAAAATATCGAACCCAAGGGAAACTTGTGCTTGTATGTGCTATTTCAATTTCAAAACCAATTTTGTGCGTAAAGAGAGAAGAGAAATCCCAAATTTGTGATGATTTGAAAACAATAATTTAAAACTAAATTAAAACAATTAAAAAAACTAAAGTAAAGAAAAGATTTATTGAAAGCAAGTAAATTGAATGAGTTAAAAAAAATCAATGATAAAAACAACTTTCACTAAAGGACTATCCACCTTAACCAATATTGCTATGACTTAATTAAAATAAAACATACAAGTGATTATGGAGAATTCAGTTTAATAAACCCAAATAACTTTATTCAAGATTATCATTCCAAGTATTAAACTCCCTTATTCAGAACAATTCAATACTTAGCATAAAATTCGGAATTAATCCCCTAGATGTCTATTAAAACCTTTCTCAAGAGCTTTAATTTCCAACTATTCTTGATTACTCCTTTCTTAATCTCAATTTAATCAAATTAACACATAATCATAACTTATTCAGAATATAAACATGTATGAATTAAACTAAATTAACCTAAGAACATGCAAGTCATTAATCAACTTAAACCAATTAATTAACCGATGCTTAATCACGTTAATAATTAACTTAAGATTGAATGAAAACAAGACTAAGTTTAAGAACCAAGAAATAATCAAACTTGTATTAAATTGAAGAACAAAGTCATAACAATACAAGTCAAGGATTCAAGTATCCTTTAACAAAAGTTAAAGAAACTACTCACAAGACATAGTTAAAACTAAAAACAAAAGTTGAATAAAAACAGTGAAAACAAGAACGTAAAAAAAAAACTAAGAAAGCAAAGCTTAATTCTAAGGCTTGATTCTAAGGATTGATCTCTAAGATTCCACCACATCTTCTGTGTTTTAGCTTGCTATTTATAGGCCAAAGAAGATCTAAATTACTTCCTAAACTCTTAGAATTGAATTGGAAGTAATCTAGCTGCTCAAAACAGGAAAGTTTACCAAAACAAGAAACTCGACAAAACTTCGCAAATAAGAATTCTGGAATCACGTGGCCACGGGTTCATCAGTGCCTTTCCTACATGTGGGCACGGTTTCATTTTATCCTCCTCCACACGTGGCCACGTGTGGTCCTTCACTAGGAATCCACGTGGTCACGTGGTCTTTGCATTTCTTCTCCCTTTCTCATCACATGGCCACGACATCTTTAAAATCATTCCTACACGTGACCACGTCTCAAACTCTTCCTTGCCTTCATGTGGTCACGTGTCAAGGCTCTGGACTGTACCTTCATTTTCTCGACCAAATTTCTCATAATTGCACTTTTGGCCCTGAACTTTGCACTTTTTACACTTTAAGCCCTTTTTATCAATTTGACCCTGAAAATCATACAAAACACAGAATTAACCTTAAAAACATAAACATTAACAAAATAACTCTAATTTAACCTAAATAAAACCAAAATAGCTAAATAACACAACTAAAAACACATTAAAAACTATATATAATTCACACTTATCAGTGATGTAAATGCATTAGGTGATTTTAGAAGGAATGATCCCTACAGCAATTCATATAATCCAGGATGGAGGAATCACCCTAATTTCTCATGGAAGGATGGGAATCAACAAGCTTTATCTTCTCTACCACAACCAAGATCACCTTACCACTCAAATGCCTATCATAGTCAAGCTCAGCCCCACCAACCACAAGCCACCAATCACTACCAAGTCCCCTATCCACCAAATCACCATCAAGGGCAAAACTCTAGTCAACCTCAACCATACCATCCACCGGGATTTCAATCACGACCACCTATTCAAGAAAAGAAGCCAAATTTAGAAGACATGTTTGCTAGTTTCATGAATAACCAACAATAATTCATGGCGGGTCAAGATTCAAGGTGGAAATCTCAAGAGCAATGGAACCAAAATCAAGATGCTTCAATGAGAAATTTAAAGACTCAATTGGGTAAACTTGCAACTTTAATGTCAAACAGACAACCAGGGACATTTCCTTCAAATGTGGATCGCAATCCCAAGGAGGAGGCCAAATCAATCACTTTGAGAAGTGGCAAGGAAGCAACACGAGAGGAAGAAAGAGGTAAATCACCAACTTCATCAACTGAATTGGAGGAACCAACACGAAAGGTAAGTATCTCTAACTCTAGAGTAGAGGTAGATGTGGATGCTCCAAAGAATGACAAGGGAAAAAGTATTGTGAATCCGAACATAGATGATCTTGATATCAATAGGTTGCCATTTCCTACTGTAGCTAGGAAGGAGAAGAAAAATGAGCAATTGGCTAGGTTTCTAGAAATGTTTAAGAAATTACATATTAACTTGCCTTTTGCTGAAGCCCTAGCACACATGCCCAACTATGCTAAGTTTATGAAAGAACTTTGTTCTAATAAAAAGAAATTAGAAGGGTATGGAACTGTGCAACTCATCGAGAGCTGTAGTGCAATTATAATGAACAAGATCCCGGAGAAATTGGAAGATCCAGGTAGCTTTACTCTATCTTGCGAAATTGGTGAAACTTTTGTTGGAAATGCTTTATGTGATCTAGGAGCTAGCATTAATTTAATGCCTTATTCTATGTGTAGAAAACTCAATTTAGGCGATCTCAAGGAAACAGGAATGCGACTTCAACTTGCAGATAGATCGATGAGAAGGCCTAAGGGAGTTATTGAGGACTTACTGGTAAAAGTAGGAAAATTCATTTTTCCCGTGGATTTTGTAGTAATGGAAATAGAGGAAGACAGAAAAGTACCCCTTATCATGGGAAGACCATTTTTGAACACTGCAAAGGCTTTGATTGATGTTCATGGGCAAAAGGTTACTCTTCGATTCAACAACGAAGAACTGGTGGTGGATATGAACAAGTCTCAGAAATATCCATCAAGTGATCTAGAAGAGTCAGTCTACTTTATGGACAAAATCGACGAATGTGTGGAGGAAGTGCAAGAAAAAGTACTACTAAATGATCAAATAAATTCGAGTTTGATGCATTTCTTGGAAAATGAAGAATTGGATGGAGTAAAAGAAGAACTGATAGCAGCTATGGTGAAAGACTGCGAGGAGGAAAATTCAAAGTAAGAGAAAATCACTTTGCAAGAAGGAGAATTAAAATCTGAACTAAAACCTCTTCCTTCTCATTTAAATTATGTATTTTTGGAAAGAGAAGAAAAGCCAGTGATTATTTCTTCTTTATTGACAGGTGCTGAAGAGGAGACGCTGCTCAAGGTGTTGAAAAAACATAAAGAAATAATAGGATAGGAGACAGCGGACTTGAAGGGTATTAATCCGAGTTATTGCACACACCGGATTCTTATGGAGGAGGAATGCAAACCAGTCGCTCAACCCCAAAGAAGACTCAATCCAGCTATGCAAGAGGTTGTGAAGAAAGAGGTACTTAAACTGCTTGATTCAGGTATAATCTATCCAATCTCTGATAGTAAATGGGTTAGCCTAGTGCAATGCGTTCCTAAGAAAGGGGGAATGACAGTAGTAAAAAATGAATTAGATGAACTAATCCCTACTCGGACGGTCACGGGTTAGAGGGTGTGCATAGACTATAGGAGATTGAATCATGCCACCAGAAAAGATCATTTCCCATTACCATTTATTAATCAGATGTTAGAAAGGTTAGTAGGTAATAGGTTCTATTATTTTTTAGATGGGTATTCGGGATATCTGCAAGTCCCCATAGCCCCTGAAGATCAGGAGAAAACCACCTTTACCTGCCCTTATGGCACTTTCGCCTATAGGAGGATGCCTTTTGGCTTATGCAATGCGCTGGCTATGTTTCAGCAGTGCATGATGACAATTTTTCATGACTTTATAGAGAAATTTATGGAGGCATTTATGGATGACTTCACCATATATGGGCTTGACTTTGAGAGCTGCTTAGAGCATCTCGACTTAGTGTTAAGTAGGTGTAAGAAGACCAACTTAGTGCTAAATTGGGAAAAGTGCCACTTTATGGTGAGGGAAGGGATAGTTTTGGGGCATAAGATTTCTGAGAAGGGGATTGAGGTGGACAAGGCAAAAATAGAGGTTATAGAGAAGCTCCCACCACCGACTAATGTTAAGGGAGTAAGGAGTTTTCTAGGGCATGCAGGTTTCTATATAAGGTTTGTTAATTTGTTAATGAAAGATGTTAATGAAAGATGTTCCTTTTGATTTTGATGATGAATGTTTATTGGCCTTTGAATTGTTGAAGCAAAAGCTTATTTTAGCTCCAGTGATTATATCTCCGAATTGGAATTCGCCATTTGAACTAATGTGTGACGCGAGCGATTTTGCAGTGGGAGCAGTGCTCGGTCAAAGGCAAGAGAAAGTCTTTTGTGCTATTTATTATGCGAGCCACACTCTAACAGGAGCTCAAGTCAATTATACCATAACTGAAAAAGAGCTTCTTGCCATTGTATTTGCATTTGAGAAATTTCGACCATATCTACTAGGAGCGAAGATTGTGGTGTGGTCTGATCATGCAGCACTAAGGCATCTCTTTGCCAAAAAGGAATCCAAGCCAAGACTGATAAGATGGGTACTCCTATTGCAAGAGTTCGATTTAGAGATTAAAGACAAGAAGGGGGCAGAAAACCATGTAGCAGATCATCTGTCTAGAATGGAGCATGATCATATTGAAAAAGGGGAGATTTCGGATTTATTCCCTGATGAACGAATTTGTGCATTATTTGTTTGTGAAGTTTCTTTACCTTGGTTCGCTAATGCTGCAAATTTTCTTGCAGGAGATTATATACCAAGAGACTTCACATGGTAGCAAAGGAAGAAGCTTAAAGCTGATGTGAAGCACTACATCTGGGATGATCCTTACCTCTTCCGTCTTTGTACTGATCAAGTTCTCAGAAGGTGCATTCCCAGAGAGGAGCAAGTAGAAATCATGCAAGCCTATCACAGTGGGGAAGCTGGTGGACATTATGGCCCTAACAGAACGGTATCGAAAATTCTTTCTTCTAGGTTTTATTGGCCCACTTTATTTCATGATGTTAAAATGTTCATTCAAACCTGTGATCGATGTCAAAGGGTGGGAAATATAACCAGGAGAGATGAGATGCCATTGACTAACATACTTGAGGTTGAACTGTTTGACTTATGGGGGATAGATTTCATGGGGCCTTTTCCAATTTCTTACAGGTTTGAATATATCTTAGTGGTAGTCGATTATGTGAGTAAATGGGTAGAAGCTATAGTACTAGGACTTGCAATGCAAATGTTGTTTTAGAATTCTTAAGGAAAAATATATTCACCCGCTATGGAGCCCCGAGAGCCATTATTAGTGATGGTGGGAAACATTTTGTCAACCACCAATTCAAAGCCTTATTGAAAAGATTCTGAGTGAGGCACAAAATAACTACCCCATATCATGCCCAAGCTAATGGGCAAGTTGAGGTTTCTAACCGAGAGTTGAAGGCAATCTTGGAGAAAACGGTCAATGCATCTAGGAAAGATTGGTACCTTAAGTTAGATGAGGCTTTGTGGGCTTATAGAACAGCTTTTAAAACACCAATAGGAATGTCACCTTTTAGATTGGTGTTTGGAAAATCCTGTCACTTACCGGTGGAATTAGAGCACAAGGCTTATTGGGCTACTAAGTTTTTAAATCTTAACCTTGAGAATGCAGGAAAGTGCAGGTCTTTGCAGTTGAACGAATTGGAGGAGATCTGATTCTGGGCTTATGAACATGCCAAGAAATACAAAGACAATACAAAGAAGTGGCATGATCGAAGAATAGCCAAGAAGGAATTTATACCAGGAATGAAAGTGCTGCTTTATGATAGTAGATTGAGACTGTTTCAAGGGAAACTTAAATCAAGGTGGAAAGGGCCCTATGTGCTAGTAAGAGCAGATAAATTTGGGGTGGTGACTCTCAAAAACCCAAGAGATGAAAAAGAATTCAAGGTGAATGGACATCGTGTGAAGCCCTATTTCGAACCAACGTTTGAAGGTGCTTCGGTGATTGCCACTCTTCAAGACCCTTGACGGTATTTGAAAGTCCAGCTGCAGACTTGATAAATACAGAACTACCTCTAACTCATACTTTTGAACAATGTTTTGTGTTAGTTTCTTATTAATAGTTGTGTTAAGGGTAGTGGTTCAAGGATTGTGAGTTTCATTCAATTTGTTTGTGTTTCTTCTGGAAATTTAGTGGAGAATAAAGTCTTGTTTAATTGTTGGGAGAGAATGAGAAAAAATAAAATTTTTCAGTAATTTTAGGGGCTCACGGTTACTAAGCTTATCTTAGTAACCGTGAGGTTCCTTCAATTTGGTACAGAACTGGAATCCGTATTATCTCACGGTTACTATGTTTTTCATGGTAACCGTGACCAATGTTCAATTTTGTTCCAGTAGCCATTTCCGTTTTATCTCACAGTTACTATGTTTTTCATAGTAACCGTGACCTATGTCAATTTTGTTCCAGTAGAAATTTGTGTTTTATCTCACGGTTACTATAAGTTTCATAATGACCGTGAGATACCTTAATTTTTGTCCAGAAACAAATTCCAGTTTATCTCACGGTTACTATGAAATTTATAGTAACTATGAGACAGGTCAGTTTTTAGTCCAGAACCTTTTATTGTGTTACCTCACGGTTACTATGATATTCATAGTAACCGTGTTGTTTTAAAAAAAAATTAAAAAACGAAACCCTAATTTTAATACACCTTAGTTCATTTTTTTCTTTTCATTTCGTTTTCTTTCTTCTCTCTCTCTCTTTCTTTTTCTCTCTTCTCCCTCCGCCACCCGTCTCCTCCTCCGTTCTCTGCCGCTAGCCGCTGCCTTCTCCGGTAAGTGTTGTCTTCTTGTATTTTTCTTTTTCTTCTTTCTTTTTGTTTAGATCTAGTGTGAATCAAGTTTTCCCCTTGTTTTTCTTTCTTGTATTTTTCGTTTTTCTTCTTCTTCTTCTTCTTCTTCTTTTTCGTTTTTCTTGTTCTTCGTTCTTCTTCTTTTTCGTTCTTCTTCTTCTTCTTCTTCTTCTTCTTTTTCTTTTTTTTTCTCTTTCTTCTTTGTTTTCTTCTTCTTTTCTTTTTATTTTTCGTTGGTTTTTTTGACATTTTTCTTGCTTGTGATTGTTTTAGCTCCTTTATTTTCTCCACCATCATCATCAACTAAGTAAGTCTCCTTTCCTCTTTAATTATAATTTTATTTTTAATTTTTTCTATTTTGCATATTTTTGGAATTTCTGTGTGTGTTTTCTTTTTGTTTAAATTTCTATCTAGTAGCTTTTATTTATGTCTTTGTCTTCCGTTTTTCTGTGTTGTTTTCATTTTCTCCTTCATATATTTTCTTTTATTTTTTTTTAAAAAAAACTTTAATCGATTTTTTTTATTATCATGTATGTTGTTGTTAGTTAATTTCTTCATCTATTTCTCTTTAGGATTTATCTTCTTGCTTATTTTTTTGACATTTTTCCTTTATTCTTCTTTTCATTTTAATGTGTTTTTTTTCTTTGTTTTGTTTTGGTTTCATTGTGTTGTCTATTTGAATCTTACCTATGTTTTGTTATGATAACCTCGGTATGTAAGGTGCACAGGCATAGGTATGTTCTCGTATCCTCATTCTTTTCCTGTGTTTTCTTTTATATCCTGTGCTCGCTGTGCTTGGTGGTTCACTTAGAGAAGTGATGGCATTTGTCTAGTTATTCTGTTATGTTGTGTTCCCTGTGTGTCCCTTCAGCATTGATAGTTTTTATTTCCGTTTTGTCTGATTTTCACCAATTGCACCCTATTTCTTCCCTTGTAATGCCCTGCATTTTTCCTTTTCTTCTTGCTGAATATGATGAGTGCAATTGTTGAATTCTTGCTTGAATGCATACACCGATACATCGATATTGTCATGCAAACAGATTTATTAAATATTGTTAAACGCATTGCTTTACCATGAATTGTTGACACTGTACCCCAATTATTGATTTTGATTTGGAATTGTTGCACACACTTGGTTAGTCATTCATTTATCAAGCATATCTTAGGCTCGAATAAGCATGCCAAATCAATAATTTTTTTTGTCTAAGTTAGCATTTGCATTTACATGCTTGTGTGTGCCATTTCTGTCCTTGAGGTATATAGGCTGAAATGATTCGACCTGCGGGCTACTGGTTTCTAAAGGATGACTCGGTCATCGTGGTTGAGTGCCACGTACCTCTAAGGAACTTGTGTGTGACATAAATTTCTTTATGCATTCTCATCTATTCCTGCTATAATTGTGTTTATTTTCCTTTCCAACGTTGTAAACTTTCAATTTTGTTATTTTTGGGCAGTGGCACCTAAAAGAGCTCGTGCTTCCAGTTCTTAACAAGCACAGGACATCATCCCACTTACCAGGCAACCCTCACCATCTGAAGAGCCTGCTGGAGCTAGTCAATAACCACAGCCAGCCCCTGTGCAACAGAAGCCACAAAAGAAGAAGGGACCAAGAATACCAAACTGGGTTCCTGAAAAGATGCGGACCAATTATGATATATTCTCCAACTACGAGTACTTACCTTTAGTTTATCTCAATTTAAGTCTACTGGAGAAGCTGGGGATCAAGGGGGAGATTGAGAGCCGCATTGCAGCCATCGGTTGGAGCAGATTCTTCAACTACAAGGAACTGGTTTATCCAGATTTGACCAGGGACTTCCTTTCTACGGTGCAATTCCATTTTGGGCATGGTAATAGTCCCGATAAGAGTGCAGGGTAGATCAATCTTCCAGAGGCTCTCATTCTTTCTTACATGGTGCGCCATTGCCGCATCAATGGAGCATATCATTGGTGGAATAAGCTCGAGGAGATGCAACAAAAACCGACTAAAGTGAAGAAGATCTCCTTTGGTGGATGGGTGACCATGATTGCCAGACATTTCGGGCATCCACTGGACATTGACAAAAGCCTCCCTGCAGCTGCCTACATTGATGCCAAGATGCTAAAGAACATGAAGATACTGGTTGATGATGTGACTACGGAGCATGGGTTCAGGCTAACCAGCAGAGAGGAATACTTGCATAAGATGGAGCGCAGCCTGTGCCATCCTCCACCTGCCCCGGATCATGATTCAGTCACTTTTTCCTCCGTTCAGTACACTGCTTTGATGGACCATATAGACATTTTGGCTGCTAACCAGGAGGATTTCAAGCAGCAACAATAGCAAATCATTGAGGCATTGGCTGCCTTGAACTCCCGGCTCGATTCCTAAGTTCCTCCGCACCTTTGAACAGGAAGTCCCTTCCCTCTATCTCCTTTGCACTTATTTTTTTTTGTTTTGTTTGCCCCATGCTGAGGACAGTAGGTTTTGAAGTGTGGGGTGGGAGAATACATTTTCCTTTTATTGGTACTGATAATTTTGAATTGTGTAAATTTGATGGAAATTTGAACAATTGTTGGAAGTTAATTTTGTTGCGAAAAGATTGCTTTGTGCAGATTATCTATTCAAAAGAACAATCTGGGATTTAAATGGCGGAAATTGTGAAAATCTTGAACCATAACTCCTTTTAATTTTGTTTCAGTTGTCAAGTGAATTTATTTTATGTTTTGCATTTCCTTATGGTTTTAAGTAGATTGTTTTGTTCTAAAATCTTTAATTTAAGTTAGAATAAAATTTTTCCATTGAGTTATTAATCACCTTACCTTTAGCTTAAGCTGCCAGTTAATCTTGAATTGAATTAGCTTAGACTCATTTTTGAACTGATAAGTTGAAAAGACTGGATAGCCGGAGAGCAGTAGTTTGTTCAGTAAAGAGTATCTTCTTAAAATTGATCTCAGTTAATCATATATCATTCAATTTTCTTATTTAATGAGCACATTAGGCTAAAAAAAATTTAACAATAAATAAAAATCCAGTGAGTGAAAGCAGTTAAGTGAAGGAATTTTGGAATAGCTAGAACCTTCCTCATCACCCTTCGAAACAAATATTCAATTTAGGCAGGTTTAGGATATGACCCAGGCAGCCTTCTTTGGTAACCAACTTTTAAATGACTTTTGACCTACCTTTAGTAAATTTTACCATTGTTAGCCCCTTTGAGCTTAATTGGTATGCTAAAAGCGTACTACATTTTTTTATTGCACTAAGGCTTAACCATATAGCCTAAATGCTTTTGTCTTTTCCATTTTGGAATTGGCCACTCTAGGTTGGGTAATGAAATTTGCATGTCGGGTTTGATTAATTTATGATTGTCAGTTAAAAAAGGGGAAGTTGAATAAATTTTTAGGAATTGTTGAGCTTAAACGTGTTAAATATTCTGGGACATAGATGATAAACAATTAGTTCTTTTGGTATCCTAAAAAAAATCAGTTGTAATGATGCAAAAATTTTAATTGATTCATGATTGCAGAAAATAAGTGTGGGGTACCTAGCATTTATAGGAAGTGTCAGTTATCTTACTTCCAACAATTTTGAGAATTCAACTAATGTCCTAAGATCAATTTTTCATTCTTATGATGATAGGGTATGGATTTTGAATAAGTTCCTTAAGAAAGTTAGGTGGGTTTTGTTTTTGGATAGCGTGGCTAATTCTATATTGCTAACTTATAAAATTCTTGGAACCTTTGTCTTATCCCCATTACAACCTTAATGTAAGCCCTGGTGATCCTATTTTGCTCTAAATTGTTTAGTGGAGATGACCCTTGTGGTTCAGGTGCTAAAGGAGAGGCTTATGACTATTCTAAGTTGCAAACACAAAATTGTCATAATACTATGTTTACTTGATTGCTGGAATTCACTAGTAGTTTTGGTTTTGAAGGAAAATAAATCTGTTTTAGCCTTACACACACACACGAGAAATTGTTTGATATAGATTAATTTGAGTCTTTTTGATGAAGTTCTTCTTCTGAGTGACTTCTGCTAAGTGTTGTTCTGGCACTTCTGATTTTTTCTGTTCTGAATTGAAGTTTTGAGCTTTTCAAGATTGTGGATAATTCATTTGCTTGAGGGCAAGCAAAGTCTAAGTGTGGGGTATTTTGATAACTCAATTTCAGTATTTAGTTTTAGTTTAATTTAAGTCTAGTTTTCATTGATCTTTTAGCATCTTTTGCTTTGTTTTTACTAGAATTTAATAATTTATCCGAGTCTCAGTTAATTCTAGTTTTTGTGTGATTTTTGAGAGTTTTTGACAGATTTTTGTGATTTTCAGGTACCTCACGGTTACCAGGAATTTCCTAGTAACCGTGACCCATGCATTCTGTCAAAATGCACCGTTTTGAAGCTTGTCACGGTCAGCATGGCAATTGTACTTGATAGACTGGTAATCGTGACCTATGGAGTTTTTAATACAGAAGCAAGAAGAGAAGCATCTTATGGTTACTAAGGATTTCCTAGTAACCGTGAGGCAGGCAATTTTTCAGTCCAGAATGAAGATGAGAACTATCTCACGGTTACCAGGAATTTCATGGTAACCGTGACCAAAACTTGAATTTCAGCTCCGAGCAGTCTCACGGTTACTAAGGATTTAGTAGTAACCGTGACCTAATTTAATCAAAAGAGGGTTTTTCATTAGAGGTCACGGTTACCACGAATTTGGTAGTAACCGTGACCCATGCTGACCTTTATAAAGCAGAGTTTTCTGAAATCGAAAAAAGGAGAGTAGTTTTTGGGTAAATTTCAGTTTTTAGGGTTTCTTTCATCTCTCTTTAAGCTCTTAGTTTATTTTACACACAAAAATATATAGAAATACTTGAAAATAGTGGGATTTACACAAAAACACTTAGATTAAACATAGATATATAGTTTACAAGTATAGATCTACATATTTTGAAGCTCATTTTTCCTGTAAGCTTTGGAGAAAGAGATTGAAGAGCTTGGATTCAGCTGGGTTTTCTTCACCATGAACTTCAGGGGTTATTCTATCTTTCTCTCTTTTCATTTTATTATGGATTGTGAGTAGTCTTTTTGTTGCTTGGGGATCTTTGAATCCCCTACTCATAATGTGAATATTGAACTCAAATTGATTATTACATGAATGGATGGTCTATTTCACAAGTACTTATTTGTTATCATTGATTTTTTGATCTATTAAGTTATTTTGTATCCATGGATGAATGGTGTTTATCATATGTCTTGATGGGTATTGAGCCTAATAGATTGGAGTTTATGAATGATTTAGCTCAGTTTTTCTATCATGAATATTGTCTATTTTGGATGGCTCCGGAATGGGACTCTAGATGTGTGGTATTTGTGATTTTAAAACTAGAGTAGGGAGTTAAATAGATGGGTTTTGGGTTGTCTGGCTCCGGAATGGGACGGTAGACCGAACTTAGGATTTTAGACCCGGGTTTAGACTAGTTGTTGGGCTGGCTCCGGAATGGGACGTTTAGCAACCAGAATAGCTGGCTCCGGAATGGGACGTTTGGGTTAAGATGGGTTATCCCGAGTTCATTCATGTATACTTTTATGTAAAAATTTATTCACATTTGGGTATGGGGTGGATAAGTGAACCCGAGTAACACTTTATTTCTATAGATATTTACATTTGCTAATTTTTCAGAATTCAATACACTGAATTTAAATTTCTCTACATTACATACTTAAGCTTTAAAGTTACATTATATAAATCAACAACTCATACACACAATCAATTGGGAATTCTTTAGCATACAATTAATCTTCATAGTCTTCACACACACATTTCCCTTGGGTTTGATATTGAGGGTCCTAACTATACCCCACTTTATTACTTGTCGATCTAGTGCACTTGCTAGGGTCTCAACAGATAACAGTGGGATGCTGCAGCTTCTAGGAATGATAGAGCAGCGTCTAAAAGTAGGGAAGAGGCAAGCATGGCATGTGGCTAGTCTTACAAATATATGTGTGGGGTTACTTGCTGGTTTGAAGGTGCTTGCATACTTGTTTTACCTGCTTAAAGATATATATATATATATATATATATATATATATATATATATATATATATATATATATATATATATATATATATATAGGGTCAAGTAGTACGTCTATATATATATAGGGTCAAGTAGTACGTCTGATTCTGTTTTTGTCTTAGGAATTTCCTAGCATATATAGGAAAATGTATGTATATATATATATATATATATATATATATATAGTGTGGGACACCAATTACTATTAATTTGGAAATATGTCCTTTTTAGACGTGGTTCTATCTTCATCCTCGTCCAATTTATTATATTATAAAATAATATATACCAATAAACAGATGCAATTACTCAACCATTAGAAAACATGCCAAGTTTTTGTATTATGATTCATCATGTATTTAGTTTTTGGCTTTATATATATATATATATATATATATATATATATATATATATATACATATATATATATATATATATATATATATATATATATATATATATATATATATATATATATATATATATATATATATATATATATATATATACAGATAAATTCAAATTTTGCTTTATAATTAATTCATTTATATATTTAAACTTTAACAAATTTATATTATTTTTAAAAAACTGCACCACGCCATACTCAATTATACATATATAGGATTTGAAACATTTCAATGAAAGCATATATTCCACATGTATAATAAAATTGACAAAAATTAAAAACATAATGGATCAGATTTTTATTGGTTTTGATAAATTTTTATGTCTTATGATACCCATCAATATAGTTGAGTGTCATATACTTTAATTTTTAGTGGGATACATTGTTCTTCTATTGTAATCTCTGTTTTCTTCTGTAATACGGTTTCTTCTTTTTTAATTAAAATTGGAATCTTTTACTGGTTAGCAATCACCTCACGTATCCATTTAATATTCTATTATGACAGAGTATTATGGCAGAGGGAGACATCTGTGCATCCCAAAGTAGAGCATTAGCAGAAGGTCTTGGTCTTCTAGCTCGCCTTGGAAATGATGTGTTCACTACTAGAATGGTTAGCAATTTTTGATGTCTGTGCTACTGTTTATTAATTTTTAATTTATTATAGATGCGAAAATATCATATGTTATTTGATACTGAAATTCTCATTTCATGCCTACCAAAATACTATGGATGAGTTGCCCTGCCTTGCTCTTTGTCACTTCCTCATATGAATGAGTTGTTCTTTTTGATTAATTTGATAAGTTGAAACAAACACTGTAAGATTCCTAAATTGCAACTGTTGCTTTTAATTGCACTATTTTCGATATTTTAGGAATTTTTTCATTGTCTTCAAATTTCAAATTGAATACTAATTAGATATGTTTTTGTTGTGTTTGACCAATTATTTGATAATCTAAACTTGTTGATGTATAACAAGTTTAGGTTCTTAAATCTTGTTGATGTATTTTGTACACAACTGATAAAAAAGACAAATAAAATAAACAGGAGCATATATGCCATTATAAACAAGATAATATTTTATTTCTAGTGTATATAAAAGCTTTGATTTGTTAAAAGCTATGCCACGAAAATGGATTCCATTAACGCCACTATATATATTGTTAAAAGCTATGCCATTATGTAATTTATTGGTTTTCTATTTTACACTAAAATGGATTCCATTAACGCCACTATATGTATTGTTAAAAGCTATGCCATTATGTAATTTGTTGGTTTTCTATTGTAGTGATGGAATAGGTGAGCAATGAAAAACAAATTCTCTAATTCTACTTTGGTTACTCTCTCCATCTTCGCCATGATATTTTCTTTGGTGATAACAACTGAAGCAGCTAGAAATCATCCACTAACTAGAAAGGATTATCCAGGTAATTAATAAAATTATTTTCTTATAAAATTTAATTTAATTAGTTTCTCAGTGCATATATAAATGATTTTGTAATTGTAGTTCTAATTAATACGATGAGTTTTACTGGTCTAAGCAAGTCTTTTGCTTTATTTGTTAACATTAGGAAGTTAATTAGCAGGCAATATATATTTGTTATTAGTTGTAGTTGGTCCAAGAGCTAGGTATATGTGGGAATCGATTATTAATGGAAGATCCTTTTAAAGTCATCAAAATAATTTTATTTTCTTTTGCATCAAATCTTATATGCTTGAGCAATTAGAGGCCTCCTAAAATACTTCCTTGAATAGCTTAATGTTTTTCATTGTGAAATAAGGAAATCACATGTTCTGGAAATAGAAAATACCTCATGCTCATAATTAAATAGAAAAATTGTTTGGCTTTTGATTGTATTTGTTTGGTTTGACTGTTACTGTGGATTGATTGGCTTAGATTCAGACTTCACTAAAATTGATGGTACAAAAAACACTTTTCTGAAATAGTTTTTTTAGTTACAGAAATCCATTTTCGTGTTATATACTTTTCAGTTTTAAAGACTGATGATTTATCTATGTGATTGAATATGAATAGGATATGCAACATGTTTGTGCATTCATCTCTTATTTTGAGTTTTATTTTTTATTTCTTTTTTTAGCAAAAGACTCGTGTAGACACCGCAGCCGATATCCAACAGTTGTCTGATTTTTCAATCCTATAATCCAATGATAATTTTGAAGGTGGTTTTCTTTGGTGATAATGTCCCCAAGGATAGGGCAGACCGCACAATGGAGGCTACAAAAGCATGCGATACATTCCATGTCTGTTTAATGACTTGTTAGGTATATATATGTTGCTGGCATTTCTTTCAGGAGGGAGAATTTTCAATTTCTTTTGGCATTGTAATCAAATTGCTTTAATGTGCTTGTATGAGCATATTTAATTGGACTTGAAAAGATTATTTTTGATGCTGTTTTAATTACTTATTTTATTGATACATGGCATTTACTGAATGCATGCTTCATGCATACTGTTAATAGTGTGCTTGTTTGACAGTTCTATTCAGAATAATTGACATTTGCCTGAAGGCATTAAACTGAAACCGTGGAAATTTTTCTAATGCTTTTTAGTTTTCTAAGACATCAACTAATATACATATAAAATTGAATATTACAGAGCATCCCATAAGGAACGTGCTGTTATGGCAATTATAAATGTAAGGGTTACACGCTGATGATTTTGTGCCATTGAGGATTAATGCCCGATTGTGTGAGGTAAGTTTTTCTGGAACCAAACAGGGAAAATGGATTCCTTCATCCCCTGCACCCAAAAGGGTATGTAAAACCAATTATTAACCTTAACTTTCTTATTTTGCCATGCTGGAATTAAATACCTTACTTACCTTCTCAATTAATTTGAATGTACTCTTATTAATGTAAGAAAATTTATTTTTTAATTTTCTGATATAAGGTATGACAGATTTGATGCATAAAAGAAAGTATTATTTTGTAATGGCTTAAAATATTTTTAGATATGTATTTGGACATTTTATTTTTTCAAAAATCCATTTAGATATTTTAGCATTATGAGCTACAAAAATCATTTTAATCAAATTAATTTAAAACTGGCAAAAAGTTTAGGTCTTTTCTGAATGTTCTTCAGATTCTCACCTATCCCTTTGCATATTATCTTTTGCTAATTCAACTTTTATTATTTGAATAATGCTGTTGGTTTTCCAAATTACACTAAAACAGCTTGTTGTTTTAGTGTAATTTGTTGGTTTTCAAGCTGTTTTAGTGTAATTTGTTGGTTTTCTATTATAGTGATGGAATAGCGATGAAAAAACCATCACAAATTTTTTTATACTAGTTGCTGAATTTAGCAACGAAATTTGAATTCGGTTGCTAATTTTGATCAATTTACCAAATGTTAGTGGTTAGATTTAGTAACGAAATTAAATTTCTGTTGCTAAATTTAGCAACGGAATTTAATCTCCGTTGCAAAATTAGCAATGGAATAAACCTTCCGTTGCTAAAAATACCAACCGCCAAATTAGCAACCGAATTTTCCGTTGCTATTTTCGGTTGCTAATTTTGATTACCAACGGAAATTCACCAAATTCGGTTGCTAATTTCCGTTGCTATTTCCAAATTTTCTTGTAGTGAAAGTTGTACTACTAGACTAAAGTACCATGTAGTAGTATAGATATTTCCCTCATGCAATACATACTATAATACTTTGCCTACTATTTGGATGCCTATATACATGTTTGAATTATAGTAAAGCAAGATAGGTGTTATCAAAGGCTATTATGTCTAGTGCAACTATTTTGATTTATTTGAATGGCCAAAGTATATAGTAATCAACGTTGTATTTATCTGTGTTTAAATTAAGGGAGGTTATGCTACCAATTTTTCACTGTGGATCATACATGTTCATCGGGTTCCTTGTTAATCTATGAGCTAATCCCATCTAGGACAGAGACTGCATGATTGTTGGTGTGGAAGAAATAAGGTCAGAAGGTTGTTTTGATTTGCATATGTGCCTTGTAGTTAATGTATAACATGTTCACACACTTCATGCATATTTATGCTTCATACTAACATCTTTTCAGCCATTACAGAATTACCCATATGGTTTGAGAATTTGGCTAGCACAAGAAGATGAGTGTCACCTGGATAAATTTTGAGCCTCAATTTTTTTAAGATTTCACTCATAGGGAAGTTTTAATAGCTTTGTTTGATGTATATTGGTAGTAAGAGAACATTTTTGAAGCATTAAAAGATTGAAGCCTTAATTAAAAGTTAATAACCATAATAATTATAGAGTTAACAAGTTGGTTTAGAAGTTCGGATAGACATTTGGTCAGGAGGTCTTTGTCAAGGTAGTTGAAAGCAGCATCCGAGATGGATTTAGGTTTGGCTAAGTTTTCGAGATAGCATCTGATAGAGCAGGTATGATGGATCCATACGAGGTGATCTCGTTGACAATTAGGAACTGGATAGAAGTTGGATAAATTTGAAAAAAGAATGAGGTCTATGATGATGGATATAATGAATTCCATGGACAGTCTACTGGCCAACTGATTATGATGGCTGCTACAATCCATGGAGAACCTGTGACTATTAAAGGGTCTTCAATTATCACTTAAGCAAGTCCTTTTTTAGTAATTAAATCAAAAGGAGTGGGATCAAGAATTTAGCTTCTATAATAGTGAAAGGATAAAGGTATTGATCTAGAGAAGGATTTCATTTTTGAAAAAGAGAAAGAACTACCTATGTCACAAGCTCAGAGGGGGGAAATGGCCTATGGAAGAATATCCTATTATTAGGAAGCTAGAGGAGAAGATGGAAGCAACGGCTCGATTATTGTCAGCTATTAAAAGGATTAGTCCGGAAGATAGGGATTTAAAGAGTGAAAATGTGCTCCCTCAGAGATTCAAAATGCTTGATCTACCTAAGTTTAATTGCACATTTGATCCATCTACTTACATTAAGCAATACACCCTTGCCATGCAAAGTACCACTATTACCAAAAGGTAGAAGCTTAAATACTTCAGCCTCAATCTCACTGGTTTTGCTATTGATTGGTACCACAATCTAGATGGAAGCACCAAGGAGGATTAGGATAAACTGACGAAGGAGTTTCTAAGGTTGTATAATTGTAGCACGAGAATGAAGGTTACCTTTAAGGATCTTAAGTTATTACAACGGAAGTTAGATGAATCCTTTCATGAATACCTTACAAGATGGAGGAATAGGGTCATAGAAATAAAGAGAAAGCCTGATACTCCTAACCAAATAAGACTTTTCATTAGAAATGCCAGTCCTTATTTGAATGAAAGTTTAAAAATAAAAGGAGTAATGATTGGGAATCTTTGAAAGATATTGCTATTAAAGCTAAAGAGGAGTCCCTAGCCAAGAAGGTAAGTTCTACGAGTAGTGGTAGTTTCGGTGCTAGGCACTGAGGGTATGGAGCTATAGCTAGAAAGACTGGTAGTACTGTTACTGCCATAGGGAAAATTGCTGAGGTATTAATTGCCAAAGGTGCTCAGAGGTATTATTCTAATTTGGGTAGATCATTGTCCTGGGTATTAGATCGGCTAATGAAGTAGGGGAAGTTACAACCTTTGTCAACCAAGCCAGTCCAATCGTCAAGTTGATCAGTATTATGCATTTCACTAACATACGAGTCACCTTACAAACCATTATAGATCCTTGAGGGATAGAATATAAGATCTTATTAACAGTAAATAGATTATCAATCTGGAGAAATAGGAAAAGTAGAAAGAAAGTTATAATGCATTTCCATCGTCTGTGTCTATAATTGGGTCAAGTTTATCAGAATGGCAGGTCTTATTTGGTTTATATGGTAATGAGTACCTGGCCATCATTCATTCAAAATAGGTGAATGCAGGGGAATAGCCCATGTTAGAAGTGAGCATATTTGACTGTTGGGAATTGACTGATAAAAGGGAAGGCTACATTGGTCCCCTAGACTTGTTGGATTCAAAAAATGAAGGAAACATGCAGAAGGTAAAACTGATTCCTCGTAGTGGTTGGGTAGTACCAAAGGTGGAGAGGCCAATGGACCTCTAGCTGTCGCTTGCAGATAAGGATCAAGAAAAGGATCAAATTCTCAAACATCTAAAGAAGACCCCGACTCAAATTTCTATGTGGGATTTGCTTAGGCAGTCGTTTTCTCATAGATAAAAAATAGTGGAAGCCTTATGTGAATCTAACGTTGTCACCAATATTTTACCTTTAGAATTACTTGATCTGGTGAGGGGGAATATTGGAGAAAACATTGTATATATTGATGGAGATCTGCCTGTAGAAGGTCATGAGCACAACGTTCCTTTGTACACAAAGGCTCAAGTCAATGGAAAACACACTGCTTGTTAGATGGTAGATGATGGGTCCTTAATTAATGTATGTCTATTGGTGGCACTGCCTACCTTCAAACTAAATGAGTCTATGCTAAACAAGTTTAACCTTATGGTCACTGCCTATGACAATTCCCGTAGGTAGGCAGCAAGCACTTTTAAAGCTAATTCAGACTGGAGAAATCAATATTGAGGCTGAATTTATTGTATTGCTGATACCCGTGAACTTTTCAATGTTGCTGTGGAGGCCATGGTTTCATAAGTTGAGAAGAGTTTCATCCACCCTTCACCAGATGATTAAGATTCCTTATGAAGGCTAGGTAGTTACTATAAAGGTTGCTAAAAAGAATCTGGTATCTATGTTAGGGATAACCAATTAGCCTTTCACTGGGTTCCATGTGGCTACTATCAATGCTGATGATAAAGGTGAGCAAAACTCCACTCAACAGGTAGTAAATATGATGAAAAGAATGAACTTTTTTTCAGAAGCAAGTTTAGGAAAGGTTTCTCAGGGTCCCTTTGAAACTATCACTACTATAGGCCAAACCACCCAAAGGGGATTGGGTCATAAAGGGCCAGATGAGAAAAAGAAGAGTTCAGTAAAGCCAGGAGATATACTGCATATTTTGGATAAATTTGTGCCTGCGTCGGCTCCACCCTAATATTGTGGCGAGGTTGAGCCCATGATTATTGGAGATGAGGTGGTGCCAGATTTTGAGATCTTTAATGATGTTTTTGATTAGGTCAGTGGAACTATTAGGCCTGCTAAAGGATTCTGGGATAAGGAGATCATGATCAAGCTATCTAACTAGGATCAGGTTCCCGAAGAGATTGTAACATTAGAATTGCTAGCTTCCAAGCTCAAAGGCAAATGAAAGGTGAAGTTTGAAGTCCCTATTCCTGAGATGGAAGAAGACATTGGAGAAGCTAATAAAGAAGTTGGTCGGGAAGTTCTAGCGGCTGCAGATAATGGGGCAAGCTTGTTTGAGGTGTCAAACTCACCGGATGTAGATGGGGATGCTTTTATAGAAACACTTTTTATACTTGAACTTTTTAACTATGATGTATGTTGCTCTACTTATATAAATAATATGAATAACTTTTCTTACTTGTGTGATGTTTTGCATCATTATGATCATGATCATAAAGCATTCATATTTGATATTAATTCAACAAATAATACTCTGTTCAATCTTAGTACTCTTGAAAATCCAAAAGAAATTTTGATAGCATCTGATATCACCTCTGAAGAGCGAAAAGAATTTGAGAGAATGTTAAAAAAATATGAAAGATTATTTACCTGGACTTATAATGATATACCTAAAATCAATCATGCAATTACTGAGCATGCTATTCCTACTTATCTTGGATACAAACCTATCAAGCATAAGCTTTGCATGCTTAGGCCAAAATGGGCAAAAAATGTCAAAAAGAATGTACAAAAGCAAATAAAGGCTAAGTTCCTTATAGATAGCCAATACCATACCTGGTTGAAAAATATAGGTTCGGTAGCCAAAAAAGATGGAAGAGTTTGAGTTTACTTGGATTACAGGGACTTAAAAATGGCCTATCCAAATGATGATTTTGCGCTCCCTTACATAGGCATCCTGGTAGATAGTGCAAATATTTGTGAGATGTACAGCTTTGATGATGGGTATGTTGGGTATAACCTGATTTTGAATAAAATTATTGATAAGGTCAAGACAACATTCATCAGTGAATGAGGTACTAATGCTTATCGGGTTATTGCATTTGGGTTAAAGAATGTAGAGGGCACTCACCAAATAATGGATACGAAGGTTCTAGATGATCTGATTCACAAAAAAGTGAAGGTGTACATGGATGACATGATCAATAAATTGATTACCCGTGAAGGTCATTTTGCAGCCCTGGAGAAATTCTTTCAAAGGATTTATAAATACAATCTTTATCTCAACCTAAAGAAATGTGTGTTTGGAGTTACTTTCAGGAAGCTCATGGGATATGTTATGAGCCAAAGAGGGATAGAAACGAATCCTGATAAACTAAAGGCCATCAGGGAAATGCCAGTGCTGCAGAAAGAGAAAGAAGCTCGAGGGTTTCTAAAGAAACTATAATATATCAGCTGGTTTATTGTAAGGTTGACTTTAATTTATGAGCCCATCTTTAAATTGCTCCGGAAAGATCGACCAGCAATATGGAACGAGGATCGTCAAATGGCTTTTGATACGATTAAGAAGTATCTTTTGCATCTGTCGGTGTTAAGGCCGTCTAAGATTAGAAAACCTTTTATTTTTTATCTGGACATAGATGATAGCTCAATAGGGACTATGATGGCTCAAGAGGATAATTTTAGGGTAGAATATACAATATACTATCTTAGCAAGAAATTCCTGCCATATGAGATCAAATATGTGGAGGTAGAGAAAATCTACATATTAATTACTTGGGCCTCTAAGAAGCTATGAAACTATTTTCACTCATACAAAGTACATGCGGTAGCTAAACAAAATCCTCTCAAATACCTGCAGGAAGCACCATCATTATTAGGGAAAATGGAAAGGTGGTTGATCCTCTTACAAGAGTTTGATGTCAAGTGTATTACCCGAAAGACGATCAAATGAAGAGCTATAGGAAAATTCCTTGCAGGTCAAACATTGGAAGAAAAAGAGATATCCTAAATATTTCCTAATGAAACATCACGACCATAGCAATCCAAGGGTAACTGATGTTCTTTGATGGAGCCGTGAATAATAAAAACGCAGGAGTGGGGGAAATCCTAGTCACTTAAAGGAGAAAAACTACCTTTAGCCAAAAAGCTTAGACTTAAGGCTACCAATAATAAAGCTAAGTGTAAATCATGCATCTTTAGGCTTGAGGCTTTGATGGCCCTAGGGGAAAAGAATACTGAGATTTATGATGATTTATCTCTGGTGGTCTATCAGGCAAAAGGAGAATTGTAACACCCTTATACCGCTGTACAGTGTATGCGATAATCGGATGTCAAAACCATACGTGAAGCAGTGAAATTTGTTTTATTTCATAAACATACTTAAACATAATTAATAACCATATAACTGTGTCTCGATAATATACAAGTATATATCATTAACTATAAACCTAAATTTGTACAAGTACTATACTTTTCGTACTTACATATACATGCCAAAAACTAATTTTTGTCTTGTTTCTTTTCCTAGACTTGACTACTCCCGTAATACCGGTCACTGAAATCTTAACATCTTCATAACTTGGGAGCAAATAACAAACTATGCGCAGAGCATCGAAACGCTCAGTGGTGGATACGTATCCCAAACTTTCTGTAATAAATCACATAGACACATACATTTACTTTCACATACATACATTCTCACATACATACATTCACACACTTATACATACATACACATACATATGTTCATATACGTATACATACATATACATATGATACATGTATACATGTACATATACATACATACACATACATACATATACATATACATACATACACATACATACATATACATATACATACATACACATACATATATATACATATACATATATACACATACACATACATACATACACATATATACAGGTACATACATATGTGTACATATACATACATACAGGTACATACATATACATACATACACATACACGCGTGTACATTCATACACATACCATACATGTATACATATACATTTCATGCATTTACATATACATACATGCATAAATATACATACATATACATATCATACATGCACATATATACATACATATACATATCATACATGAACACATATACATACATATACATATCATACATGCACACATATACATACATATACATATCATACATGCACAAATATACATACATATACATACCATATATGCATATGTATACATACATACATATACTTTGCATGCAAACGTATACATATACGTACTTTACATACTCATGCATACATGATCACATACATGCTTTCACATATACATGCATACATGGTCGTATACGTACATTCAGACATACATACATACACACACACACACACACACACACACACACACACACACACACACACATGCTTACATACATGCCTATACATATACATGTGTATTCTTGCATACATTCATAAATATATACATATATATTCACATACATATTTCTATACACCCATACATACATACAAATATACATACATTTCATATGCATACATTACACGTACATATGCATACATACACATATACATACATGCATATATATTTGCTCTAACATACATACATACATTTCATATGTATACATTACACGTACATAGACATGCATACACATATACATAAATGCATACCTATTTGCATTAACATACATACATACATTCATTTCTTTGTTTCTTTGAATTGTCCTCAGTAATAGTCCAATAGAAATCTTGCCCTAGATACATGGAATAGGGACCCTAAAGTCCCAACTATGAGGTGACTCCGAAGGATCACAAACAATGAACATGGTACTTGTAACTATGAATATGTAACTTATCAATGCATTATGGGAGACCATCGTGAATCTGCCATAGTAAAGCAAGTCGTCATGACTTGCACCGTGGTATAGGTATCCGTATGGCTAACCAACTATATCCCCAACTAGATTTACTATGAAACTACTAAGGGCAATATTTCATGTTTTGCACTTACACTTGTCCTTTACATATAATTCATTATAATAATCATGTTTATTCTGTACATACATACTTCGCTCATTATAGTCATATTGATTACATACTTGCTCATATATCCATACATAATAAACTTATTATTTTTACAAATAATACATACATTTGTACATATATCATACATGTACATGTATGCATACAATTATTCATGTACGACTAATATACTGAATAATTGATTTAATTGTCATTATTAATATTTTATAATTTAATATCCTGATATTACTAATTTAATTATTAAACTTATTTGTTCTTAACAAATATTTTTATTTTGTGTATTATTAATTATTTTATATATTAATCATTCAATTATCATTATTGTGGGCAAGTTACATATTAATCCTTTAATTTTTTATCAAATTACTAGTATGCCCTTTCCTTTTAATTTTTATCAAAATGCCATTACTTATTTAATTAATGCCATTAATTTACTATTTGATCCTAAAATTTCAATTTAGTCCCTATACTTGCTAAATTACCATTTAGTTCTTCAAATTCCTACAAATTATGAAAATATCCTTTTATTTCATTTTATTCACAAATTTGCCACCAATTATACATTTTACAATGTTAAGTCCCTATTTATTGGAAAAATTCCAATTTGATCCCTAACCTTAGTTTCATGCATAAATTCTTATTTTACTTATCTTTTTTTTTTTCTAACTTATCTTTAATTCAATTAAACTCATTTGTTCCTCCATATTTGGCAATATTTCACTTTTACCCCTAAACTTTTAATTCTTTTCATTTAAGTCCTTTTTCCACTCTACCATTTTATTTTCCATTCTTTTTATTCCAATTAATTAATTGGCTTATATTATGGCTACTTATGCAATAAATTCAATTTATTTCATTAAAATTCAATATTTTCCACTATAACATAATATAAAATTTAACTTAAAAATATTCTATTAAATTCCAAAAATTCCCATTAAATTAGTATAGTATTAAAATTATACCTACTTTCAATTTATAAAATTTTCTTCACAATTTAACCAAAATAAACATACACATCGATATACATATATTTCAGCCAACATGGATTTTTACATTCCAAATAATTTTTTCCATCTACAAGCATTCCATTCATCAATTTAGGCCTCCAATTTCACATATATCATATTATTTCCAATTTATCATACATAATTACACATAATCACACATATACATAAGCAAATTTTCATGTAAAAATTAGGAAAATTGAGGGATATTGTATCCACTAATCTTGAATTCTTGTTCTTCACTTCCTCCATTTTCCTTAAAAATTCCATTTTCTTCAATTTTTTTCCTATTATGGCTAAAATTCCCAAGGCAAAAAATCTATCAATTCTTACTTTCTAATTCAATTAAACTACATAAATCTAACCTACACACCCTAATTAACCTATTGGAACCTTTAAACTTTATTAAAATTTCCATTTTCACTTACCTCATTTTTTAGATATCAAATTTCTCCCTTAGTTTATACCACTTCTAGCCCTTCAATTGAGGAGTAGAGGCCTCCATAAACTAGTAGAAGGGTTGAAAATCACTTGAGGGTGTTTGATTTAGTGGGATTAGGGGAAGAAAATGAAAGAACTTCCATGAAAATGAAAGAACTTCATATAGCCAAGAACAAGAAAGAGAGATCGTGAGAGCTGGAGATGTGTCTAGAAATTGGTAAAGTTTTAGGGTATTTAAAGGGCTAATTGGGCTGGGCTTGGTCCAACCAAAATGGTTGGGCCTAATTCAAGCCTAATTTCCCTTTAAGCCCAATATACATCCATAATTTATTTCTCTCACTTTCAAGACTTAATTTCACTTGAAATTAATTCCATAATTCTTAAACTAATTTATTATACCTCCACGAAAAATTTTGACTCAATTGGAGTTCGTTTTCGATCTGGTTAACTCATATTGGTCCGATGAGCAAATTCTTGATGTTACCGAAAAATTAATTTTTTCTACCAAATGATTCTACTCCTCATAAAAGGTTCAACTAAAAATTTCTACAATTTTTTAAGATCATTTGCTATTTTTAAAGCTCCGATCAAATCTACTATTGATCGAATATTATTTAAATCAAAATCATTATTTTTCTCTTACTTCTCGAGGTCAAACCTCTTTAAAAATATTTCCTTGACCCTTAAAATATATTCATTAGACTCCCTGAATATTTTTGAGTCATTCGAAGACTGTTTTCCAATCTGGTTCATTTTTACAAGTTCGAAACTCCAATTTTTAAAGTTGCTGTAACATTAATTTTTCATTACCATATGATTTTCCATTGTATTTAATGTAGATTTGAAAATTATGGTAATTTTTAGAGGTTATTTGTTATTTTTAAAGTCCCAGAAAAGCCCTCAGTTAACCCGAGCACCCTTTTAATTGGAACTGTGACTTTTTTCTTATTTATGACTTTTGGTGGTCCATTTGACCTCATTTTCAGTTTAGATTATATTTTTGGACTCCAGCTAACTTGCTCCCTCCATTGGTCCAATAAAATATTTTTCAACTTTAGTGATACTATTTACCCTAGTGTCACTGTTCATTATCGAAAAATACTATTTTCGACTAGCCCGATATTTGGGCTGTTACAAGAATGGATGGTAAAAGAAGAGCAGTAAATGCCTTACATAAATTGTTTAAAAGCATTTGGTGGTTGATTTTAAGTTTGTACATTCAAATATATACCTTGGGATGAAAATCAGTTGTCCAATGCTTTGGCGATGCTGGTATCAATGTGGGATAATCCAGAAGGAATGAAAATAAAGCCTATACTCATTTATAATTTCAATAGGCCATGTTATGAAACACAACAAGTGATGGATGTCGAACCTAATGATAGAAACCCTTGGTATTTTGATATTCAGAATTACTTGAAGATGTCCATATTTCCAGAAGAAGCCATAGGAAAGGATTAAAGGATGTTGCATAAGTTGTTCACTCAATTCATCATTGTTGAAGGAGTCCTCTATAAAAAGCAGTCTGATGGTATACAATTGAGGTGCATAGATGAGAAAGAGGCCAAAAAGATTATGAAGGAGGTTCATAACGGAGTCTATGGTGTTCACATGAATGGTTTGGCCTTGGCTCAAAAAAATAATGCATCAGTGGTTCTTCTAGCCTACCATGGACACAAATTATTCTAAGTATGTGAAAGAATGCCAATTGTGCTAACAGTATGTAGACCTGAGGCATATACCTATGTCAGAATTGTGTAACCTTACCTTGCCATAGCCTTTTGCTGCTTAGGGTATAGACATTATAGGGATGATCAATCTACTAGCATCAAATGGACATAGATTTATTATCGTGGCTATCAATTACTTCTCCAAATAGATAGAAGTGCCGTCATACTGAAGCTTGGGTGCAAAAGAAATGGAAAAATTTATAGAGAAAATCTTAATATGTAGTTATGAGCTTCCACACCATATTGTGTCTGATAATAGGTTCCATTTTCTAGGGGAGACCGAGCGCATGCTCAAGAAATATGGAGTTTAGCACTATAAGTCTTCATCATATCATCCTCAGGGAAATATATTTATATTTACTTATAAGGTTTTATTAATAAAACATATCAATGTCCTATCTTATTGTTCCTATCACACTGAATAAATTTTCTCAAACTACGCATGGGAAACCAATATTTCCAAGCTAAACAAATGCCCTAATTTATGTATATTTATTATTCTAATATAGTTATCTCATTTAATTATTTTATTATTTTCTCTTAACATGAATAAAAAATGTTTTTATTTAAAGTTGTAAAACTGGATAGTTTATTCTTTATTCTCACATGTTAGGACTAATGGCCCAAAACACAAGCGATTTATGTATGTATTTTACCGTTTTTTATGTGATATTATGCTTATTTATTTTTCTATGTCATAATGTATGAGGAAAGGATTAGTAAAATTAGACATAAGTAGATATTTATATTAAGCGTTAACCAAATACTAGGAGTAGGAAGGGAATCCGAACTCTCTTTAGTTTTGGTGTCATAAGGTACAAAAATTACTTTCCTAATATTCTATTAACCAGGGACTCCTACAATAAAATAACTTGTGATGCTCAAAAGATGCCTCGTAAATTAGTCATTAGCAAATAAGTAAGGATACCTCGAACACTGTTGCATCCTTTTTGGGATTCGAGGCATCACGTACCAGGTTAAATCCTTGCTCATTGTAAAGTGATTGATTTTCATGAGTTAAACGAACCTCAATCCAGCCTTAAACCCTAAAAACAGACTGTCGAGAGTAAATTGAATTCCCATGAGGTTCGATGCGTATTACAAGGTATCGTTTATAATAACATTCTAAAGACTTTGATTAGACAATTATTCGTTGATCAAATGACTGTATTATTTGCTTTATTAATGAAATGCCTCTATTATTTGAATATGAACTTATAATGAACATAAGTTTTAATCCTAATTTATAAGTTATTTAATTTACAAATTAGTCGATTTATTGACTGTTGCACTTATTAATCGGCCTAGATTAAGCACTTACAATTTACAAAGAATTATCACGAACACAGTTCTTTACAAATTATGCAAGTCTCAGATCAATTGTCAAATTCTAACTAATTGATTAGAATGAAAATCAAATGGCATGAATAGATTCAAAATTATATATAATCATTGATGAAAAATGGTTTCAAAAGAAGAATATATTGTTTCTGAAATGCAAAAAAATACAGTATAAAGATAGAAGAATATCCCTATCTATCCGGATTGGATCGCTGCTCCTGGGTCTCTTGATTCTTTGTGGCATCCCTATGATCTTCTACATCATCCTTTTAACACTCCTTCCAAAGGCTCTTTCAGGATCCACTGAAGGGACTTCTTTGATGTGGCCACTAGGATTGGCTTTGCTGGGCTCAAGCATGGCATTTGCCTCCTCCTCCTCCTCTCCATTAATGTTGTCTTAAGAAAGCTAGGGTAGAGACTTGCTGTCATCCAAAAAGGACATATTAGATTCAGGAAACCTCTTCTGATAGACCAACTAAATTTGCTCGACCACCTTAGCTTGAGCTCACCCTAACTCTTGAAAGACCTGATTTTTCATGTCTTTGATCTGATTTAGGTGCTCAAACTAATACCACTCCTTTTCTTTTTGAAATTTAGATTGAACTACCTCCAGCAAGTTGATCTTTGCCTCAAGGTTGGTCTTAGTGGACTCAAGATCAGTTTTCACCACCTCTAAATCAACCCCCGTTGCTTTAAGATCAACCCTCAATTTGGCATTCTCATCTTTAAGCTCGGTGAATTTAGTCTATTTGCCCTTTATCACATCGATCTCCTCCTTTAATTTCTCCATCTCAAATTAGATGGAAAAGATGGTAGACTCATACCTTTACACCATGCTCTGTATGGTCTCCTCCTACTTTTTCACCAGTTGGTCATAAGAGGCCCTATGAGCTAACTCTATCTGGGCTTTCTCTTTATTATGTAGGAGTTTGGCTTGATGCAACCCATATTAGAGCCAATCCTTGGTTTACTTCAAATTCAAATGCTCATTGCTTATTAGCTAGATCCTTTAGGCAACCTACAAAAATAAAAACATAAATTGGGTTAAACCTAGTCGTCAAAAATAACAAACATTAATAAAGTTATAAAGATGCAAAAATGCTTACTTTTCCCATCTACTCTAGCTAGGTAAGGAACTGAGCATCGATTAGGTCCTTTTCCAGCAAAAGTCCCTCGGCTATGTATTTCACAATACGTAAATCTCGTATGCTAGCCCGATCTCTATAATGGTTATTTATTATTTGGCTTAATAGGATCTCCAAAAAGGCACCCATATGCCTTTGTAAGGTAGGTTCCCTATGAGAGATTCGAAAAACCTCCTTATGAATGGATACCAGGTGATCCTCTATTGTCGTCAATAATTAATAAACTGTGGCAAAGCAACTGCTACCAGTGTAGGATCCACAACTGTCATTGGGATAGGATCTATAATCGGTGACTTGCCCTTCTTCATTAGGGTCTGATCAAAGAGGTGGAGATTTACAGCTTGTAACTCATCAAATGCAGCATCAGCAACAATAATCGGAGGCTGATCGTTTAAGATAACCTATAGGGGCTCCACGACTGTAGAAAGCTAGTGCTCCTCAGTAGCGCTCGATCAAACTATAGGCTTCTTTCTTGCCTCGTTGATAATTGGGGCTATAGGATCTTCGATTCATAGCCTTACAATAGAACGCTACTCCTCACCTTTGATTTCATTCTTCCTTTTTCATCAATGAAGCTTTCTACCTTTGCACTTTTTTTCAACTCTTCTTGCTTCTTGGCAACTATCCTCACCAACTTGCTTAGATTCCTCACTAGCCATTGCTTTTGCAATCAACATTAAAAGATAATTAGATCGAATATAAGAAATTACCATAATAAAAAAGATGATCTACTAAAGGAGAAAAAGAGAGAACATAGAATATGCTCACCTTTTTCCTCCTCCTTATATGGCAAAGGATTGGGCAACACACTTAGTAGAATATTCAAGTTCACTGGCCCCTCTTTGACCATAGCATTCAACTTCACTATATCCTTTCGGTACTTACTTTCCCAACAGCTAGGTCCCCTACAATGATTGGCCTATTCCTCCGAACAAGATTAACACTAAAGCCATTTTTTTATCAAACTAATATAAATCTATCTTTGAATCCTTTTATAGAAGTGGGGAATCGAAAAAGTTTCTTATCCCTCCTACTAGTGAAATTTAAAAAGCTTAATGCATCTGTCCAAGTGGAAATATAATAATAATAATAATAATAATAATAATAATAATAATAATAATAATAATAATATTATTATTATTATTATTATTATTATTATTATTATTATTATTATTATTATTATTATTAATGGTTGAATAATTCTACTGTTGGGGCTACACGAGGCTGGCAATTCCTATACATCGCCTTAAGGCATGTGATAGCCCTTCAAGCATTAGGATTCCATTTATTTAGAGCTACCCCATAGCCTTCTAAAAATGCCCTATCAAACCCATCGAATGGGAATCTTAACCTAGACTCCAAGTTTATAGTATAAAGGATGAAGAATTTCCCTTCAGTAAAAGGTCCATCCTCACTGGGCATCATAGGAGGACAAAGGTAGGAGTAATACCCAAAAGGGAAGCCAAGCTGCATCTTAATTGACTTAGACTCCTCTTCAATAAATCTAGTACAATCGACAATCACCGAATTTCCCTAATATTTTTCAAAAACACTAATGTTAATGCCATGATAAAGCATGGGCTTAGATGACTCAGCCATTTCTTCTTTAAAATGAAAAATTAAAGAGCAGTAGAAGAAGAAATTTAGTGATAGAAGCATACCTAAATAATGAAAGGGCAAGTTGAACTGCAGGAAAGATGAAAATTCAAAGTTGTAGAATCTGAGAAGTACTCTGGAAGACAAGAGAGATTTCAAAACCAAATTGCCTAAAAATAAAAAATGTGAAAAAAAATCAATTGAAGAGGAAAAGTCACCTATTTATAAGCAGCAAATGGGTTTCGAAATTCAAAATAGAGACTAGTAAGAAAGCACCACATGGATAAGCCATCATTACATTTCAATTTATAAAGTAGAATTTGACATAGAAAGACATTATATTTAATGTGGCGCTTCTACTTTTTAGGCGTTTAGAATGCGAAAAGACAACTTTTACCCTTAACTTTTCCTCCGCTCTCCTAAATGAATCAGAATGTTACGAGGGAGAAATCATGAAGCACTATCATTTCCAAAATGATCAAAACTCAACATGAGATTTCCAAGCACCAATCGCTTAAGTTCACATTCCTTCAATCTCTTACAGATCAAAATAACATGAATCACCAAAATTCCAAGCACCAATCATCTAAGTTCGTATTCTTTTGATCTCTTATAGATTGGAATGGTGAAAATTTATAAATTTTCAGGCACCAGTCGCCTAAGTTTGCATTCCTTTGATCTCTTACAGATTAAAACAGTATGAATCCATGAATTTTTAGACACTAATCACCTAAGTTCACATTCCTTTGATCTCTTATAGAATGGAACGGTGTGAACCCATGAATTTCCAATCACTAGTCGCCAAGTTTGCATTCTTTCATTCTCTTACAAATTGAAATGAAGCAAATCACCATAATTCCAAGCGCTGATTGGTTAAGTTTGTATTCCTTCAATCTGTTATAGATTGGAATGGTGAGAATCCATGAAATTTTAGGTGCTAGTTGCCTAAGTTTACATTCTTTCGATCTCTTACATATCGAAACAACGTGAATCATCACAATTTAAGGTGCCATTCACCTAAGTCGCATTTCTTCGACCTCTTATAGATTGAACAGTGCGAATTATAAAACTTTTAGGCACCAATTGCCTCAACCCCTTCCTTTGATCTTTGCAATAGATTGGAAAGTTACGAGGGAAGGGAGGACAAATAATAATACCCATTTTATCATACTAAGGCCTGGCCCAACAGTTATAGGCCTAATTCGAGCTCAAGCCCAATTGCTGCCTATCAGTATATTAGCCACTTGAGTTGACATATGTCAGGACGGTTTGATCAAGCTTGATGTCCAATCCATCAACATCACTCAGCCTATCACATCATGTAATCCATATCCTGCAGGTCATCATATCAGATACCTAAACCTGACATCCATAGATATTGAAGATCTGATACTCAAATACTCTAGAATTATAAATCCTGGCCACCTAAGGACTATATATAGAGAGACTTCAAGAATAAGATATTGCACACATTGCTACTCTCTGACTACGCTTTCTCTCTTTACATTCTCTGATTTAAGCATTGGAGTGGTAATTGCCTGCACTCCAGGGGTTAGTTTTTATCTATTTTGAAGATTGGCTTGCCTCGATCAGCAAATCAGCACAGCTGACTTCCTATTCATTTTCCTCTATTTATAAGTTCTAACAATTTTGTACTTATCAATTACTAAAAAGAATTTTATAATAACGTAATTTGATTTTAAATTTATTAGAAAGTTAATATGTTACTATCTTTAATTGTCTCTCAATGGATATATAATGGAAAAAGAAAATTTACATGTAAATGTTGAAAAACTATTATCAAGTTTATTAGAATTAAAAGTTCATATTATAGAAATAAATATTTATAGATCAATTAATAAAGCGAATTTTATATATCATCGAACTTGGAGACTACTATTTCATATAATATAGATAAAGTTGTGAAAGCAAACACATAATTTTATAATGTAATTTTGAAATAAACACATTATTAGAACATGAGAAATCTTATTATAACTTAAGTGGGATGATTTTCACTCTATTTCAATCCTTTTAAGTTGCTCTTGAACTAGAAGTGGGATTTTAAATAAAGGATCACTCATAATCTATATTAAATTTGAGACTTTTTATGCATTTCGAAATATATTTGCATAATTGTATTGTTTTCGGTATTTACAAAAGGCTCCTTATAGAATAGCCATATACATTTGGATGAAGCACTTCTTGACATATTTAAGAGTGTTAATGTCATTCATGTTCAATGTATTTATTCATTTATAATAAAAAAAGTCACAAAAAATAATGCAAAAATACTCCAACTTATCCATTTATTCTAAAAAGTCACTTTAACTTGAAACTAACAAAATCTTACTAAAATATAAAGTGGGCATATACCAATGAAATCCAAAATGAGAAATAAAAACATGTTAGTGATGCCAACGCAATCCCAATACATGAAAGAAATGAGAGTTAATCAATAAATTGATTTGCCGACCATACATATATTTCGGTGGATTTTAGCCAATTTCCAGACAAGATGACTTTTTAAGCTAATGAGTAAGTTTTGATATTTTTTTATTACAAAATTTTCTTTTATAATTTTTTCAATATAAACGTATAAATACAGTGATCGTGTGTGAATTAACCTTATTTAAGTATAACCATATTTTCTATTATAAATTCCTTTTAGCATTATTTAAAAAATATCAAATAGACAAAATGTAGAGAGAAATATAGAGGAAATGAATATGCTATGTTTCCTCAGATTCACTTGTGCATTTTGAAACCTCTATTTATAAGTTCTCTTATAGAAGTTACACAAACTATAATAAACAAAAACAGATATCGAGTTATAAAATAAAGAAGCAAGGGGAATTGTAAGTTTTGGCTTTATGGAGGGAGCTATAAGGTTATATGAGTTATTCAGTATAAAGTTTTTATCAATAAATCCAATAATTAAAAATGTGTTACAAACTAATTAAAAGAAAGATAGAAATAGTAGAATAGAGAATTTTCTATTATTCATTGTCTACTGAATAACCACAATAGGGTATTTATAGGCACAAAATAGAAGAGGTAGACTTCTACTAGAATAGGGAGAATGATGAGTTTGATAGTCATCTAAATATCTCATAATTATCACAACACTTCCCCTTAGATGACTATGCACTATGAATATGCCTCGTTAAAACCTTGCGAAGAAAAACCCAGTGGGATAAAAACTTAGCGAAGGAAAAAGAGAACAATATTCATATATACTTCCCCTCAAAAATAAAATGAATCAAACTAAATCTTTTAATTGGTGCATTCTAATATTGTGTACATCACTACAAAAAAAATGCAGAATAGCGACGAAAATTTACGACAACAATAAAATTCGTTGCTAAATGCACAATATAGCGACAACTTTGCGACAAAAAATGACTTTCGTTGCAAATACTAAAAGATTTGGTGGGAAAATAAATATTGCGACAAATTAGCGACAATAAATTCTTATTGTTGCTAATATCAGGCGCCAAAATTTTGGCGCAAACAATTGCAACGATAAAAAGCAGATTTAGCGACAACATTATTGTAGCTAATTAGCGACAACAACGTTGTAGCTAATTGGCGACAACAATGTTGTCGCAAATTAGGCAAAATATACTATTCCCTTCCTATGGCTCAATTGGCGACAACATTGTTGTAGCTAATTGGCGACAACATTGTTGTAGCTAATTAGCGACAACACCGTTGTAGCTAATTGGCGACAACTATGTTGTCGCAAATTAGGCAAAATACACTATTCCCTCCCTGTGGCTCAATTGGCGACAACATTTTTGTAGCTAATTAGCGACAACACCGTTGTAGCCAATTGGCGACAACTATGTTGTCGCAAATTAGGCAAAATACACTATTTCCTCCCTATGGCTTAATTGGCGACAATATTGTTGTAGCTAATTAGCGACAACACCGTTGTAGCTAATTGGCGACAACAATGTTGTCGCAAATTAGGCAAAATACCCTATTCCCTCCCTATGGCTCAATTGGCGACAACATGTTGTAGCTAATTAGCGACAACACCGTTGTAGCTAATTGGCGACAACAATGTTGTCGCAAATTAGGCAAAATACACTATTCCCTCCCTATGGCTTAATTGGCGACAATATTGTTGTAGCTAATTAGCGACAACACCGTTGTAGCTAATTGGCGACAACAATGTTGTCGCAAATTAGGCAAAATACCCTATTCCCTCCCTATGGCTCAATTGGCGACAACATGTTGTAGCTAATTAGCGACAACACCGTTGTAGCTAATTGGCGACAACAATGTTGTCGCAAATTAGGCAAAATACACTATTCCCTCCCTATGGCTCAATTGGCGACAACATTGTTGTAGATAATTAGCGACAACACCGTTGTAGCTAATTGGCGACAACAATGTTGTCGCAAATTAGGCAAAACACACTATTCCCTCCCTATGGCTCAATTGGCGACAACAATGTTGTCGCAAATGAGGCAAAGTATATTATTCCCTTTCTATGGCTCAATTGGTGACAATATTGTTGTAGCTAATTAGCGACAACACCGTTGTAGCTAATTGGCGACAACAATGTTGTCGCAAATTAGGCAAAATACACTATTCCCTTTCTATGGCTCAATTGGCGACAACATTGTTGTAGCTAATTAGCGACAACACCGTTGTAGCTAATTGGCGACAACAATGTTGACGCAAATTAGGCAAAGTACACTATTCCATTATCATTAGTTACAGCAAAATTTATGAAGTCAATATCATGTTAACATTGAGTTTAATTATTCTACATTAAGTTTAAATAACCATTTATTTTAATAAATTTAACTATATAAATTAAATTAATTATTATATTAACAAAAAATAAATAAACTAATTATTGGCGGTCCAATAAATTTAACTAATACGTTATTTATTAGCAAAAATTAAATAAACTAAATTGTTGTTAATTAATTAAATTGAACTAATTATTTTATTTATATTCAATAATATCAATTATAATTAATTATTATAAATTATGCAATAAAATAACTAAATTGAAAAAATATAGCTCTCACAAAATTAGCTTGGAAAAATGTTATAGCCAATTTTGCGAGAGGCATTCTGTAGCTAATTCACTGAAATTTTTTGAGCGGGATAAAAATGTTAATTGGCGGGTTTCATTTTTTCTAAATCCACTTAAACCTTACCCTTCAATGCCAGCCCCCTCTTACCCTCTCTCTCTCCCTCTCTCGTTACAAGCGTAGGAATTTGGTCTTGAATTCGCTCTTTTGAAGGACAGTGATTTCATCTTTTCTTTCTCTGTGACTCTCTTTCTAGGTGCATTTTCATCCCTCTCTTTTAGTTTAGTCAACGTTTCCAAATTTTAGGGTTTTTCAGTTCTTCTGCTTATCGGTGACTTGATTCTGTAATTTTTGGACTTCTACTTCTTAGTTTAATTAGTTAATTTTTTATTTTTCCTTGAATCGGTTCTTTTTGCTCAAGCTATTATTTTTCATTTTCTTTAGCTTATCTGTTTCGATAAGCATTTTTTAGTGGGTAATTGTGAATATTGATCGCAGAAAAAGAAAAAAACAAATGATATATTTTTTTTCTTTTTTCATTTCCTTGGGTCATTTTAAGTTTCTTTGCCTTAGATGTGCTAGTGATAATCTCATTTGTTATTTTTTTTTTTCAATGCCCAAACGTTTCTTTTCGGTGACTGAAATGGTGGGAGTTATGCCCTCTTTTTGTGGTCTTCATTCTCTTCTTCTGAGATGTACTTGAAAATGGGGTCTTTGTCTTCTTCTCGATTTTTTTATGGACGATTTTAGGCAATTTCTCGTCATTTCCGTCGAGTATGGCTATTTGGTCTTCCTGAGAAAACGAGGAAAAGTAAATTATAGTCTTGCTTTTTGTTTTTGTCAATTTGTTTCTTGAATTTATTGCTTCAATTGAGCTAAGTAAGTTTCTTGGTCTAATTGTGTGATGAATTGCGGTCCTTATTGCAACTTAAAAAATAATATAAAAGTAGTGACTTTTTAGGGAAAATTCAGGTCGTTTTGATACTGATATAACTGTTTTTTGTTTGTTCAAGAGAATTGAAGTGTCCAGTAATTTGAGTTTTGTGGTGCTACTCGGTAGAGTTTCGTGGTCCTTTGGTGAGTGCTTACTGGGGAAATCGATGCTTTTAAGTGCGAGCTTCCTCTTTGCATGCTTCTCCTCAATGATGGTTCGTTTTTCTTTCTCAATTTATTATCATCAATGTGTATATTTCTATATTTCTGTTTTTTTTAGAATTGTTCGAATGCGTTTTTCTTTCTCAATTTATTATCATCTTTCTTTTACCTTTGATCCAAAACAAAATTTGAAAATAGAATCTAAGGTAACTATCTGCAAGTTGAAAAAGCTTTTAAAAGGAGGAAAAAGAAGTGGATATTGATTTGTTTCTTTGGTTTTCTTTTTTGTTGCATTGTTATTCTTGGACAGACATCTAAGAAAGAAAATCAATATGCAAGTTTGGATACATTTGAGGCTTGCAACAGCAGGAGTGTAGCAAGAGCCTTTATGCCATTTAAGACCTACACTGGTTTGTCAAAGAAGGGGGATAGTAAGAGTAATAATATTACTAGAGAGGAAATGCCTGTTCCCGCTCTTTCTCTTTTAACTCCTGGAATCAAGTGCTTGAGGGAAGAATCTAGCTCTAGAGGTTCAAGAATAAGCTATGGCAGAGCAGTTTCTTCTTCTGCACCTAATCCTCAGCCAAATTTCAGAAATGGGCCACAGCCACCTCAACAACAGACTTTTAGGAAGCAGAGGAGGTGCTGGTCCCCAGAATTACATCGCCTCTTAGCCTGGTTCTGTTATAAGATTGAAATTAGGATATTGGGATATTGAGATACAGAGATTGAAATGTGAACATTTAATGGGTCCATAGTAGAGTTGGTTGATCCTTTTAGAATAATTAGACAGGTTGATAATTTGCCTTCTGATTTCTAATTCTTTTCGGAAATATCTAACTTGATTTATTTGGATGATTTTGCAGTTGCTACACCAAAGCAGATAAGAGAACTTTGCAAGTTGATGGTTTAACCAATGATGAAGTGAAGAGCCATTTGCAAGTGAGTTTTCAATTTTTCAATTAATTAACAAAAAAAAAATCAGTTGTTGAAAAATTCCAACTCATTCTGCAGTGTTGGGCAGACATAAATCAACCTACCTAAGAAAAAGAAATTGAGTGAATTATAATCTAACTTTGTTAGCACTGATATCATTAACTTAAGTGTTAGTAAACCTTCACTAATTATTAGTTAATTATTCATAAACATTTAATGTATCACCGTGTTTAGACATTTTTGACACATTGACTTATTAATTATATTTGACAATCAGTGAGCACACCCAATTTCGAATGGTGGCTGCCAAGGAAAAATGTTAACCTGTTATATACATGAAGTCAATTAAATTAATTAGGATTCTCGAATTTTAAATGGTTTAGAATTTCACTACTTTTTAAATTAATTAGGATTCTCGAATTTTATCATCCGCTATCTCCAAATATGTATAATAAAAAAAGGAAAAAGTGGTCAAACGTATTAATGATAATATGGATCAACATGAAATAATTGGCTTACTTTTAAAGTGCCAGATTTATAATACTCTTGTGATTTTGTATTTTTAAATTAATAATTAATGATGGAGACACAACTTCGAACTATTTATAATATTTTACCTCTATATTTCACTAAACCAAGCAATCGCTAATTATATAACATCGTTTCCCATATATATACATATATATAATTAAAAATCATTTACATACAGGATTATATTTGTGTTAAAACTTAATGATATTATTATAATTCTAATAATCCATTCAATCTCTTCATTCATAGACTAGGTTCACGTACAAAAGATAATTTTTACTTTGAATGTATTTTCTAAAATAAAAATTAAAAATGCAATAGGAAAAGCTAATTTATATTATAGACAGTCCAATTCCTTTAATTACAAATATGTTGTTATTTTTTCTTTTTCTTTTTTTTTTTATGATACTAGCCCATTGTGTAGGTAAGATGCACGTATTTATTTATTTTCTTAATATTGATTGGTGAGAAAAATAAAAAAAATCAAATACTTAGATTAAATATTCCTTTAAATAAACTCATTGTTACATTAGAGAGTAGACTTTATATATACATATAGCTTGCTTTAGATGCATGAAATGTTAATTTATTGATATGGATCAAAGGCATTTTATAGAAAATTTTAATTTTTTCTATTTATTTATTTATGTTGATATATATATGGAAAGTTTGAGAGATTGTGTGTTGTTAAATTGTTTGCATGGCATAATTCAAATATTCCTTTCCAATTCAAAAAATGTTATCAAAACCAATCCTGAGAATTATTTATTGGAACTACAAATTTCAAAGCAACTGCAGTTTAATTTTCTAAAACACAATGAACAGCTTTCTGCCTGAGAAATCAAGATGTGTATGTAGTCTCTAGCTGAGTTCAACTCTTCTACCCCCTTCCCACTGCCTTTTTTTCTTTTTTGACCTTTTCATGTTCTACTAAGCATCAAATGTGAAATGCTTCTGATATAGCATGGATGTTTGCTTAAAGACTTCATTCATCATCACCATACAAATGAAAAAGTTGAGTTAATTAAATTCATGAATGTCATAATAAAATAAATTAAACTTAACAAATATATGGAAAGTACTTAAGCAAAGAAAGACCTGGAAAATAAACTAATTGCTTTCCTCAAAATTATTCCAAAAAACAAACATTGGGCCTGATTCCCTTTCAATTGTGGCAGTCATTTAAGTTTCCAGGATATATTTGTTTCTTTCTAATTAAAGAAGTATGTTTGATCTATCATTTTTAAAATTTGCATATTGCTTTTAAAGGTGCTTCCTAAGTAATTTTTTTCCTAAAATATGAAAACATAGATTTTCTTCATGTTAAGACCATCTTTTTCTTTTTAGATTAATAATAAGGTATTTCGTAAACACTTTAGGTTTCATGTATTCATGATATGGTACCCGAACAATGAACCATTGGAAGTATTAACGACAAAATTAGTTAGCCATGCACAAATGAATGCTAAATAAATATAAGGGTATGTCTAATTTTGAGTCAACAGATGTATAAATGTTACTTGAGTAACACTAAACCTCTAGTAACACTTGGGTGCGCATAGAACTGTATTCAACTGCATGGTTTGCAAGTTTCGGGTCATGAAAGTGATGGTGCAATTGCTGATCCTGAGGGCTTGATTTGGCAGGTGATTGGCCTTTTATGTTCCCAATGTTGAATGTTGATATGAGGCTGACTACTTTTACATGTTAAAATTAGGTATTAATGGATTCATGTCTGTACCTACAGGTTTTAAATTCTGCCTGGGACCGGGGATTGACTCTGGCTGGTATGAACATACTTTCATGTTGTGATCGAGAAGGGTACATGAGAGTGGTTGAGATGGCAAAGCCTAGGAATGACCCCGATCACCATCACTTTGCATTCTTTGTCTATCAACAGCCTTCACCTTTAGTTCATGGAGCAATTTGCTTCACCGGATTGGATTACTTCATAAAATGCATGCATGGTAAGAGCATTTGAAACCCAATTCATCATCCTTGAGAATTATTAAATCTGATTCTTACCTTCTATTAACTTTTTTTATTCTTTTTCTTTCCTTGTACCTTCCATATCTGTTTTGTTCTTTGTTTTTTCACCTTTAATCTCATTGTTGTATGACAACTGGAATTGTCTTATTCTACTTTACTGTGCTTGGGCATGCGTGGATCCATATCACAGTTTCATGCGGGGTTTGGGTGATCCAGATAATTGTGCTCTCCCTTCTTCTCCTTTTACCATTTTTTTCCTTCAAAAAGAATTCTACTCTCAAGTGTTATCTATTGTTGTTACAGTGTGATGCTTTTTATATTCGTCTATTACCTATTACTTCAATAATCTGCTACCCATAGTTGTCAAAATATGTCATTGCGAGACATTTTTATGTTCCTACCACATAGATGCATTTTGGACTGAAATATTCTCATTTGATTTGGTTCTTGATTCAAATTTTAATTTGACAACTATATGTGAGAGAAATTGATCATCTTCATTGGGGAAAAAAAGGGAAATAAGAATGTGAACTATTGCTTGTCTGAGATAGGATTTCTTTATAAGAGCAACAATTTTGCAGAGCATCAGTTGTAGCCAGAGTAAAATTTCTTTAAAAGTTACAAACTTGAGTTCTAGAATTTCTTCTTTCAAATCAAAATTTCATTCAAAGTTTTCATATCATTGTTAGCTGCTCTTGTAATCTGCCTATATATTAATGGCATTTTAGAAAACAAAGGCATATAAAATAGATGTACAGAGTTCCGAATTGTATTAATTGATTTCTTGATGGCAATTATGTATAAAGCAAAATGAAATAAATTGTCCATTGGCTTCAAAGAAGAGCACCTAATGATGTTTATTAGTTTATGAAAAGTAGACAAGTTTTTTTTTGATATGGAATTGAGTTTTATTTTTCAATGACTGAAAATGAAATGAGTGCAAAGATGTTGGTATACAATTATTTCTTGTTTCTAATTCGGGCATCATTTGATTACTCACTGTGGGCTTTTATGCTTTTGTTATTTTTAATTTTATTTAGAAATCTTAATTGATTTTGACTTAAGGTAGCATATTAGACTAGACTTGCTTATCAATCCCATTCCATAGCCATGCGATAGATTGATAAAATCCCACAAACAACCAAAGCTAAGCTTTTTAAGATTTGATATTATTCCTAGAAAACTCAAAAAAGATGATCCACTACTTGTGTTTTTAGTGGGTTTGCCTCATGTTAATTTCTCACACCCTTGTATTAATTTTCTATTTGTTTCTCATAACTTGTCCTTGCAATATTTGTCCACTATGTAGATTGAATTTGAAGTTGAGATTTGTGCTGAGTATGAACAAGAGATGGATCAGCGGGTCAGACAAATCCAGCAATAGATGGAGATGCAACAACTTTTTTCAGCACTAGATTTAAGAGCAAATGTATCTATTTACATTATAGTTGTAAGTATATAGTATGACATTTGGGTGACATTTCTTATTGTTATATATGCGTGTATTATTTTAGATATACAATTAACGATGATATCTATTTGTAAATAACAATTTTTTAATGAATATATATATTTTTGTATTAAATATTAAGTAGTCTATAAATATAAATTTGTCATATGTGGCTTGTCATTTAAATGAAATTTTTATATTAATTTAAAAATAAAAAAATAATTTTGATTTAGCGAGGAATTAGCATTTTTGAACAGTAGCTATTTAGCATCAACAATGTCGTAGCAATATTGCGACAAAAATACCGTCGTCACAAAATTTTGCTTGAACAATGGCGTAGCAATATTTTGCTTGAACAATATTGTAGCAATATTGCGACGAAAATACTGTCGTCGCAAAATTTTGCGTGAATATTGTCGTAGCAATATTACGACGAAAATATTGTCACAAAATTTTGCTTGAACAATGTCGTAGCAATATTGCGACGAAAATACTGTCGTCGCAAAATTTTACTAGAACAATGTCGTAGCAATATTGCGACGAAAAAACTGTCGCAAAATTTTGCGTGAACATTATTGTAGCAAAATGGCGATAAATATTTAGCGACAATGATCTTTCGTCGCTAAAATTTGGCGACGACTTTTTGTTGTAGCTAGATTCTGCTACAACGACTTTTGTTTCAAAATGAAAGTCGTCGCTAAGTTGTCGCTAAACTGATTTAGCGACGAAAAAATACCAGTTAGCGACGACTTTTGTCGTCGCTAATTTGCATTTTTTTAGTAGTGCATGTTTCTTGAAAATTGAACTTGGTAGGGCCTTTGTGAACAAATCTGCTGGATTATCACTTGAACGAACTTTGCAAACATCAATTTATCCTTCTTTCATAAGTTCATAAGTATAGAAGAATTTTAGTGAGATGTTTTTTGTTCTATCTCCTTTGATATAGCCACCTTTGAGTTGTGAAATACATGCTACATTATGCTCATACAATTTTGTTGGCTTTTTCTCCACTACTAACCTACGTGTTTCCTTAATATGTTGAGTCATGGTTCTCAACCACACACATTCACGACTTGCTTCATGGATGGCTAATATTTCTGAATGATTTGAGGAAGTAGCAGTGATTGTTTGCTTAACAGATCACCGAGAAATAACAGTGTCACCATATGTGAAGACATAACCTGTTTGTGACCAAGCTTTATGAGGATCTGATAGGTATCCAGTATCAACATACCCTATCAATTCTGAATTTACTCCTTTTGGAAAAAACAAACCCATGTCAGAAGTGCTATAAAGATAACGTAGAACATATTTTACACCATTCCAGTGCCTTCAAGTTGGTGCAAAACTAAATGTTGCTAGCAAATTAACTGTAAAAACTATATTTGGTCTAGTGTTATTTACAAGATATAAAAGTGCACCTATTGCACTAAGATATGGTATTTCAAGACAAGAATCTCTTCACTATCTTCTTGTGGACCAAAGGGGTCTTTCTTGACATCAAGAGAGCGAACAACCATTTGGAATGCTCAATAGATAAGACTTATCCATATAAAATTGTTTCAAGATTTTCTCTATATAAGATGACTGATGTACAAGAATTCCTTTTAGCAAATATTCAACTTGAAACCCAAGACAAAATTTTGTTTTTCCAATATCTTTCATTTCAAATTCCTTTTTCAAATATTCTACAGTAATATAGATCTCTTCTGGAGTCCCCACTATGTTTAAGTCATCAATATAAACTGCAACTATAGCAAATCCTAAATTTATCTTCTTGATAAAAAACACATGGACAAATTGAATTATTCTCATACCCATTTTTCACTAGGTAATCACTTAGACGATTGTACCACATGCGTCCATATTGGTTTAATCTATACAAAGATCTTGGGAGTTTAATCGAGTACATTTGTCGAGATTTTGAATTATATGCTTCAAGCATCTTAAATCCTTCAGGGATTTTCATATATATGTCATTATCTAACGATCCGTATAAATAAGTTGTCACCACATCCATTAGATGTATATCAAGCCCTTCAGAGGCAGTCAAGCCATCCATGACTGGGGAATACGTTTCTTCATAATCTATACCAGGTATTTATGAGAAACCTTGTGCAGCAAGTCGTGCTTTGTATCTCACAAATTCATTTAACTCATTTCTTTTATGTACAAAGACCCATTTATATCCAACTGGTTTGACATCTTCTGGTGTCAGGAATATTGATCCAAATACTTTTTGCTTAGCTAAACAATCTAGCTCAGCCTGAATTGCCTCTTTCCATTTTGGCCAATCAAGTATTTATCGACATTCTTCTACAGTTTTAGGCTCAGAATCATCATCATTTGCTATTTCAGAAGCAATTACATATGCAAATACATAATTTCATCTCTTTCTAACATATTTTCATTTTTCAGTGAGATCTTATAATTTGTCGGTACCGGAACAGCTTCTAGGGTCGCTTTTCTAGAAATATACAGTTGCGTATTTGAGTTGTTTCTGGCCTCTTCAAGAGGATCAATTGAATTTTTATTTCTCTCTTCTTTCAAGGAATAATATCTTTTGCACCAATAGGTCTACCAAACTTCTGGCGTGAACTAAACTCATTTGCTGTTATACCTCCAAGATGTCCTACGGGGACATTTAATCATGTAGGGACATTTGCAGCTGGAATAATTTGGTGACCTTTTGGGTGTCTGTAAAGATATCAAACAATTGATTTGCAGCATTCTGTACATGAATTATTCTTTGAACTTCAAGTTCACATTGATTTGTGCGTGTATCAAATTTGGACAAAGTTGGTGTGTTCCAACTAATTTCTTGAGCTTTTGGTCCCTTTTCTTTATCTTCCTCTAATGGTGGAAAAACTAATTCATCAAATTGACAATATAAAAATCTTGCTCGATAAAGGTCACCAGTTAAAGGTTTAAGATATCTAATAATAAAAGGGGAATCAAAACCTACATAGATACCTAAACGTAGTTGAGGGCCCATTTTAGTTTGTTGAGGGGGAGCAATGGGAACATAAATAGCATAACCAAAAGTTCTAAAATGAGATATGTTAGGTTGTTAATCAAAAACAAGTTGTAAAGGTGAAAACTTGTTGTATGCAGATGGTCGAAGACGAATTAAAGATGCAGCATGAGTTATAGCATATCCCTAAGCATATGCAAGAAGTTTTGATTTCATTAGCATAGGTCTAGCAATTAATTGTAAACGTTTAATGAAAGATTCAGCTAAATCATTTTGAGTGTGAACATGTGCAATGGAATGTTGAATATCAATTCCTATTGACATACAAAAATCATAAAATGCTTTTGAAGTAAATTCACCTACATTATATAAACGAACTTTTTTAATGGGATGATTAGGAAAACTTGACCTAAGCTTTATAATTTGAGCTAGAAATTTAGCAAAAGCAACATTACGGGATGATAGTAAACATACATGAGATCATCTAGTTGAAGCATCAATCAAAACCATAAAATAAAGAAATGGTCCATCAGATGGATGAATTGGTCTACAAATATTTCCTTGTATTCTTTCTAAAAAAATATGAGACTCCAAAGGTAATTTAGATAGTGAGGGTCTCACAATCAATTTATCTTGAGCACAAGAACTATAAAAATAATCATTTCATAAAAGTATCTTTTGATCTTTAAGTCCATGTCCATTTGTATTCTCAATAATACGTCACATCATGGTTGAACCGGGATGACCAAGGCGATCATGCCAAAGTATTAACATTTTAGGGTCTGAACACTTTCGGTGCATATAATTTGATTCAACCATTTTTATTTTCGTGAAATATAATCCTTTTGAGAAACTTGAAAGTTTCTCTAATATGAACTTCTGGTTCAATTTTACGGATGTAATATATTGATATTCGATATTTTCATCATTTGTTGTTTCAATATGATATCCATTACAACATATATCTTTAAAACTTAGTAGATTTCTTCGGGATCTACTTGAATACAACGCATCATCAATATATAATTTTGTTCCATTTGGAAGCATAATTTGGACTCTTCCAGAGCCTTCAATTACATTTGCAGAACCAAAAATCGTATTAACATTAATTTCAGCTAATGTTAATTGTATAAAATATTTCTTGAGGACAAATAGATTATGAAAATTCATTAAGTAGAATTAAAGAAACTTCTGGTTCTCTAATAAACATATGAATTCTCAATAATTTATGTATTATAATCAAACCGGAATGGTCAAACCGGTCATGCCAAGTAATCAATTGTTAATTAGTAAACTTCAGGCTTACTATTTTTATTATATCAATATTTATATCAATTGATAAATATCAAGTTTCTTAATATCAATATCAAACAATTAGTAAACATCAGGTTTACTAATATTTGTGACATACAGTCAATAAACTATATGTTTATTAGTATTTGTATCAATTTTCAAGTTTAGTATAATCAATAAACTTCGAGTTTACTAATATTAGTATTGATTAATCAACAAACTTCTGATTTATTGATATTTGAATAATTAGTCAATTACATGTTACTAATACTTGCATAACAATTAGTAAACTTTATGTTTACTAATATTGTGACAAATAATAAAATAAATATTTATTAGTATTTATATCAATTTTTTTTTAAGTTTACTATAATCAATAAACTTCAGGTTTACTGATATTAGTATTAATTAATCAATAAACTTCATGTTTACTGATATGTATATAATTGGTAAATAATAGGTTATTAAAATTTGTTAGTAAACTTCAGGTTACTAAAATTTGTATTTATTAGCAAACTTCGAGTTTACTAATATTTGTATCAAAATCAAATTATCTGAAAAAATATATTACTAATCTTATACAAAGTAGATCTCAAGTATTTATCTTTCAGTCTCAAAATGATATTCATTTCAGCGAATATTTTTTGAAAATATATGTCTGCGAGACATATTTGAGAAATAATATATTTCCTAACAAATTGTATGCAAGTAATTGCATTATAACTCTTCAGGAGTCTTCAAATAATTGTATTACACATAACAACAATATACATATATATAGCAAATTGAAAACCAAATATGGCTTTACATAAAATATATTCATTATATATAATATAATGATTAAAATATAATTAAGCAAGGATCAAATTGCAATTATGCAAAATAAATCATCATATATAATATAATGATTAAAATATAATTAAGCAAGGATCAAATTGCAATTATGCGAAACAAATCACTAAAATCATGTTAATATCCTTGGTAATAGAAAATGTTATTCTTAGCTCTTAATATTTTCGTATATTGAAGTTTTTAAAATTATTTATTGTAGGGTAGAATTATCAACCCTTAATCAATCTCATTTACTTATGAGAATTAAAATAATTAAAAATTTATAAATTAAATCTACTTACCGTTTAATCTTGTAAATTATAATTCTTGATTTCTTCGAGCCGGATTGTCGTAAATCACCGACTTCCAATGATCAATAAAGACTATCGTACTGATAACGTGTTATAAATTAATTAAAAGAAAAATAAAAATAGTAGAATAGAGAATTTTCTATTATTCATTGTCTACTGAATAACCACAATAGGGTATTTATAGCCACAAAATAGAAAAGGTAGACTTCTACTAGAATAGGAAGAATGATGAGTTTGATAGTATAGCCATCCAAATATCTCATAATTATCACAACAAAATGCTAATTTTAATATATTCTAAAATTTTACCATGTTAATAATTTATTTAAAAATCTATTAGTTGAAATGTTGCCACGTTAAGAACTTGAATATCTTAACACATGTAAACATTATTCCACACCAAATATTGCCTAAAGTAGTTCTCACTCAAACACTATATTCTTAAAACACTTAATCACTCAATGTGTTTATGGGTAAGTGTTTCTCTCATCCCTTAAACATGCCATTATCTACCATAAGCTTGTAATTAGTAAACATCCCCACTACTAGTATAAAATAATACATGAAATCAAAAGGGTCTTACAAGGGTTGTAGCTTAGCTTTGGTTAAGGTAGGATAATTTTTTATTTAAGTAGCTTAAATTGTGAATAGAAACAATATTACCATATCATAAGAGATTTGTTTAAGAACCTAAGCATCGTATGATGTAATTTACTTCTCATATTCCCTTCTCAATGGCACACTACTACTAGTTTCACTTGTTCTTTCTTTCTTTTTCTTTTTCTTTTTATTTCTCTTCTTTGTATTTTTTTTTCTTTTCCTTAGAAACTAGCCTTGTTCTAATATTGATCCTAGAGAAGAATGAAATTTAAATCTCATTTTTTAAATACCATCATGCTTACATTAACAATATATATCTCTTAAATATATAATAATTTATTTCTCTTCACTAAAAGGGTAACACAAAGAAAGAGGTTTTTTTTTTTGTTTAGTAAAAGATATTGGCTAATTATATGTTGCTCAACAAAAATAGGTTTAAGGATCAAAATTGGCTACCTAAAATAAAAAAGGTAAGTTTTTAAAGCAAGCCAAAATGGTGTAATATAAATGCCCTTATCATTTTTCATGCACATCTCATACTAAATGTAATCTCAAAATTTACCAAGAACAAAATCTAGAGGAAATGGCATATTAAGGCTCTCATACAAGAAAAATATCAATGTATAAGGCTCAAAAGCTCACTTAAGCTATGGTCAAATTATATTAAGCAATAAATTGGCAAAAATAATCCATTTACACATTTGAAAAGATACTCAACCTAAAAAGAACCTACACTAAAGTGCTTTGCCTAGTCATAACCTTCATTATGTACATTAATTTGTCAAAGTAAAATGAAAATGATTAGCCTAAAAATTTGCCTAACTAGACTAAAAATGACAGAAATTCAAGTTAAAGCATGCAATTAAATCCAAATAGATACCAAATATATAAACTCCAAAATTAAATTCACAACACAATATACAAATAAATAAATATACTAACAATAAACAAAAACATGAATAGAAACAATACATACATACCCCCCCATACACAAACACATAAAGGACGCAATATCCTCATTGTGTGAGAATGGTAAAGCAAACAAAACACAAAACAAACAAAATCACAATAAATGTAAAAGAGAGGAAGAAAACAAACTCACAAAAAATTCCACCAGGAGAACTTGGTGGGGAAGGAGAGAATTCCACATTTCACTGCAAAAACATCCTCCCTACAATGTCGCGCTCGTGACAATGAAGAAAAATCATTAATTTTTTAATTTAATTTTTTTTTCTTTTGAAATTTATAATGAAATACTAAGTAAAATAACCTGTAGAACAAAAATTAAACTATGTTAATATACTAAATCAACTAAAAACAACACAAAATAAAACTAATTAAATATTGTAATCCAAAATCATAAATCAAAATTCATAATGACAATAAATTTAACAAGTATTCCCCGGTAACGGTGCCAAAAACTTGTTATACTTTTTCTAATAGCTTAAATATCGCAAGTATACGGTGTATCGATTATAGTATTACAGATATCGAACCCATGAGGAATGTTGATTAACATTGTACACTATTACTACTTGATTTTAATCTTGTTTACAATGCTCATTAATTTGCAAGTTAAAATTATTATTAAAACTACACTACACTAAATTAAGTATTTTTCTACTTTAATGATAATCCGAGAAGACTTATGAATATGATGAATATACATAATTATGGAATTTGATCTTTTTCTCTTATTTATAATTCAATCTTTATCATGCAAGTCAAGTTGGAATAATGTTCTATGTCACAGCTCTCGCATCTAGACTAGATTATGCCTTAAACATGCATTTATGGTTCTAAATCGTAGCTCTCGCATCTAGACAAGAATTACATAAACACACATTCAAAGAATAAAAACCAACCTATAACAACTATCTCCACATGCGATCTCTCAAACTATGCTTTGATAATGAATTTTCTATTAACTTTCAATAAGACGTTGCTCTCGCTAACTCCCTTATTTATGACCATTATGATGATTTTTAGAAAAGGAATTGCACATCTAAGGTCGTCTTCCTTAACTTATAATGATACTAATAAAGTTTTAATAGCAAATACTACATATAAAGATAAATGAAAGAGAAATTATTAAATATGAATAACAACATTCAAGTTCCTAAAAAGTATTCATAATAATAACAAAGAAGAAGTAAAGATTAGAAGTAAAAGATTAGAAGTAAAAGAAGGGGATTTCTCAACCAATCTTCCTTTCACTAAGTGTAGTCTTCTTCATTGTATTTGCCTTCTCTTCAAGCCATAAAACTAAAACTAAAACCTACAACTATTTTCTTTAATTACACTTTCAAATAAGAAAAATAAATGATAGATTCCTCCCATTGATTATAACTTTTAGGGTATTTATAGATTTTCAAACATTAAGTCCCTTTAAGTGCCTCTCCATAGGTATGCAACCCTAGGTGAAAAGTCATGCCTCTTTAAATTTTGATTTTGAAATTTGAATTGCATAACCACCATTTATATTTATAACTTCCTTGCCAAGCATTGTGACCCTTCAAGCACCTTTCCATAGCAACATAACACTTCAAGTATCCCTCTAGAAGTATACATCATTTGGTGAAGAGTGGTGTCCCTTTGAAGTGCCTTTTAAAAAAATAACTACTCAAACGTTTCTCTCTGTCGCGCTCGTGACACACGGAGCTCTAAAAGTTGACTTTCGTTTGGTTTGACTTACTTTTACTCCTTCACATTTTTCTCCCTTTTTCTCCTACATAAACAAAACTTAACAAAATACATTAAACACACCTAATTCTAGCATAATTTAATACAACTAAACATTTTTTTGGTAACAAAATATGGATTAAATATGAGCTATTTAGGCTCATATCACACCCCCACACTTAAACTTTTGCTTGTCCCCAAGCAAAACTTACCAAACAAGCAAACAACACAATCATATAATTTTGGAGCTCATATTTGTATTTGGCAAATTTTTAAAAACACCATGCAGAAACTCTCATCTCTTCACAAATTTTGCCCAAGTTTGCAATGTCTCAAACAAAACCATTCGCCATTAAACTTAAACAACGATGCACATTTAGAAAATTATGAAGTAGCAAAGCACAAGAATGTGTAAACTTAAGAACTTGAATATCTTAACACATGTAAATATTATTCCACACCAAATATTGCCTAAAGTAGTTCTCACTCAAACACTATATTCTTAAAACACTTAATCACTCGATGTGTTTATGGGTAAGTGTTTCTCTCATCCCTTAAACATGCCATTATCTACCATAAGCTTGTAATTAGTAAACATGTCCACTACTAGTATAAAATAATACATGAAATCAAAAGGGTCTTACAAGGGTTGTAGCTTAGCTTTGGTTAAGGTAGGATAATTTTTTATTTAAGTAGCTTAAATTGTGAATAGAAATAATATTACCATATCATAAGAGATTTGTTTAAGAACCTAAGCATCGCATGATGTAATTTACTTCTCATATTCCCTTCTCAATGGCATACTACTACTAGTTTCACTTGTTCTTTCTTTCTTTTTCTTTTCTTTTTTTCCTTTTTCTTTTTTTTCTCTTCTTTGTATTTTTTTCCTTTTTTTTTCTTTTCTTTAGAAACTAGCCTTATTCTAATATTGATCCTAGAGAAGAATGAAATTTAACTCTCATTTTTTAAATACCATCATGCTTACGTTAACAATATATATCTCTTAAAGATATAACAATTTATTTCTCTTCACAAAAAGGGTAATAAAAGAAATAGCTTTTTTTTAGTAAAAGATATTGGCTAATTATATGTTGCTCAACAAAAATAGGTTTAAGGCTCAAAATTGGCTACCTAAAATAAAAAAGGTAAGTTTTTAAAGCAAATCAAAATGGTGTAATCTAAATGCCCTTATCATTTTTCATGCACATCTCATACTAAATGTAATCTCAAAATTTACCAAGAATAAATTCTAGAGGAAATGGCATATTAAGGCTCTCATACAAGAAAAATATCAATGTATAAGGCTCAAAAGCTCACTTAAGCTATAGGTCAAATTATCTTAAGCAATAAATTGGCAAAAATAATCCATTTACACATTTAAAAAGATACTCAACCTAAAAAGAACCAACAATAAGTGCTTTACCAAGTCATAACCTTCATTATGTACATTAATTTGTCAAAGTAAAATGAAAATGATTAGCCTAAAAATTTGCCTAACTTGACTAAAAATGACAGAAATTCAAGTTAAAGCATGCAATTAAATCCAAATAGATACCAAATACATAAACTCCAAAATTAAATTCACAACACAATATACAAATAAATTAATATACTAACAATAAACAAAAACATGAATAGAAACAATACATACATACCCCCCCCCCACACACACACACACACTTAAAGGACATAATATCCTCATTGTGTGAGAATGGTAAAGCAAACAAAACACAAAACAAACAAAATCACAATAAATGTAAAAGAGAGGGAGAAAACAAACTCAAAAAAAATTCCACTAGGAGAACTTGGTGGGGAAGGAGAGAATTCCACATTCCACTGCAAAAGCATCCTCCCTACAATGTCGCACTCGCGACAGACCTTGCGCTCATGACAATGAAGAAAAATCATTAATTTTTTAATTTAGTTTTTTTTTCTTTTGAAATTTATAATGAAATACTAAGTAAAATAACTTGTAGAACAAAAATTAAACTATGTTAATATACTAAATCAACTAAAAACAACACAAAATATAACTAATTAAATATTGTAATCCAAAATCATAAATCAAGGTTCATAATGACAATAAATTTAATCAAGCATTCCCCGGCAACGGCGCCAAAAACTTGTTATGCCTTTTCTAAAAGCTTAAATACCACAAGTATACGGTGTACCGATTATAGTACTTCAGATATCGATCCCACGAGGAATATTGATTAACATTGTACACTATTACTACTTGATTTTAATCTTGTTTACAATGCTCATTAATTTGCAAGTTAAAATTATTATTAAAACTACACTACACTAAATTAAGTATTTTTCTACTTTAATGATAATCCGAGAAGACTTATGAATATGATAAATATACATAATTATGGAATTTGATCTTTTTATCTTATTTATAATTCAATCTTTATCATGCAAGTCAAGTTGGAATAATGTTCTATGTCGCAGCTCTCACATGTAGACTAGATTATACCTTAAAAATGCATTTATGGTTCTAAATCGCAGCTCTCGCATCTAGACAAGAATTACATAAACACACATTCAAAGAATAAAAACCAACCTATAACAACTATCTCCACATGCGATCTCTCAAACTATGCTTTGATAATGAATTTCCTATTAACTTTCAATAAGACGTTGCTCTCGCTAACTCCCTTATTTATTACCATTATGATGATTTTCAAAAAAGGAACTGCACATCTAAAGTCGTCTTCCTTAACTTATAATGATACTAATAAAGTTTTAATAGCAAATACTACATATAAAGATAAATGAAAGAGAAATTATTAAATATGAATAACAACATTCAAGTTCCTGAAAAGTATTCATAATAATAACAAAGAAGATGTAAAGATTATAAGTAAAAGAAGGGGATCTCTCAACCCTTCTTCCTTTCACTAAGTGTAGTCTTCTTCATTGTATTTTCCTTCTCTTCAAGCCATAAAACTAAAACTAAAACCTACAACTATTTTCTCTAATTACACTTTTAAATAAGAAAAATAAATGATAGATTCCTCCCATTGATTGTAACTTTTAGGGTATTTATAGATTTCCAAACATTAAGTCCCTTTAAGTGCCTCTCCATAGGTATGCAACCCTTGGTGAAAAGTCATGCCTCTTTAAAATTTGATTTTGAAATTTGAATTGTATAACCACCATTTATATTTATAACTTCCTTGCTAAGCATTGTGACCCTTCAAGCACCTTTCCATAGCAACATAACTCTTCAAGTATCCCACTAGAAGTATACATCATTTGGTGAAGAGTGGTGTCCCTTTGAAGTGCCTTTTAAAAAAATAACTACCCAAACGTTTCTCTCTGTCGCGCTCGTGACAGGACACGGAGATCTAAAAGTTGACTTTCGTTTGGTTTGACTTACTTTTACTCCTTCTTCACATTTTTCTCCCTTTTTCTCCTACATAAGCAAAACTTAACAAAATACATTAAACACACCAAATTCTAGCATAATTTAATACAACTAAACATTATTTTGGTAACAAAATATGGATTAAATATGAGCTATTTAGGCTCATATCAACTTGTTATTTATGGTTCTTACAAGAGCATTTGCTTCTGTTATACTTGTCAAGCATAACAAGGATGCAGCTTAGTTTTGCAGAAAAGTTAAACACATCTGATCAAATCCTTTAATTTCTATCCATCAGCTGAATCTGCAGGTTGAATCAATCTAAATTTGAATGCTATAGCTGTTAGGACTTGATCAAAAAGCTTGAAGAATCAAACTATTTATTCAACTATAGGGTTTTCTTGTAGTGATTTTTGAGTAGATAGATTGTGCACAATTTTATATAAAGATTTGATTTTCTGATGGCTCGGTTAATTAAAAAATTATTTATTTGGGAAAATTGAGGTAAAAAAATTATGTTTTTTGGCTCACTATTGTAAGAATATATGATGCTATATTTTTCATCTTATTTTTTGAGTGTTCTATAATATGGCTGAACTAGTCATAGTTGGATGGTAAACAGTAGGCAATTTTCATTTCCTAAGTTTGGAAATTTATTTCAATTAAAACATACTTTAGGAATTCCAGTATGAAATTTCTCTTTTGATTTTTGGTATACCTAGTGCATCGTATGGTATATCAAAATCTAGAATTAAAATTCTCTTTAATTTTTTGGTATACCGACCAATATATCAAATTTCAAAATGTAAATCATGCTCTGAAATTTGGTATACCAGGTATAGCGGTCAATATACCAAATTTTAGAGTGAAAATTATACTAAGGTATCTTCTTAATGCTCTACACATAGTTACTATTTTTTCATTTTTGTAATTGTAGTTGTTACAGGATGTTGTATTTATTTATTTATTTATTATTTTCATTGTTGTTAAATGTATACTTTAGATGTGTCATTCTCATAGTGGTTAAAGACGGACGCACTCGAGGCTCTAGGCTATAGATAGGAGCAAAGCCAAAAGAAAGGGGATTCAAAAATGGTTTGGTTGGTTTACGATAAGATTTGAACTTAATTTATATAGTATATTTTGTGAGATGATGTGTAGATCAAATCCATTTTTTTCTATTAGATAAATTGAGTCAAAGCCTAATTGTAACCTACCCATTTTTTAACACCCATAGCAAAAAGGCACTATGGGTGGAGTACACATGCTTCAGATACATAAATTGCTTTATACTTTCAATTTTTCTTATGCTGCTGTATGATATTGGCATATGGAAATGTTTGTTTAACATTGTCAATAGAACAGAAATCCAATGTACTATGACCTATACTGTCCACGTCCTAAATTTGAGGGAAAGCTGATGGTGAGCATCACATTTGGATTTTCTCCCCCCCCCATTTTGAGTTTTTTTTTTCTTTTCACCTAAAATGGCTTGCTTGCAGTTTTTGCAATTAAATAAGCAAATAAAAGTTTGTTAGCACAAGTGTAAATATGTCAGTAAGGTGGTGAGTTCATTAGCCTTTATTGGGTTTGTTTATGATTGTGCCTTTTAATGTCAATTTTATAAGATTATATTTTGTTTACTTTATAATATCTTAATAGCTCATACACATAGTTTTCATGTTACTAAGATGCTTAGGTTTGATATGCCTTATTTGTGTCAGTCAATTGTAACTTATTCATGTATCTTTGATCTAGCCACATAGGATAACATTTTTAGTATTGCTCTTATTTTATTCTAAAAAGATAACTAAACAATAGAACTTCTATATAGATTGAGTTTTCATCACTTATTGAAGTTCGACTTGTCAGAAAAGGCAAGTCAAATTTAGAAAAGTTTATTGCCAGTAGAGTTGATGAACCCTAGATCATTGATCAGGACCCCAAAACAAATTCCACACTGAACAGTGGCAATGGAACTCATGCTTCTGCCCAAGGTATTAATCCTAATCTCTGCTATGCAAATAATCAAACCATATATTAGGGGTCATATTTTGATGATGTATCTTTATACCTCGAAAAATTGAAAGGTAAATTCATGGGAAGAAATTAATCAAGCCTTGAGCGCAAAGAAGGAATTTCTATCTCAGAAGGATGATTGGAATAAGGCTGAGCATTCAAGCAGGAATTCAAGGTCATACAAGGCCTTGAGAGGCAGCGTACTGGGACCAATGATGGCTTTACTAAGAGAACAAAAGGAAATATGACTAGAATCTCTTTGCTTTAAAACTATGGACCCATTTTCATATTTTGGCTGCTTCAAAGGTTTGTGAGCTTTTCAAGGTCCCAAATTTTGGTTTTTTTATGTGGAATACCAGAGGGCTTGCTGATATCATAATGTTTTGTATGTATAGTTTGGTAGTTCTTTAAATTTATTAGAAAATCTTAGCTTATATGGATTAGTTGTGAATATTACTTTCAGACATTGTACGATATTATTACTATTTTATTGTTTTATGAGAAATTATTTAAGGATAATATTATGTAAGGTTTCAAATATATATATATATATATATATATATATATATATATATATATATATATATATATATATATATATATATATATATATATATATATTGTGTGTGTGTGTATTTTAGAATACATTCTGATTTGGAATAAATATATGTCTGTATGTGTGAGATCATTGTTATGTACAGGATGAAAATAAATAAATAGCAATAATTGGATACAGGATTAAAATTTTAAAATACAGTAAAAAAAAATTCAATTATGCAATAATTTAGCGACGGATTGGCAACAGAAAACTGTCGCTAATGTGTAATAGATATAATTTAAGAAATAATTAGCGACTAATATTTCATCGCTAACTTTTATAGTAAATTTATAATTAGCGACGGAAAATGTAGTTGCCAAATATTATTATAATACCGACGACTAATTATGAATATAAATTAGCGACGGAAAAAAAATTAGTGATGACATTTTTGCCACTAATTTAGCAATTGATTTTGTATTCCGTCGCTAATATATTCGCAACCGGGCTATTAGCAACTATTTGTCGCACCGTTGCTAATTTATTTTAGCGACTGAATTCTGGTAATAATTTCCATCACTAATTAACAATTTTTTTTGTAGTGTAAAAAAATGCATTTTACCAATGGGTTTGTGCTTTTTACCTATGGAAATTGATCTTACCAATGGTTTTTTATTATTTTACCGACAAAATGCATTAGTTTGTAAAATGCATGTTAGTACCAAATTACCGGTGAAAAATTCTATCTTTAAATATTACTGACAGATTTATAAAAACATTTCGTCGATAGTTTTATTTAAAATTTGTCGGGTTTCGTCATGTTGACCGTCTACTAATAGACATTTCATCAGTAAACCATTGGTAAATTTTAAGGACTAAATTATTAATTTATTTTAGTAAAAACAGCAACGGAGTTTTTCGTCGGTAAGTATGTCGGCAAATATATTTAGTATAACATTAAAATTATTAGAATGGCAGCGACATATTTTTTGTCGGTAATTTATCGATAACATATGAATTTTTTATTTTTTAATATTTTTTTGTAAAAAATTTATATTTCCTATTTGCAAATCCCAAATTAAACACAATAAATTTAATTTAAAAACTATAAAATTTAAATTGAATATATATATATATATATTAATAATTTTAATATATAATGAAAACAATTTATACAAAAAATTATCTAAATTTTGTAGAAGTACTGTATAAATTACAATACCAAAAACAAAAAATCTATTCATATGCGAAACAAAAAAAACTAACAATAAATGCTATTAAAACATTTTTAAAAACAATGAAAAATTTAAATTACTAAATTTGTCCCAAACACGCAACCACTGCGTTCATCAACCTTCAGTCTAAAATTTGAAACTAGGACAACAATCAACTGCAGAACATCACATGACAGCTCAATTTGAAACTTGATGGTGACCTATGACAGCATGTAAAATAGTTAAGCTAATCTGCTAATCTATCTTCAATATCTTGCGCAAATTCCAAATTATTTTGCTTCAAGTTTTGGTATCTAGACTACAAAATACAAGAAACAAATAGCCAAGATACTATTTAGCTATAGAAAAATATAGCATACAAATAGAGGTGGCAAATGGACGTGTTAGACGGGTTTGGGTTGGGTCATTAATGAGTTGGGTCATTAATGGATCAAAAAATATGAATCATTAATGAATTGGATCATTAATAGATTGGGTTAATTTGGATCGATCCATGGATGACTTCAAAATTTATCAATTAAAAAAAAAGCTCAGTTCTTTCTCCTATATATATTATCGATTTTGTCTTTTGTGAGATCTACTGTAACCCCACATCTCTCCTTTAATGTTAAGTTACGCATAACTTTTAAATCCCACTAATGATTCCATACGTGATTTTTTAATAAAAAAAAGCATATTTATTAATTTATTTTTATAATTAATTTTAATTCATGGGTTGGATAAAAATATTTTAATATTTGTAATTATTTTAATAGACTTTAATAATTAAAAATTTTCATTTATTTAAAAATTATATTATAAAATATATATTTTCTATAACAAATGATATTATATAATTATTTTTAATTTTTATATGATCTATCACTTATATACCATTATTGGACGAGATGAAAAATGGAACGTCCCTCCAAGATGGGACGCATTCGTATTTACACCAACACAACATCACTACTACTAATACTATATAACACTTTGGATTATTGTATTAAATAATTAAGTCTTCTATAAATAAAATTCATAAAAATTTCATTGACCAAATTAATAAAAAGCTATCTCGTAATATAAATTGGTTAAAAATAGAATGAGATATTAGTTAATATGCATAACTGATATTTCATTATTAGTTTGATTCATGAAAAAATCATGAATCGAATTTAAATAAGAATTTTTCTAATTAATTATGGATTCATAAAGATAATTGAATTTATGAACCAAACCAATAAAAAGATCAAGAAGAGAGAAATGAACTTACTTGTTTATATTCATAGGGTAAATGAGAATGGGGCCACTAGTTTTGTTGCCCAAAATTCCCTTGAAGACGCCCTTATCAAAATCAGCAATTCTTGATTTGGGTACAAAGAGTTAAAGATCTTTAAATCTTGAAAACACCCATTGGGTTAATACCCAATAGGTTGAAAAATAAAATGGATTAATTTTTGGTTGATCAATTGGGTATTGGATTGGGTTGGGTTGAAAAATAAAATGGATCAATTTTAGGTTGACCCAATGAATATTTATGTAAATTGGATTGGATTTAGATCAATTTTTTTTGGATTAATTTGGATCGATCCATGAGTTTGGGTTAATTTTGTTAGATCTACATACAAATATCATTAAAAAAAAGCCTCAATATATTTCAATATATAATTTTAACTAAAATTTCAAAATAAGCATAAAACCTTAGGGAGTATTTTTTGTATTCTCCACCTTAATAAAGACCATAATGAAATGTCACCACTTGCCTTACGAACCCCATCATCTTCATCATCAGAATTTGACTTGTCTTCCTCAAAGCCATAGAGAACATCATTGAATAGTTCAAGTTCATTCAATTTATGATTTTTACAAAATTAAATATTATATGTCGACATTCTTTGACAAAGTCGAATACTGTTAATGCATTTCACCTTTACAAAATTAAATAATATATGTGGACTTACTTTGATTCACATTCATAATACCAATTGTTATTGCTCTCTTATGCCAATAATACTATCAGATTATCCATTTCTGCATGACAATTAACCTTCAAAATTCACCAGCTATTAAAAAAATAATAAAATAAATCTCAAATGGCTAGTGAGACAACATGAAAATGAGAAAGCATATGGAGTGGCTAGCAAATGGACAATGATAACTAGAAATCATGTAATCCAAATAAATCAAAAATTCTTGTTCCTATGGTACAGTAGGCGCCTGAAAAGTTCCTATGGTACAGTTTTGAGTAGTAGATTTTCAGTTTTGTGTTGTTTTTAAAGTAATTATATCACTTATCAACAAAGAATAAAATTAGCATTTTTTTGATTCATATAAAGCAACTTCTGCTGCGTGTTTATTTCTTCATTTTTATAAAATATAATGCATAAATCCCAAGAATGATGATCAACGCATCACATGGAAAGCCAAAAAAAAGTTTGCAATAACGAGTTTCCATCTAATTCCATTTCAAGAATTCCAAATTAAAGACAAAAGTACTATAACAGCTGATTAGCTACACAACCGAGTGAAGTTCAAAATGAAAACCCAAAACAAAATTCACATACTTGCCAGAGTGAAGAATCTTTCTAACAAAGCCAACAAGAGGAACGATGTCCTCCAAAATCTGATCCTCCCTAGGGATGCTCACAGGGCAAGGCAGGGTCGGAAATTGCACCCCCACTCACTACCCTTTCAGTGGTGGGGATTCCCCATCTTCGCCTCGATTTAATAACGGGGAGGGAATTCCCCACATCCCCACCCCCAAAAAAATAATTTTTTTTTAATTTTAAAATATAATTTTTATAAATAATTAAAATTAAAATATAACATTTAATAAATAAAAAATTTAAAATCAATCATAATTTAAATTAATATAAATTTTAACCATTGATAAATTTAAAATTAAGTATAATTTAAAATTTAATAATTATAAAATTAAGTTATATTTTAATTTTAGTTATTTATAAAATATTATATTTTAAAATTAAAAAAAAAATTATTTTTTGCAAGCCGGGGAGCCCCACGAGGCGGATATCCCATTCCCCATCTCTGCCTTGAAATACATATTGAGGATTTTTTTCCCCTGTCCTCGTCCCCGCGGGGGAAAATTTGAGGATTCCCTCGCCCCGTTCGGGTTGGGTCCCCGTCGGGGTCGGGGATTCCCCGCCCTATGATCACCCTTCTCCTTGTAATTTCTCTTCCCATTAGTATCCTTCTCGTCTTTAGAAATTCCATCCAACTCCTTGCCTATAAGGACAATCGGTTTCCTAAGCAAGTCTGACCTGTCTGATGCAGTGTTCAGAGCAAACACATGCGAATTAAATGTCGTCGTTGGATGAATTGGGAAAGATAAGATCACATAAGAGGAATAAACAGAACTAGTTATTTGGAATCTTATCACTTAGCAACAAACAATAAAATTAAAAATCCAAAATAAAAACTTGTAATCGGTGAACAAATTTGTCTTGAAATCTCAATTGCTTTTGGAAGGGTATGGGACACGAGAAATTAGAAGTAAATATTCCAATAGAATCAGAAAACACTAGAAATTAAAGGAAATAGAGGGCATGGGGCAAGAACCTTTAATGAATCGAGAAGGGTACCTCAACTACGATCTCCCATTTACCTGCAAGTGACGACTGGAGAATGGTGCATTGGCCTCACCTCAGCGCCGTAAGTTGGTCGATGCAGGTCATGTTGTTGTTTACTGTCAAGACTCGCTGGAGGAAGATGAAGAAGCTTCGATTTCTAGGAGGAGGGAAATGAAGAATGGACAAGGCAGAGAGATGGTGATTCCAAGTTAGAAAAGAAAAGAAGGATGAGGTAAAGAGAGAAGGGCTAATTAGGGTTTTCAAAAGACAAAAATATCCCGACTTTTATTTTTCCAATATAGTTAAATAAGGGATAATTTCGTAAATATGTTTACCTAATTTTTTTATTTGTATCCATATATATATACACACATGTATTGAATACATATTAATGATAAAAATTAATTTTTTACCTATATATATTATTGGTTTAATTTGTGCATGTATGTATAAGAAAATCTATTAATTAAATTTCTTATATTTAAAAAGAAAAGTATTGTTATTGATAGTTATTATCCAACAAAAAATAATTTAATTTTATTGCCAAGTGAATAAATTTAAAATTATAATTTATCAAAAGAATAATTTTTTTCCTGTATCATTATTTTCTATCAGTATAAATTTAATTGGGTGCAACACTCTTGTTTTCTTGAAATTATTGTTAATCAAAAGCATACACTAAAAGAACTATTAATGCATGAAACTATGAAGGATAAAATATGTAATATTAACTAGCTAGTCCAATTCATCATTTATTGAATTGAGTATTATAAGGACATTGTGTGTGTGTCTATATATATATATATATATATATATATATATATATATATGCGTGTGTGTAAAATAAGAGTTTCAAATATACTAATAAGCTTTAATTTAATAATACTGGCTTGAGTTCAATTGAAAAAACTTACAGCTTTCTAACATTATATAACCATAAAAACACCTTCATGAATTGTGTATTCATATGGTATTATCAATTAATTAATGCCATTAATTGCTTGGCATATATAATTATATATTATAATTCTCTCGTTATTATTCATCTCTATTCACAAAAAACCGTTTTAACCACCTGCAGCCACCCCATATTTGCCATTAAAAATCACTCCATTTTCACCATTAATTTTCTTTATCATTTCCACTATTGGCGTCAACTCTCTTTTCTTCACATTTACCTTTAGCCCACACTAGCGACATTTTTTGCTCCACTATATGCCCCGGTGTGACCGATAAGTGGTGAAATTTCGTCGTTAATTCAATTTTTTTATAGTTATAGCGACGGAAAATACATTGCAAAATGCTGGGCGAAATTATGCTGCTCGACAGACCAGAAGTACCATCACTAATCTGTTGCAAACACATTTAAAATAAAACAGCATTTTATATTACCGACTGAAATTCCATCGGTACATGGCTAAAATGTTAAATACTTTTACCGATGCAGCTTTCCGTCGCGAAATCCATCACTACAAAATGCCACCACTACTTCCCACCAATTTTACCGGCCATTTTTCATTTCCGTCTCTAAAAATATCGTCATTCTACAATTTATTCATTTTTACTGATGTATTTGCCATTCCGTAGCTAATCCGTCGGTATTATCTTGTTTTTAGCAATGGAAATGATCCGTCAATAAAATCAATTTTTTTGTGGTGATAACAGAGGGATATTCGACATCTTCTTCTCTCTTGATTAAATACACTGTACCTTTATTATCCATTTTTTTATATAAAAAAAAGAACTTAAATTTAAATTCTTACACTGAGCTGAGTGTCTTCTTAATTATTCATTTTTAGAATCATATTCCTAGACATGAATTCCATGCAAGACTTAAGCCATCATGATGATATATCTTCTCATTATATTCAAGAAATTGTCTACATATTTCAATTTCTTGAACATAATGAGAAGATATATTTAGTGCAAGCATGTTATACCTAGTATACCGTCCAATGATAAGTGCTAAAAATTTTGCATTGAATAGTTGATAAAAAAACTAATAAAATTAATTAGAAATTAACCATTTTGTAGATATTTTCTCATATCAAAAAGTTTCTGTTGATATTATTACAAACACTTTATACGCAACAAATAAAATACCAAATTTTAACAAAAAAAACATGAAAAAAATTTAACAAATTACAACTCAAGCCAGACTAGCAAGAAAAGCTGCAAAAACAACAAATGGAAGAGATTGAGAAGCCTTCCACTTTCAGTTCAACTGATGAGAGAGAGGCAGACATAATGAATAGAATGCTTTACAGGATAAAAGGGTCAATAAACGAACCCTTTGAGAAAGAACAAAAAATGAAACAGTGGGAATTTCGACTTCGGGCTTGTAGACTATTGAATTCCAAATCTTTGACAATTGAAAAGGAGAGGCATTGATAATAAAGATACAAATTAGCTTCAAAATCTCCAACAAAAAAAAAAAACACAGAAGAAGAGGAGACTAAATCTTGAATATCGTATAGCAAGAAGAAGAAAGAAAGAAGAAGAAGGAAAAATAGAAGCAGAAGAAGAACGGGGGAGCATGAAAAGAATGGAGAGTTTGAGTTAAACTAAAAAATGGGTATTTTAAAAATGAAAATTTAAGAAAATGTAATTTTAAAAGGAAAAAAAAAAAGAAAAGGTATTTTTGAGTGCAACCTCTTTTATTTTGGGTAGTTTTGTAAAAGTCCCATAATTTTATTCTATTTCTTTTCATTGTGATCATCAGATTTCTGCTTTCTTATCCGTCGGCTTATAGCTTAGTATCGACCCACTTAAAATTTTTCATGTGTATATATATTTTTTAAATTTCTGCCAATTTATTATTTTTGTTGATTGTATTATTTGACTCGCTGTTCTGTTATATGACTTTATTTCTAACGAATGGTATCAGAGCATCATCATTCATTAACTAATATTTACTGTATGGCTATGGCGGCAACAAAATTTGAGATTAGTAGATTGCAACACAAGTTTGCAATTCAAGATATGAAAAAGCTATTTCAGCGTGCATATTGTTCAAATTGGAAAAGGAAAACAAGTGCAAGTACAAAATAGAAGAAATTCCAAGAAGTATAAGGCATTAATTAGAGTACCAAAATGTTTAAATTATATCATGCATTATAGATATTTTGACTAGACCCAGAAAATATAATTAAAAATCATGTAATTTGTAGGGAAAATTGCACTGGATTATCACCCAACCACTTTTGAAATATTCAAAAATGAAGATCTCTACAAAGCAAGATGCTATTATTTCGCATACAGATAGAACGTGCAAGTAAAATTTAACCTGTCGAAACCATCAAAAACAAGAAACTGCATATCCACTCATCCAATTACTTTCTTCTTGTTGTTTTTTGAATCCTTGAAATTGATATATGGGCATGGACAAATTACACAGTAAAAACAGATCAAGAACATGGTTGCTTTTCTTGTACATCATTGTTATGATTTTGTTCTTTCATATGCTGTCCTCAGTAGTTGGAGATGGAGGACAACATAATGCTTATGAGATGCAAAAGAAACCAGTCTTTGCAAAAGTGGTAAAAGATGCACTTTCTACGTTCAAGAAATCCCATAAGAATTATTGGGATAAACTTAAAACTATTATCCATCAGGTTCAGTTGAAGTTTTTTCCTCCGGATTTAGAGTAAGCCACTATTACTTCTATTTTCTTCTCTCCCACTTCTCAATTTTTTACTGCATGCAATTGTATGTATTTTTTTTTTAATTTTTCTTTTATGTTTTGTGGTTTATACAGTTATTTTAATTAATTTTACGTGATTAACAGACATGCATCTCAATTCTGTAAAAATTGAAACTAATACGAACAATTTAGAAAGTGCATAAATTAAATATCAACTTTTGAATCTATAAGAATCTGATATAGAAAAGGATTAATATTTAGAGTCTCCGAAATCTACAAACGAATTAATTCCGATTATGACAGAATTGTCTCAGCTGAAAGTGTTTAAAATTAAAAGTAATTTACAAATGGATTATCTCTCTTAATGTTTATACAGTTTTAGGAGGCAAGATCAAGAAGTAAACGGTAAAAGCAAGGGTGCAAAGAACAAAGTTGGGGCAGGTGAAAGAGTGAAAGAAGCTGCGGAGAAAAGTTTTGAAGCCAGCAAATTGACTGCTGAAGAATCTGCTAAGTCGGCAGCAAAAGCGGTAGGAGAAGCTGTAAACAAGGTCAAGGATACAGTATCTGATGATAACTCTCATGATGAGCTTTAATTTTTTTTTTTTTTTTTTGCCATGCTGACTAGTGGCCATTTCATTTTTTTTAATAAGAATAAAAGAAATATATATTCTTCTTGTAATGTAAACTAGCATAAATCTTCTGGCTGTCCGTTGGTAACTTGCTAAATGGTTGAAAGGCAGATCATATTTATTAATAGCTTCTTAAATTGATAACACCAACATTAGTCACTGCATGAAAAAAGTTAGCATAGATTGAAATTCTTGTTTACTTTATCAAACCTAAAATTCTATTAAAATATCAGAAATTTCTCCGTGTATTGCAATATAATACAAGTCCAAGTCATATTAAACAATATGTATAATAAATACCTTGAAGAACGAATCAGAATTATACTCAATTTTCACTGGGTTTTGACAAAGTTGACAACTCAATGGAGGATGATTAAAGGAAAAGAAAAACAAACGTTTTCTTAATTTTATTCGCTTCTTTTTTTTTTTTAATATCAATCGGAGTAAAGTTGGACGGACAGAAAACCCACTGCAAAATAATTGCCAGTAATTTTTAGGTTTAACAATCAATCAATATACATGTACTATCCAACCAAACCGTATAAAGCTGGAGAAAGGAAAAAAATATATATATTCAATTGCACAGTTCAACAAACAAATCTGAAGAAAGGAATTCATGTATCAGGTGAATGATTGTGTGCTCTACAGGGTAATGAAGCTGAGGAGACCATCAGACATTAATATCCATACGTTTCAATCTGGCTGTGCTATCAGTTTCTAGGGAATTAGTGAGGGAAAATCTTGGGAAGCTGTAATTCTCAGTAACCGAAACTGGCTGCTGAGGATAGAGTGTGGGAGGCGGCGTGAGATTGCGTTGCGCTGGGAGGGGAGGAAGCATGTTGTACTTGTAAGGATCAGCAGCCACACTGCAATCAACAAAGATTCTTAAGTTTCAAAAACTGAATGACTAAAATTACAAACACTGAATGATAAAAGTGGATAATAATTGAAATAAAATGGAACGACCAAACTTGGAGGTGGCAAAAACATTAGCGAAGCGAAGTATAAAATGTACACGTTCAGCATAACATACTGTGTCGTCTTGTAAAATTGATCATCATCCCTCAAATTCTCATCTAAACGCTGCACAGATCTCTGAACTGGAGAAACAGACCATGGACTTGGACTCGGCGTAGTTAACTCATCAGAAAAATATCTTCTCCTGATTAACTGAAACAAAGTGGTCCATTCAAATTCAGGAAATAACCACTAGTAAGAAGAGAATGGAAAGAAAGACTATATTATATGTGTATACTGACCATACGAAAAAACTTTATCAAAGCTTCCTTGTCGAATCTTGCTTCTTTTGCAGCCTGTCCATATTAACAGATCATCATGTGGGTTGATAAATGATACAGGATTTTTTCAAAACTTTTTTTATTTTTTGAACAGAACTATTTTTTTATTTGCCTTTACACAATCCAATGTATATAGTTAATTGCTTCAAATGTCATCATTCGGGATTAACAATATCATAAACACCCATCCACTCCAGTCGAATTCCACTATTAATAAATTACAACAGAAACAAGCTAAGGACAGAGGGCTGAACCTTAAAATGGCCACGTTTCTTAAAGTGCAATTCTTTTTTCAAAGCCATACCAAGATAACACAATATTAACAGGAGAAGAAAGAAAGGTGATGGCAAGAATTTCCAAAAACAAGTAATCTTGCATAGAAATTGCTTATGCGTAGAGTCCTTGCAATAAGGGAATGGACAGATTTTCCATAGACTGCAGCCATTGGTAAACTTGACAGAAGGACATCACAGCAAGAAATACCCCTAAAATCAAGCTAGTTGGTTCACTTAAATTAACTATTTGAATTTATTTTTCTAAAAATATACTCCTGAAAAAATTACTCTCTCAAATTTTCTTGTCATTACGTATTCAATAAAGCGTAACTTTTGTATCGTCTGTTTGGTGATTGGATGAAGAAAAAGTTAAATTATAATTAATGCTAAAAGTACATATTTTCAAAGATTGAAAAGTGACTGAACTTTAATTGTTTCATTCAAATGTTTCCAGAATGAAGTAGAGTTCCCACACTAACAACAACCATTCCCTTTCTTCCCAGTCGGTGATAGACTTTATGAGACAATCCTATTAACCAGATGATACACACAGGAAGCCAACAAAAATATTAAAATAAGCCAAAAAAAAAAAAAAGAGGTAAATCCAAATCCAAAATAAAAATGAAGAAATGTTTGAAAAGATAGTGCCATCCTTGCTTTTAACAATTCAAAGGAAATAGTTCCACAGAACTCTCCCCATTTTCTAGTGAGAAAACAATGTCTCACACCAATCAAAAGCACCACAAATTGGAACATCGGGGCTGCCAGTCATCCTAATTTTACATGTGATTGACAGCATAACTCTAATAGGCAATACCACTATGTGTAACAAAGAGAACACTCAAAGAGCAGAATTCCATGACAATCTTATAATGGAGCAAAAATAGTTGTTCCAGATTTGTGAATAAAACTGCAAAATGAATAAGCATTCTCCATCTACATAGCTTCAAACACAAGATGGAATTGTAAACTTCTTGTTCAGTTGTTCTCTCATCTAATCCTATCTTCATCGAATTGTTCAAAAATGAATAATTGTTCATCTAATCAAAGATGAAAGAAGACAAAAGAGAGTTGCTAACACAGCATCCAGGATTCTCAGCAAATATTGAAAGATAAAAGAAGCCATAAAAGATTATAGAAAATGATGATGCATTCTTGCACACACAGAAACAGCTGCAGGATGAGCACGATAGAGATAGAACAGGACAAGAAAGGAGAAAGAGAGAGAAGAAATGAGAGGGACGGACTCAAGCTCTTCTAAATATTAGTTTAGTCTGTAAATAGATAATGCAGTTTTTGATATTTGAAAGAGTTGATATTTGCATCATTGAGGAAGTTTGACCTACTTGCCTTGTTTTTGTTTCATATTTGTTCATCTTTTGTTTTCTACATCAGCAGACCACAGATGACATGGAGTGAAGCATTAAAAATGTAAAGAAGCTCTGAACCAATCAGGCAACATAACCGTAAATAGAATACAATCGAAGAAAAGGATTGAAACAGCCAATACTTGCATTTTGCAACCAAATTGGGTTCAGTTCACACTTCATCAAACAAGAATGACTCTGCCAGTCTTCACTTCACCAAGACATAAATGCTGACTAGACAACAAATGATGACAGAGGAAAAAAAAAAAAACAGCACCAATTTCTGGAGAAATTAGTAGGCTATTATTATTCAGATAAAAACTGAGCTTGCAAGTTCTTAGTTTAAATTGGAAAAAAATATTGATATCTTGAGAACAACATAGAAAGGTCAGCAACAGAAAATATCACTATCTTAATTCAAACATTATAAAGAACAAAATCAGCATTGTATCATACAGATCTTAACACAAAACATGCACAGCAGGCAACAATTAGTATCTGATGATATAAAAAAAAATGCAAAACAAACCCTTAATTATAAATGCTTACTGCAATTAGGCCTCCACTTCCAGGAAAACTCTCAGTCAGTGGAAGTTCCTCACTAGTTGGAAGCAAACCCTGCTTCTCAACCCACTGACGAGCCACATCAACAAGATTGCCGCTGCTTCCTCTTGTACCCTCTTTTGCAGCAACATCAGCTTTGTTTCCTATAACAATATATGGGACAGGAATACCGCCTGGACCTCCAGAACCAAGAGGAGCCGAAAATGTCCCAGTTGCAGAAATCTCTGCTGCCCATTTCTGCAAGCTTGTTTTTGTCCTTCTCTGAGATAGATCATGGACAAAAATAACCCCTGAAAAGAATTAAGCAGGAATTATAGGTAATACTTTAAATTGTAATAGGCTTAGATGGCACAAGTTGAGAGGTCTGAAGTTCACAATAATACTTATATGAGAAAACGGCATAGGACAGTTAAGTGTGAACTTATGGTCAAAGGAAGAGGGTCCCATGTACCATTTTTTTGTTTTGGTAAGGGAGTCTCATCTACCATTTTACAGTAGCAATTCACTCTAGCATTATTTAAAAACCAGACCAAAAAATAAAAGTAACTTGTAGCTGCATGGTTGCAAATAGCTACATGGATTAATCTTTCCTATCTTGACACTTAGCATATAAGATGCCATGTGCCTCGATTTAAATCAATAAGTTATAATGTAGAAACAGCATCTTTCCACAATGCACGGGCACAAAGGTCACAGGATGTCTCATAGGGCATAGCAAAGATTTTGATGCACAAGATCAATACTTGGGAGTTTTTAAGCATGAGAAAACCAAGGATCTTGAAAGTATTTCTAATTTGAAAACTTCAATTGCAAAAAGATGCATTCACAATAAGAGTCAAAAGCTCTAGACACACTTGTTGTGCAATATAATGTTGAGAACCAAGTCACTCACCGTTGATCTGGGAATAAAACAAGGACCGGCAATCTTTATAGCGTTCATGTCCAGACACATCCCAAAGTTCAACAAAGAAATCTCTCTCATAATCACCTTTGATGCTACTTGAAGAGCTACCAGAATTACCATAAGTAATGTGCTGGACAGAAATAAGAGTAAGCACTTAGCTGAGACCTAAATTTCATCATTCCTCAATGATTGTCTGGTAATGACATTTTAATCATACCTTCACACCAACTGTACATCCAATTGTCTGTGTAGGGCGAGTGATGGAACAACCTTTGACAATCAAATGAACAAGAGAAGATTTACCAACACCTAAGGAAGATTACCATTAGAAAATAATACTTGATTTCAAATAAAGAAGAAGGAATATAAGGTAAAAATTAAAAGGTAAATGGCTTTTACATAATACATAATGATCAGGATCAAGTTTGCATGCTATGATCATAGAGATATCTCACTTGCAGACTGCATTTTCCAGGAATTTCATTTTGATAATATTTGATAAAGCTATATGCACAATGACTATAGAAAAAGCATTCTAGAAACAGAAAGCGCCAGCCTATTCTATCTCTTTTTTTTTGTGGGGGGGGGGGGGGGGGGGTACAATTACTGGTATTATCCAGAAAGCACCAGCCTATTCTTTGATTCCATAAATGCTGCCCTTTAACACCCTCAGATCTGAAATCCAATTAACCACATATAACAAGTCTTCACCCGCACCTAATAATATATGATCAACCCAAAGCCCAACTAACATATATGTCCGATACCAAAACTCATAATAAGCCTTTGTTTGGATGGAAGTTAACGAGAGCAAGTGAAACCCATTAACTGAAAGTAGAGTAATTTAGTTTATTTATTTTGTAAAAAATACAGCATAACTTAAAGTAAGATAAAGTAATTAAGAGTAACTAGTTGACTTATATAAGCCAAACTGCTTACTCTCAATTGAAGAGTAAATGACAATAACTCCATATTTCTTTTAAATTATAAAGAGTTACTGTCAATTACTCTATATTTATTTTAAACTTATCAAATAATAAAAAGTAAATAAGAGTAAATTCAATTTACTCTACTCCTGTTTAGTCTCACTTACTCTACTCTCACTTGCTCCCATTAACTCCCATCCAAACAAAGGCTAAGGATTAATTATTCTGTGAGAGTTCTAAAATTAGGATTCAGTTTGGCAAAGGTGCATTAACATCCCTACATGAAACTCCAAAACATCACATTACATTATCCACAATCACATAACTTGTAGTATCAAAGTCAGTATCTCTAATCATTAAAACTAATCAATTCAAAACCAAAAAACGAAAGAGCATACTAGAAAGGAACCAAATGGCAACCAAAACAGGAACCGAAATACGATGGGTTAATCATGCAACAGAACCATGAGAAAATGAATAGCCGTGAAAATACCTGAATCGCCAACAACCAGAACTCGAACCTGTCCACATGGCGGGCCGCCGTTCAAGTCCTTGTTGTCCCTTTCACGGTCCCTCCAAAACATCATTTCCACAAAAACCCACTAAACAAAACTTGCGTCCTAAATAAAATGGCACCCAAGACACAAATGCAGTCTCCTGCTCGTAAGCAATCAAGTCCCCTCAAATGCACTCAACCTCAGCGAAGAACTACAGACTCTACAAAAGGGTATTGCATAATCCAATCCAATATCCATATTACATCAGAATGAACAAAGATCTAAGCTCATATTGAATAACCGAGAACTGAATACGTCACAATGGAAAGAAATATTGTCCTATATAATGCTCGTAGCTCAATTGAAGTGACAGATCTATCAACGAATATCCAAAAGGGCCTTCATTTAACACAAAAGAGAAGGATTGGGTTTTTGAAATTCTTTTCAGAATTCAGTACAGAATCAAGAGGATCTCAAACCAGGAAATATTACTTTAACCCATTGTTTGTTTCCAGGGAATTGGGTGGAAAAGAAGACATCTCAAATCCTCAATTTCGTTGTTTGGACACCTCAATTTCTTTGTTTGCACGTCAAATAAGCAACAGAAATCAGTGGAAAAGAAGTGTAATCCCATTCCCCAAATTACCCACAAACCGTAAAATCATTTCCCGCGAAATTGATTGGAAAGCAAGGGAAGTAGGGAAGAGAAGGTTTGACAATTGAACTACTAGTATAAACCTTTGGAGCAAAGCAGCAAAGCAAAATCAGGCTGGGGGCGGGGAAGGACGAGGCCGATTTGGGCAACAGGATGCTGAAGCAATAATTTATTTGGTCGGTGGCGAGGAAGGAGGACCCCAATCGATAAAATATCGTTCACAAGTTTCATTTTGTGAGAAATAAATTTTCTCTGTCTAAAATAAATTATTACTAATATTCAAAAATCGGCTTTAAAAAAAAAAATCAGCTTATCCTGCAAAGATTTTTTTTGCCCTTTTGCTTTTTTTTTTTAGCATTTTTTAAATTGATTAAAAATTTTAAAAAAATTAAAATATTTTTTAAATTAAAATATAAAATGATCAAAATAAAAATAAAAAATATTTAAAAATTTTTTTCAGTTATTTGTTAAATTTTTTAATTTAAACTAAAAAGTATCTTTTTTTTTCTTTCAATATATTTATTAAAACATCTGAATTTATACAGAAATAAAAATTTTACTAAAATATCCTTATTTTCAAAATCATTCCAAGCTATTTATTAAAATCCAAACCCAAGGAAATTAAAATCAAATAATATCAAGAAAAATTTTAAACTTTAATAATAATTTTTTAAACTAAAATAATATCCTATTACAGATAATTAAGAACATAATTAATTATATCAATCCATGTAGCAAGAGCTAGAATGCAAAAATGGTGAAATGACTAGGTTTTTTTTTTCCAATTTCACCGATAACCATAAGCCTCTTATTTATGTTTTCAAAAGGCACAACTTTGTTCTTCCCTTTATTGTGATCTCTTTCCTATTTTGTCACCAATTGCACCCTATCTTTTATTTATTGTTCCTAATTGTTGAAATACAACAGTCAATTAACACAAGTATAAAAGAATAAGAACATGCATATTATTAATCATAACTTAAATTCACATTCAATCATATATTCTATACACTGAATATAAGTTAAACCATAATCAAAGATATAATTTGGTCAAACAAATTAAGAAATAACAACTTATATTGAAAATAAGCTCAATTGCGAGTCAATATAATAAGAAAACGAGGGTTCAAGTTTACCTCAACAAAAGTAAAAGACTACTTATTGTTCATTATCGAAAATGAGTAAAAGAATGAAGAATTGAATACTATACTAATAAGAGAATTCTGACTTGATCTTCCACTCTTGAGGAACAACAGAGAATCAAGCTCAAAAAAACTAGAGAGAAGAACTAAGCTAAAGAATTCCAGTAGAAAACAATAATACTCAATCTATATTCAGATAAAACTGCCTAACTAATGAAATATGTCTTAAAAATACTCAAAGACCTAATTTCCTAAGAGTCCAGCCGCCATCAGAACACTTACAGCAATTAAAATCTTTCTATTTTCGAGCAAACTGCCAAATGAACCCAATGGGACCATAAAGTAATCCAGCTGAGTTCTTCAATTTTGCCTCCCTTCTTCAATGTGACCTAGTGTGAACATTAAGTGACCCAGCCAGGTCACTAGCTACTGGAACACATGAATAATAGCTCCAATGACCTGATTGAGCCAATACACTAACCCAGCTGGTTTGATTTCCCTTTTTAGGCTTTTAAACCTGCAAAAATAACCAAACTTAAACTCAGACAGTACTATTTCAAAACACAAAACTTTAAACATAAAAACACATACTTTAAGACTAATAAACTATAAAACACACTTAAAAAATATATATATAATTTAGAACTATTAAATACCCCATACTTAACTTTTGCTTACCCTCGAGCAAAATTGAACAAAATACATTTCTAAAATATTCAAACTCTCACTAAGAACTGTGCAGTTCAAAATCATAATCAACAATTGGTAGTAGCACTCAATGACACCTTAACAAAATTAGATTAAAACGAGAGAATATGAGTAAGTTTCCATACGTGCATACAAAAGCAAAACATTTTAAGTACTTTCAAAACCAAAACTCTAGTGCCATCTAGCAACTAATCTATAGAATTAATGTACACCAAAATGTACATGTGGTTTCGCACTTGAAACTCTAAAAATGTCATACGCCTCTCCTTTAGCACCAGAACTCTAAGGTCATCTTTATTAAACAACTCAAAATAGGATATAATTATTAGGATTTCAATATGATTGTAATGTGGTCAAGGTAAAGGCTAATAAAAAAATGATCAAAGTTAAGCAAAAAGAATAGCCACCCTTTAATTGTACAAACTATCCTTATTCTTTTTAAAACCTTCACCCACGCTAGTGCTACCTAATTTGTCAACTCTAAATTACATAGGAATGCAAAACATTAAAGCACTAAGAGCAATGCTTGTTGAAGTTTTCTCTTATTTTTCACAAACTAAACCAATTTGAGAGTTCATAACCTTTTACTCTTTATTGTAAATACCCCACACTTAAAAGCTTGCTATACCATGCTAGCTTTATGATTCAAACCCTTTCTTTTCTTGTTTTAATAAATAACAACTTATATAGCTTAATTTTAGCATCACTTAGCAATAGGGTATCCATAATTTTCAATCTTAAAAAAATACTATTACATTTCTGCCTTTAACAACATCCCTTGACAATGTCCCAATTACACTCTCTTTAAAGAACTATACCTACTTAAGTACCCATGCAAAGTGACCAATCCCATTCCTTAAGTGGCCTATTCTTAGAGAAAGAGATAAAGGTTTTTAGGCTACAGGGTAAAAAGATACATGTAATAAGAAAATAAATTTTTGCATGCTTTAAGCATGCCTTTTAAGGCTCAAAGAGCTAACAAGTGATGAAATATACATAAGGGTAGGTGAAAAATCTTTTAAATGACTAAACAAGAAAAATTGCCTAAATCATGTCTTAACTTGTTTGAATTGTTACAATGCTTTGAAGGATGATGAGGAAAGTTCTAGTGCTCTAAAATTCCTAACTTAACTACCTTCATACACTGGTTTTTTTTCTAATTTAAAAATTGGTCTTTGTGTACAAAATTTGAAAACTAATAAATATTTTTCAAGTTGAAAACTAACTTAACTAGGATTTCATCAAACAACATAACTATCCTAATGTTAATCAAGATTTTGAACATTACAAAATTCTAAGTTAAAGTTCAAAAAGTTCAAATTCAAAAATAAAACTGGGCGAACTAAACTAACAACAAGCTACAAGATAATCAAACTGAACCTATGCAATCAAACACAAAAACTATAGGCTAACTAAACAAACTAAATGAAAAAGCAAAATAAAGATAACATAACAAAAATTTGAAAATAACTACTTAAAATAGGAATACAAAACTAACCAAAATTAAGTATTACAATTATACAATAAAAACAAAACAATTAAAATGAAAATAAAACAACGTAAATAAAAATATAAGAAAAAATTATAATTCATGAACAAAAGGGGTTGTGAGATTATTCTAAAACTTTCTGAATCTCAAAGCAAAAATGAGCTCAACTAAGCTCTATCCCCCTCCAAAAATCTTACTGTCCTCAATAAGATAGCAAAATTCACAGTTGGTGTAGCAATCGAGAAGAAGGTAATGGTGGTGGTGGTGAAAAATGCTCTTATAAGTGCAAAATAAAGTGTTCCTAATTGAGGCAGATTGCCTCAATGGTGTCCTGCAATGCAATTTATCAATTTGAAGGGTGAGGTGCACATCAGACTCCGGAGCAATGGCCTCTTCTTCTTCATCAGCTTCCTCATCCTCCTTAGAATCATCCTTAGGTGCATCTCGTGGCAGTTGCATGCGACCCTTCATTACTTCTTGAATATACTCAGCATAGGTGGTCCAATGTCTTTTAAGAGTATTGGATATTATCTTTATATTTTTAAATAATTTATGATCCATGTAAATAGCCGAATCAAGTGATGGTCCCAATTCGGTGTGATTGATTACCCCAGCAAAAACTGTGACCATGCCACCAAAGCGATTTTCTTCGTAAATCCAGGTTTTACTGGAGGTTCTCAATCACAACAAAAAAACTGCCAATTAGTAACTAAAATTAGCGACAGCATAATTTCCGTCGTTAATTTTGCTACGGATTCGCGACTGTTTTATAATTTAGTCGTGAGAAGGATATTTTCTATTTTTTTACGATGAAATAGCAACAAAATTAATAAATAGTTGCTAATTATTGGCGAAAAATGTACGCGCCTTGTTTTGCGACGGAATTCGCGACAACTTTTTCCGTCGCTAATTTTTATAATTTTTTATTCAAGAAATTAGTTCCAAAAATTTTAGCGACTAACATTTTAGTCGCTAAATTTGATGTTTTACGATGGTTTAGAGATGGAAATATTTCTATCTCTAATTAGTATTTTGTTACGGTAATACGATTAGCGACGGAAGTATTTAGTCGCTAATCCGTCGCAAATAAATTAAAAAATAAGTTTTTTAATTTCACTCCCATGATTTATGTATAATTTCAAGTAATTTTAATATAGACCATATAAAATGAATATTTTCTTTTGTAACGGAAAATATAAATTATTTTATAAGTTGATAATAATTTTTTATCAATTATACCAAAATCTAATGTTATTTATTTAGAAAATTTACATTTTTAATCATAATAATAAACTAATTGTTATGATTATTATATATTTGCGTGTTCAAGATTAATAAAAATAAATATTTATAAAATTTATTATTTCATTTAAAATAATAATAAAAAATTTGTAATTTATTTTTATTTTAAAAAAATTAAATCAAATATTAAATTATTAGGAATTAAATTGATTTGTTTATCAATTATCCCAATTTTGAAAGTGTCCAAAGACTATTGAATATGAAATTCGGGCTTAGTCAGCATGAAATATTTTGAAAGACCACGAGACATAGTTTCAATTACAAATTTGTATTGTTCGCACAAAATTGTTAGTTAGAATTATTCATCGCTATTTGTATCAAATTTAAAAAGGTGACATAAAAATTTTGAACTCTTATCCAAATAGGAACCTGAGGCCTAATTGAATATTGGATTTAGTAATGAATAAAGGATCATGATTAAAGAGAGACCAAAATAAAGATCTCCGAACCTAATTTTCTCATTCTGTCGGAAATATTTCAAAATTATTGTACATAAATATTACTAATTAATGTGCCTTAAATATAAGCATTTTATTAATTTCATACTTTTATCAAGTTAAAAACGGGTTGCACACCATTAGATAAGATGTTATCTTTCAATACGACTGCAAAAATCACTCGTATCGCCATAGTTAAAATATCTTTAAAGTATAAATACTTTTGCTATTAATTTTCTTTTCTATGATTTTAATACTAGGAATCAGAAAGCTTAATTTGAGAAGATCTTTATTAGTTTTATTAGAAATTGTTAACATAGTTATTTTATATGTCATTTGATAATTTGTAAGAATATCTAATTAAGCTAAAAAAATTATATTGTTAGTGGTTTAATATAGTTACTTTATATTAGATAAGAAATTATGCAATCAGTGGGTGATTCATGCCTATTGTACAAAACAAAATATCAGGATAAAACAGGCTTAAAAAATTGGTGAAAAATACTGTTAGTGTAGTTTCGATTGGACATAAAAATGTTTGGACAATTTTCTTCAACTGTAAAATGTGGAACACTGTCAGAGCTAAGGATATAAGCCATGGCAAATCACAAATCACTATTGAGAATATCATTTAATTTTAATAATGTTCTATAGACAATAATTATAAAATAATTTTTATAATAAATATGTATTATATATATATATGAATTAAATTAATAGTAATATATAGAAATGGGTCAAATTAATAATAATTAAGTTGTAAATTTCGTTTGGTTGGGCCCTTAGTTAATTGAATGGGTATGTGGCCCATTTACTTCTCCATATTGCAATTGGGACTATAAATATAAGAAGGCCAAACCCTATTCTTCCTCCAGCGCCGTCTACTCTACTGCTACTTGTCTTCTTCCTTCAGCGCCTTCTATTGCTACTTGTCTTCTTCCTTCAGCGCCTTCTATTGCTACTTGTCTTCTTCCTTCAGCGCCCTCCAGAACAAGCAGCATTCTCTTCTTCCTGCTGTGCCTTACGATGGATATGAGGCTCTAGATCTGTTAGAAGAATCTGAAGGTTATTTTGTTAAGAGGACCTTCAATAGTTTTGCTGAGATCTTCAACAAGTAACATTTCTCTCTATTTTTCTAAAATTTATTTTCTCTGTTGAGCGCGTTTTCCTACAACGATTTTTCTTATTTTTTCTTAAATTGTTGGCCTTTCAGGTCTCTGTTCTGGCAGATGACATATTAAAGAATTTAGAGTATGATGCTTTAAGGGTTGTCTTTAACAAGTTCAATTCTGTTGTCTCTTTTTTGCAAACCATTTCAACAGTTTTATCCCCTGAGGTAATTAAGAATGCTGGCCCTGTTAGTAGTTTTTTTACTGCTGTTAGTACAAATCATAGGAAATCATTGTAATTACTGCTGTTAGTTTATGATATAATGACCTGTGGCTGAGTCGACTGCACTGGAAAAATACCAAACAATGAGTACATGAGTGAGATGCCATGGCTAGTTTCACATGCTTAGGATGCAAATGTTTAAAAGCTGCTTTGATGATTGGGGAGGCTGGGACATTATTTTGTTTTTGAGTTCTCCAAGTTGTGGTTTACTACTCTTGGGACTTTAAAGTGAGCCTAAATTTTTGAGGCACTTCAACATTTGGGAAAAGTAATATCTATGAAGGTATGAATTTTTTCAAAATTGATTCCAGATTTGATAATTTTTACATTAACTTGAGCTCAATTGAGTGTTGTTGGGTTGATTTTTTTTCTCATGGATCCTCCAAAAGTAGCAACGCTTGGGAGTGTAGTTAAGAAACAAGACATATGCATGTCAAAATCTGATATTAGAGTTCATTTCTTTTAAATATATTTAGATTTATACTTATAATGTTAATGTCTAAGCTACAATGGAGCATGAACTGAACAACTCTTGAGGTCTGATTTTGTTTATGAGTTGCATTTTTGTTTAAATTGACCCTTAGGAGCTTAAAACTTAATTCTTTTCACCTTGAACCCTAGGATCTCATCTAAGAAGAAAAAACAAAAGTTCAAAATTTAACTAGTATTGACAGAAAATAGATATGTACCTGAAAATCTGAACTCAATGTATGTCTTAAAACTTGAATATTTAAATTCTGGAAGACTACAATGAATACGGATAAGACATTTCATTACAGGTATAAATCTTATTCATATCTGTAATGTTTCACTGCTCATCAAAATTTGTCTATTTTCATCCTTTAAAGGACTGTTAGATTGACCTTCAGGAGCTTAAAACTTAATTCTTTTCATCATGAACCGTAGGATCTCAAATGCAATATACTTTAATTGAAACAAAAACCAAAGTTTTTCAAGAGAGACGACATGCTTTCATTGAGCAATGATATGGGCAACAAAGTAGCATAACATGTGCTCACACACGTCTATTAATATGCATGAATTAAAAATAATTTAAGATGCATGAAATAAATCTTATTCATATCTTTTTAGATGGCTGTAGTTTCCTCTATTATGTAGAAACTGAAATTGGTGTTTTTTATGCGATGTTTCTGTTATCCCTTCCTCATGTGCAGTCAGCGGCTTTAATTATATTTTTTTTCTTTGAAGTCATAGGCTTAGTTTATCCCATAAATCATTTGCAAGTTGGAAAAGATATTTCCTCCGGCATTTTTTTGACTCAATGGAGCATGTAGTGATACACTTACCCTATGAAGTAAGGGTTGCTAGTCCTGTTCAATATCGATGGATGTATCCATTTGAGAGGTAAGTGTTTATAATAAGAAAGTTTTAGATGCAAAAATTGATTATCAAAGATGAGTTTCAATTAATTCCCGATCTTTCAAATGCAGGTTTCTTCGATCTCTAAAAAAAAAAATTGGAAACAAATCTACAGTTGAGGCATCTATTTGCAATGCTTACTTGCTTTCAGAGTCATCCAACTTTTTTTCACATTACTTTAAACCTCATGTCAGTACTCAACATCGACATGCATCGCGTAATGATGACGGTGGTTATAGGGAAAACATAGATGGAAATTTAACAATATTCACTTACCCAGGCAGACTTAGCTCACAAATAATGGAACGAGCCTTAACATCAGATGAGTATAAGGCAGCTCATACTTATATTTTACTAAATTGTGAGGAGGTTGATCCATTTTTGAGGTAAAAAGTTTGTTATTATTTTATATTTTGACATTAACATGGATGACATCTTAAGTTTTTTTAACATTACTTCAATGAAGCATATATTGCGAGAACTTACATCAAAAGCACCCTGATCTTACACCAAGTCAAGTTAATGCAAATATTGAGAACTACTTTGCAGATTGGTTAGAATTATATGTAAGCCCATTCCAATGAAATTTAATATATATTTATCTACACTGAACACATTAATCTCATTTTAGAAACTAAACTAATATTATCTTGTGTATGTTTTATTTTAAAATAGGTCCGTTACAATGAAATTGACAATCAATATCTTCATAGTTTGTCACAACGACCATTACAAAGAGTGAAGTGCTACTCGATGTATTTTGTAAATGGATTTAAATTTCACACTAATCAATGATCGAATTAAGATAAGTTAGGAGACAAAAGCTGCCATTCGTTATAAGGATTTTGTATACCGTCAAAAGGAGTCCAAAGAAAAGCCGATAGGCTTTCCAGGAACCTGTTTGGACTAGATGGAAATAGATTTTCAATCTCCCTACACACACTGAAGTGTCCAAGTAAAAAAAGCTTAACCGTTGTGGAGGATCTAATCAAGATAAAACTTCGGGATCATATACTGGTGGTTCAATTTCTATTACTGAGCATATGTCACGAATGGTTAATATATTATTATCTCTCTATTTTTGTAACATCGAATATTATATTTATTAGATGCTGGTTATTGTTGACGATATTATGCCTATATGAAAGCTTGTTATTACTAATATACTTAATAGCTGGTTACTGTTGATGATATGCCTATATGGGAGCTTGCTATTACTAATATACTGAATAACTGGTTTTTGTTGATGATATGTCAGTTATTGATGATGATATGCCTATATGGGAGCTTGCTATCACTAATATACTGAATAGCTAGTTATTGTTGATGATATGCTGGTTATTGTTAGTTATTGTTGATGATATATTTGTTATTATCGATGATATGACTATATGGGAGCTTGCTGTTATTAATATAATTAATAGCTTATTATTGTTGATGATATGCTGGTTATTGTTAATTATATGTTGGTTATTGTTGATGATATGATGGTTATTGTTGTTGATGATATGCATATTGTTGCTTATATGCCCATATGGGAGCTTGCTATTTTTTAGACCGGTGATATTAATTGGTCATATGGTTATGGGACTTTGCTGGCCTTTTTTTGATATTTGTTTGTTTTAAATTGATTATATGCATATGGATCGAAGCTTGTCAAATATAAGTTAAATCATTATTGTTCAAATCTAGGAGAAGCATAATGGTTGGCCACCTACGCTTTCTGAGGCCTTCGTTCACACACACACTTTAAATCATGATGGAAAAACTTATGTGGCTGAATGAAGTAAGCAATTGCATGTAAGTAATTTAAAATTTATTACTTTTAGCCTTTACAATTATTTAAAGATTCGTGTTTGTAAATTATGTGTTGTAATTTTTTACATTCTATAGGAAAGGTATGAGCAGCTTCGAGATGAGTGATCATAAGGGGAATCATCTGTAGATGAGACCGAGTTATTTTATGAGGCTACATAACACAATAAAAGAAGAAAATTATATGGATTGGGTTCATATGTCCCTCATGTTGGATCCAGTTCAACTACATCACGCCGTAGCGAGTACAACACTTTAACCAAGGAAGATGTCAAGGAAATTGTTACAAAAACCATTCGAGCATTGTTTCCTCACTTGGGGATTCAACAACCAGCTGTTGATCAACCTAATACTGCTATTGATGGACCTGGACATGATGTTGCGCCTTCAGCTGCACAAGATGATCATCCACATAATGATTATCCATCGGCTCATGGTGGTGGTTCTGCTTCCCAGTGATTTTAGCCGCACTATATGTTTGATCGTTATTTTATTTAGATGACACTGTTGGTGCTAATTAGTACAATAATATTTGTTATTTTATTGTTTCAAGACAGATTAAGGATAATATTATGTAATGTTTCAAATTATTATCTATATATGTGTAGTTTGGAATATATTTTGATTTGGAATCAATATATATTTATATGTGTGAGATCATTGTTGTTTACAGGTTGAAAATAAATAAATAACGATCTTTGTATACAGGATTAAAATTTTAAAATACAGCAAAAGAAAAATTCAATTAATAATTTATCAACGAATTTGCGCCAGAAAAACTGTCGCTAATATGTAAAATATATAATTTCGTAAATAATTAGCAACCAAATTAGCGACAAAGATTTCATCGCTAAATTTTACATTAAATTTTTATTTAGCGACGGAAAATTTAGTCGCTAAATATTATTATTATTATAATTCGGCGACTAAATAGGAATATAAATTAGCGACGAAAAAATTAGCGACGAAATATTTAGTCGCTAAATTAGCAACTGAATTTGAAATCCGTCGCTAATATATTCGCGACTGGCCTATTAGCGACTGTTCGTCGCGGCGTCGCTAATTTTAATTAGTGACAAAAAATGGTATTTAGCGACGGAATTTTTCATCGCTAATCTGTAGTTTTTTTGTAGTGAATCTTCCTCTTTGCCCCATTCAATTTATTTCCCTCTACCATGCACCATAATATTAACACTTTTGCCGAATTGACACCATTAGCACTTTTAATATGCCCAAGGAATGCCAAGGTTAGAAATCGATGAAGAATGCATAATGTATGGCTCTTAAGATGATGTGCCTTAGTCTTTTTTGGCTATATAAGTTATAGGCTTAACGTCATTGCGGATTACTACCCAATTCTACCTTTGTGTGAAACCAGACAATTCTCTAGAACCGTCAAAAGGAAAATCAAGGTACTTTATAAATTCTTGGAATGTGATTTCATGCTTCTTTCAGCCTAATTGGAATTGGATTATCCCATCAGTGTCATCAGCATCTTCAAAAGAGCAGCTAAATGTTGTCAAGAAATCCCTAGTGATTTAAATTCTTGCCATCCACTGTTCACTATCAATTGATTAACTTCCTCCTTCATATTACTATCTATAGTACCCAAGGAAAAGACATTCAAGTAAGCAGGCTTCACATGCTCTACCCTAGAAAAATACTCATATGTCGTTGCATAGCTCGAATGAAAATAACTGGGCATATTACTCCTAGATAAGCTAGAGCCAACATCAATATGAGCGTGCTTCAGAGCCACTATACAAACTAACAATAATATATAAATGCCAAGATAAGACGCAATTGAAAAGATGAAAGCACAACACATATGCGCATGACCTTAAAGTTAATACTAAAGCAAAGTAAATTGAAGATGAATTTCATGACTCCCATTGATTACAAGCATGACAAATGCATAACAAACATGATGCTCAATTGTAATATTGATCATCAAAAGAGTTAAAACTTGAAACTCATATAGGCACACCAATAATATGATCAAAAATTACATATGGGTAGCAAAAAAAATGCAAAATTATCTTAAAATGAGGGATAAGACAACATAATTATCCACACAAGCACCATATGTAAACATGTCCTAATGAATATGGACAAATTATTCATAGGGTATATGGCCAAGTCATGTGAAATAGGTGTCAAGAAATGAGGCAAAACAACTAAAAGTAGTCACTTAGGCATTTTATCAACAACTTATGGGCATAGAGAAAAGAAGACCAAGTGTAATTAAATCAAACCATTCCCATGCCTAAAGATAAATAATTCAAATATAAACAAAAGAAATCCCCAAAATTCAAACCCCAACACAAAAGAGCATCAATTTCATACACAATTAAAAGCACAAACAACCCTATAAAATCAAATAACAAATGAACTTGAATAAGAATAAATCCCATAAAATAAAATAGCAAAATCAATTGACATGAATGACAAATAAAATTAGAAGGAAGGGAATAAACTTACTTAAATTGAAGACCAAATTGAAGATGGGATAAATATATGAAGTAAAAGAGAAAAAAAATGAAATAAAAGAATTGGAATTAAGCAAGGAGTGAAGTGGCGGAAGTTAAAAAACATAAAGCTATTTAAAATTTCAATGGGACTCAGTAGGAGTAAAATAGAACTCAACGGGAGCAATGCATTTTGCCTCAATGATACCCTAGGGACCCTATGGGACTGTGAAATGACCTAGTTAGGTTCCAAGCTTCTATCCTAATTTAATGCAATGGACCCGGTAGGACTATAAAATGGCCCAAATGGGTTGATTTTCACACATAATATTTGTAACAGCTCTTTTCACTCGAATTCACTTTTTGTTCCCCTTATTCCACATGAACCCTTCAAATAATCCAGAAGCACATTCTAATTTAAATACAATAATTAAGTACAAAATCATTAAACGTAGCTTTTTTAATGAAAAATTTGTCATTACTACCTCTAAGTCAACACCTTAAACTCTTAAACTTAACAATTGTCTGGACAACACACAATGAATATAAGAAAAGATTGATACCTTAAGTTTGCTACTTAGATTTTCAAATTCAGGTAACCATTTGAGAAAACAACACATTAGGTTTATGAATAACAAGACACAAATAAAATGAACAAAAGAAACATAAACATTAACAACCTAAAATAGTCTAAAAAATTTTAAGTAAAGAAAGGATAGAGATTTTAGTTCTGGATTTATAAAGTCATCAACCAGACTTTTGAGATGGCCTTACTTGTCAAGAAGAATTAAGGTTGCTTCAACAACCTCTACCTATGAAGCATTATAAAGCTTTAAACGGTACCCATTCACCTTGTATGACCATCTTTTAAACTTTTCACAATGACTGCTCCAAATTCATTACTTGCAACAACTTCATACGGTCCAAGCCACCTTGACTTCAATTTCCTTGGGAATAACCATAGCCTACTGTTAAATAGCAACACCAATATTCTTGGAACAAAATCTTTCTAAACCAACTTTATTTTCATACCAATGCTTCATTTACTCCTTATATGTAGCAGCATTGTCATATGACCAAATTCAAAATTCATCAAGTTCATTGAGCTATAAAAGTCTATTCTCACCTACACATCTCAAATCAAAATTAAAAAACTTGGTAGCCCAATATGCTTTATGTTCAAGTTCGATCGGCAAGTGACATGCTTTTTCAAAAATAATTCTAAATTGAGAGATGTTTATAAGGGTCTTAAATATAGTTTTATCGGCCCATATAGCCTTATCTAGCTTTTGAGACCAATCCTTCCTAACATTATTGACAGTCTTTTTAAGGATTGATTTCAATTACCTATTAGACACCTCTACTTATCCATTAGCTTGAGGATGATATGGGATTGTTATCTTATGCTTGACACCATATTTTCTTAGCAAGGTTTTAAACTGAGGGTTGATAAAATTTTTCCACCATTGCTAATAATAGCTCTTGGTGCCCCAAACCGAGTAAAAATATTCCTCCTAAGGAATTTTAGTACCACTCGAGCATCACTAGTCCTGGTAGTTATTGCCTCTACCCATTTGCTAACGTAATCAACAACTACTATAATATATTCAAATTTGAAAGAGTTCAAAAATAGTCCCATAAAATCAATCCCCTAAACATTAATAATTTATATTTCTAAGACATTATTCAGTGGCAGTTCATCACGCTTAGAGATATTACCAACACAATGGCATCTATTACATGAAGATATAAAAGATTTAACATAATTAAATAGAGAAGGTCAAAAGAAACTTGACTGTAAGATTTTAGCTACGATACGATTTGATCCATAGTGATCTCTGACCTCTCCTCTATGGCATGATTTCATGATATCGAATTGTTCCTCCTTATATAATTAAATAAATGTAGATCATCCCATAAATAATACCTCGCTTCCAATTTCAAATTTATTTTTACTGCAATGTATACTCTTTTAGAAGATAACCACCTACAAGATAATTAGTTATATCAGCATACCATGGGATAAACATAACAATAGAAAATATGGCACATATTCGCTCATTGGAAAATAGGTCAGTAATTTCTACCTTTTTAATATGTTCACAATCTAATCTTGATAAATTAGCTACAAAGTTCTCAGCTCCCTTCTTATCCTTGATTTCCACATCAAAATTTTGCAATAACAGCATCCCACCAAATCAACCTAGGCTTGGAGTCCTTTTTAGCAAAGAGATATCATAAAGCTGTATGATTCAACCACACTATCACTTTAGCTCCATGCAATTCTCAAAGGTGAACATAAATACTAAAATTTCATTTTCTATAGTTGTGTAATTCATTTAAGCTTTGGTAAGGGTATGACTCGTATAATAGATAGTGTGAAAAACCTTATCTTTTCTCTACCCCAACATTGCTCCAACCACAAAATCCCTGGCATCACACATGATCTCAATAGGTAACTCCTAACTTGGTAAGGCAATGATGGGGATTAAGATTAATTTCTATTTTAAAGTATTAAAAACCTACAAATGCTTATCAAAAAAATTAAATGTAGCATCTTTTATCAAAAGATAAGAAAAAGGCTTTGCTATTTTAGAAAAATCATTAATGAAATGACGGTAAAAACTAGTATATCCTAGAAAACTTCTAACACCCTTAATAGTAGTTAACGGAGGTAGTTTTTCAATGACCTCTACTTTAGCATTGTCAACCTCTATACCCCTCTCTGAAATCTTGTGACTAAGCACTATCCGCTTAAGTACCATAAAATGACACTTTTTCCAATTAAGTACTAAATTGGTGGCCTCACAGTTTTCTAAAACCTTATCAAGATTGGTTAGATAATTTTCAAACTCCCTCTTATAGATTGTGAAATCATCCATAAATGCTTCCATGAATTTTTATATAAAATCATGAAAGATGGCCATCATGCATCGTTAAAATGTAGATGGTGTATTGCATAGCCTAAAGGGTATGCATCTATAGGAAAAAGTTCCATAGGGGTAGGTGAAAGTAGCCTTATCTTGGTCTTTAGGTGCAATAGAAATTTGCATATACCTAAAGTACCTATGTAGAAAATAATAGAATTTATTTCTTGCCAAACTTTCTAACATTTGAGCAATAAAAGGTAAAAGAAAATGGTCTTTTCAAGTGGCATTATTTAGCCTTTTATAGTCTATACACACTCTCTAGCTCGTAACTATATGAGTTGGAATTAATTTATTAAGTTTATTGGTTATAACCGTTATTCTCCCTTTCTTAGGCACACACTGGACTGCATTCACCCATTTACTATCAGATATTGGATATATAATACCCACATCCAACAACTTGATCACTTTTTTCTTTATGGCTTTGATAACTCCAATTTTATTGTTTAATTTCAGTATATTTTTGTTTGTGTTTATGTTTAATTTTGCATGATTTTCAGTGTTTTGTATAATAACTTTCTCTTTTTATGCCAAATGAAATTATATTGATATTTACAATGTTTTGGTGTGTTTAATGGGGTAATTTTGACTCTTGTACAGAAAATAGGCAAGAGCACGGCTGAGACAAAATGGTCCTAGCTGAGACAAAATGGTCCCAGCTGTGCCCACTGAAGAATCCCCAATTTGCACCATTTCATTTTTTGGAATGATCTGTAGACATCACAATCCAATCTACACCGTTGAAAATGTAGATCAAGATGTTACAAAGCTATGGTTAAAATTTTAGCTTGATCCAACGGTGAAATATTCAGAAACTGATAAATTTATGGGACTAGTTTTTCTTCTCTAAGGGGCCGCGGCCGAGACCATTTGTCCCGACTGTGGCCAATGCAGAACTCGAGTTTTTTTAGTCTAAAAGGTGCACACGACTGAGACAACATTGTCTCAACTGTGCCTAACCTGACTGGACACGGCTGGGACACTTTTGTCTCAGCCGTGGCCATCAGCAGATCTATAAAAGCTACGTTTGTTTGGCAGAAAAAGAGAAGGCAGAAGAGGGAGGAGAGCCTCCACACTTAGATCTAGGTTTTTTCCTCCAATTTTCTTATGTTTTCCCTTCATTTTATGTTGTAGGTTAGATTTAATTCAACTTAAACCTTAGATTAGATTTATTTTCCAATGTAAGTTAGGGTTAGATTCAATTTTCTGCATTTACTTTAAGTTGTATTCTTCATTTTGCTTGGAGCTTTGGGGGAGGAGGCTTGGATTTGGATTGGAGCTTCACAAGCTACAAATGGCTTCATGGGTTTCCTCTTTCCTTTCTCTTTTTACTCTATTTATGTTTAATTTGTAGTTTTATTGCTTGGGGATCTTTGAATCCCCTACCCACAATGTGGATCTTGAACTTAATTTGATTTTTACATGAATTAATGGTCTATTTTCACTGCTACTTATTTATATCTCATGGTTTTTCAATCTATTAAATTATTTTCCATGCATGGATGAATGGTTTTTATCATATGTCTTGGATGGGTATTGAGCTTAGTGGATTGGATTCTATGAATGATTTTGCTCAGTTTTTCTATCGTGAATGTTATCTATTTTGGACGGCTCCGAAATAGGACTCTAGATATGCAATATTTGTGATTTTAAGACTAGAGTGTGAAGTCGAATAGATGGATTTTGGGTTGCTTGGCTCCGAAATGGGACGACAAACCAAACTTAGGATGTTAGACCTATGCTTAGGCTAGTCGTTGGGCTAGCTCCGGAATGAAAAATTTAGCAACTAGAATAGTTGGCTCCGGAATGGAACGCTTGGGTTAAGAGGGTTATCCCGGATTTATTCATGTATGCTTCTAGGTAAAATTAATTTAATTTACATTGGGTATGGGGTGGATGAGTGAACCAGACCAATGTTTTAATCTCTAGTTTAATTAGCTTATCTTCTTTATTTATGTATTTTGTTAATTAGATTTAGGATGCTCTCTCAATCAAAAACTTGAGAATTTATCTCAGATTAACTCACTCAACTCTAGATATCTAGCTTAAAACAGCCTTTATCCCTTGGGTTCGATATTTGTGGGTCTTAAATATACCCCACTTTATTACTTGTCGATCTAGTGCACTTGCTAGGGTCGCAACAGGCTTCTTGCATAGCTGGGTTGAGTCTCCATTAAGGTTATGCCACATACTTATAATCATCTTCTATTAAAATACAATGTGTACAAAAGCTAGAGCTGATTCCCTTCAAATCTTTGATTCCCATCTAGTGGCCTTGATATGCTTTTCAAGCACTAAGATAAACATATACTCTTCGAGACCTGAAAAATGAGAAGAATAATCACGGGATTAGTATCACCATTTAAAAATTTTTAAATGAGATGGTAAAGGTTTCAAGTTAGATTTCTTGTCATTTTCTAAAAGTTCCAATGCTGGATCCTTGGATTCATATCCATCTTAGTCCTTGTCTAGCTTTTTCCTTAGCTCACTTTCCTCTTCACTTAGCACTTTGTCCGGATTAAAGTGCATTAAACAGCTCTCACTATAAGAAAATACTCAATTAGCAATGAAAATTATTGATTTTCCATTGCTCATCAAAATTAGCAATAGAAGGAGTGGTTATAGGTTTGAAAGATGCTATTTTTTTACCAATAAAAATTCAATTTCCATTGCTAAATTCACTCACTAATAAAAAAAATTCACGATGATGTTGTCCGTCCTAAAAAATTATTACAAATTTTTAATTATTATTTCCTACACAAAATACATGTAGTATCTATATTACAAAAGAACAATATTTAAGCAAACACCTAAGATGATTAGCAATTCACAAAACGTAGCCCAAAAGAAAACTCAACTAGCTTTAGCAAATTTTAGAAAATGATTTTTTAGTTACAAAAAATTAAACTTGAGGTTTTATTACAAATTGAAGTTTATAGACATTGTTTGATGAGTCTTTAATAGAATAGGATTTGGGAATTTTCTAAGATTCTTAAGAAATACTAGAATAGGGGAATAAATAAGCAGAAATAGACAAACAGTCCAACAAAAAATAGCTTGTGCTGTCTATGTTACTACTAACCTTACAAATATCTCTATGTTTTTAAAATGACGACCTATCTTTTTCTTCTTACAAAACGATTTGATATTCTCCCTGCACTTCTAAAGAATGACCTTCAAACTAACATTCAACTCTTGCAACTTCATCTATTCATAAAAAGTTCAAGCATTATTAAAATGTATGCATGATTTGTCATTGTAGTTGCAGCTAAAACACCAACAGGTTCACCAGCTGGAAATAAACTTTGCACCTTAATTCCAGCCTTTACCATCGAATATTTAAAAAATATAATAAAAGCTTGTAATCATATATTTATCATTACTCCAAAAATAATTAAATCTTTTTAATTATGGTATTAAAGTAATAAGAAGTCTAACTCTCTACATGTCTACACCACAATTTTTATATGGTATTAAAGTAATAAGAAGACAAACTATATCTTTAAAAAAAAATTGCATGATTATGAACTTTGTGCAGTGAAAAGCAAAGGTCTGAAGTGCAAGTTTGAGAAAGACCCAAATCAAAAGACTGAGCAAGCCTACAACTCAAGTGAAGACAAAAAGCCTACGTAAATAAAAATGTTAATTTAAAAGAATTCAATATTAGATATTTAAAGGTACATAATTATAATTAATTATGGTGGAGCTACTTAAAATAATAATCAACTCACAATTATCTCACCCTAAACTTTATAGAATTATCTTATCTGCGATTCCCACTCTCTCCAGCAGTGTCCCATTTTTGAAAATATTGATAATATGATGATGATGAAAATAACCATGTGAGAATTGTTAGGAGGAGATGACACCTTACTAAGGAATTTTTCATTTTATCTCTCAAATAAATAACCAATTCAATGATTGGCACAAGAGAAAAAGAAGATCTTCACCTACAGTGCAACAAGTCATGCATGTTAATAAGAAAATGATTCATTATGGTTAATGGTTTTTAGGAAATCATTAATCCTAAGGAAACATTTTACTTCATATAAAGGTTCTACTTTCCTTACCTGTCCTCCACTGCCAGTCTAAGTAACTGTGCTACTTTGATTCTGGAATTGTATTACAGATAATAGGCTTGACACCGACAAAATTATGCTTAATAAGATTGAAAAATCCTAACTTAGCAACACTTTGACAAGCTTTGAGAATAAAGGATATTAATCACATTCTAGCAATTTCCCTGCATGTTAGAATATATGACAAGATACTAACACTTGATAATTAAACCCTTTCAACATCAAAGATTAAAAACTAGTAAGAAATACAAACTTATTACCACTCATCATTGCAGTTGTGCACAACATATCAAGCAATCAAAGCTCTAACCATATCATTGTTACGTGTACCTTGTTAGTAAAGGTGTGCAAATGGTTGATTTGGTTCGGTTTTAGATTGAATCAAAAACCAAATTTTGTAAAATATAAAAATCGAATCGAAGCTGAAGTTTATAGAATCGAAAATCGAATGGACCGAAATAATTTCGATCGGCTCGTTTCGATTCAATTAGTTTTCGACCAGGCCTGTGACCTTTAAGTCAAGTCCAAAGAGGGCCCATGCTAGATGATAATTTCCTACTTCAAGGACCAAGCCTATGACCTTTAAGTAGCCTAATCTCAATACCTTTCATTGATTTATTTATTATCAATTAAAACATAACATCTACTGGAATTAGAAAAATTATTTTATTGATGAAATAAAATTCTTTAGAATAAAAATGGTAGAAATCTGATTTCTCCAATAATCACATTCGAACAAATACAAATAAAAATAAAAACCAAGTATATGATACAACAAGATAATAATATATTTACAGTTATGTAACAAAAGAAGTCAACTTTGCTCACTCTTCTATTTTATCTATAGAGATTGAGAGAAATACAAACACAAAAACCAAAATCACCAGCTGAAACTGATGGATTCAAAGTGCATATTATCTGGCAATCTAGATGAACATATGTTTACAACCTCGTGTCTCATCTTCTTCGATCCATAAATAAGAACACCCACACTTGATCCTTTGCACTCAAATATGATTCCTGCAACCTAAAAATTCCATAAATAGTTAATGTTTTATCCTATTGAAGGCTTCTAATCTTGTACCCAAAAAAAGGGCTTTCAAATTTAAATAATTTTAAGGCCATTACGGCAAACTAGATAATTTCATAATTTAAACTCATCAGCCTCAGAATCCATAAAAACACAACCCCAAATGAATTGTTTCAAATAAAGAAGATAAACTCATCTACCCATCTATACATTACCAAATGATTTCAATAATCCAATTTATTTTATGGGGAATGAGATAAGCAAGTGTCTATTTTGTATTTTGCAAAAGGAACTCAACTTCCATTTCCTTCTTCCACTCAAAACCCAATAAAGATAAAGGGAATTTAAAGAGAAAGAATAAAACCTAACCATGTGGTTGACAGATTTTAGACTAATGCTGCAGAATCCAGAGTTACAACTTGAAGATTAGCTATTAATTCAGTTGGTGGAGATGATCTTTTAATTAATTCAGTAGTTGCATTAAAGTTAAAAAGAGCTTGGTTCTAGCCAACATAGGAAAGACATTTTGGTTTGTTTAAATCAAATTTTATAATTCCTTATAATATATTTAGTATTTGATAAACACCTAACTATTCCAACTACCACAAACTGCAAATTATAAAAACAATTATGGATTAAAGCAATTTGTTGGTAGTATATAATTATTTCAAAACATGCTCAAAACACCTAACTATTCCATGGTTCCACCATCACCAACAACTCAAAACAATTATTGACGCTCTTCCATGGTTCCACCATCACCAACAGCTCAAAACAATTGAACAAAGAATTCAAAGGACAGGATAGAAAACAATCAAATTAAAGATTAGAGATGGAGGATACTAACCATAGATGAATCTTACAGGAAGAATCAAAGAAGAGGAACCAAAGATGAATCTTGCAGGAAGAATCAAAGAAGATGTAAGAAAAATCGAAGAAAGGGAGACGAAGAAGAGGCGGCTGGTGTGTGTGTCTATATATATATAGGCAAAATGGTGAGTTTTGAAAACTTTGGTTAGTTTGGTTCCTTCAATTTTTCAATTTTAGAAATTGAACCGAATTAGTTAAACAGATTTTTTTTATTTCGGTTCAAAATCGAATGAAAAATAAAATAATCGAACCTACTTGTTAGCCTTCAATCTTAAACACTTCTGACATAATAAATCGAGCATTCTCTTCAGTTCACCAATGTATCTTAGATGATATATTGGAATTAGGAGTTCAATGTATCAAAAATGACCTGAAAGTGACAAAATAGAGGAATAGACCGGCCAAAGAATAAGCAAGAGAGATTTCAACTAAATAGGTTTAAAACTAGACTTGAATACTAGATTTACAATTATATGCTACCAAAATAAAATACTATCCCATATTTTTCCATGCTAACATGAATAAATAAAATAAAACATAAATATCCAAATAAAAGTAAAACCCCAATACTTGCTGGATAGACTATAGAACCATGAAATTCTAAAAATCATAAAATTTTGCCCATAAAAAAAGCCAATAATTGAGTTAAATCTTAAACAAGGTGAACTTCACAAACATATGAGGATCCCTAAACAAGCATATGACAATATTGAGTGAATCTCTAATTTAACAGGAAACACATATGACTATAGCTCTAAAGATTGAAACTTTCAAAGAAAAATATATTCTTACAGTTTCTCAATTGCTAAACACAGTTGAAAGAAAAATAAAAAACCAAACAAAGAGTTCACCAATCCCTAGAATCTGAAGAAATGCTATGAAAATATAAGGTAAGCATAGATTCAGAGCAATCAAATCAGACCATAAATGAAACCTTAAATCCCTAAAAAAGTGAACATAGAAAATGAATAAAATCGAAGAGATTCTATAATTACTTAAAAGGCGAGACTTCAAATCCATCTAAAATAGAGGCTTGCACATTCAATTCCCTTTTATAGAGAGAGAGAGAGAGAAACGCAGGGTGTTAAAAGAGTTAAATAAAAGAAAGAGAGAGACCCTACACAAGATAACGGCGAAGGATGCTGGTATTAAAGGATCATTGAAGATTTCTTCACATATCTAAGCACGAGAAGATACTTATTTGACGAACTTGTTCGATGTGCCATCCAATTGAAGCGCTATCTCAACTTCCTCTCTTCTACTACCATCATCTTCTTATTGTTCCCAATTTCTAGCTCCATGTTCGCTCAATTTACATGAAACCCAACTCTATCTCCTTCTTAAAGAAGGAAGTGAAGAATAAGATTCAGGAAGGAGAACAGAAAGATAGGAACGAAGATAGTGCTTACGTATGGTGGAAAAAGAGAATGACATCATAGATGGAAAGAGCTGCTAGTAAAATTAAATCGAAAATCCTAGAATGCTTAATTTATGAAATCGTTATCGAATGACTAACAGGAACCCTAAATGGAACTACAACTGAAGAATGAGAACTCACCGTTTATGATTTTCGATGTTCGAGAGAGAGATTCAGAGTCTCATAACTTTGCAACAAAAAATACTAAAATGCCCTTAATTTATCAATGAAATTTGATTTTCAATGGAAATTTAGCAACGAAATTCTATTTTCGTTGCTAAGTGACCAACGAAATTCTATTTCCATCGCTACAATTTCGTTGCAAATTTCTATTGTAAAATTTTGGCATGAATAGTTCCCTCTATCGTTAGTAATGGAAGACAATGATTTTCCATTTTTGTTAATAAAGCAAAAAATCCCATCAATTTTAGCAATGAAATTTTATTTTCGTTGCTAATTAGCAATGAAAATCAAATTCCATTGCTAATTAAATTTTATTTCCTTGCTAATTAAACATTCTTGTAGTATCTTCAATGGATCGTCAAGGAGCAATTCCTCTTGTATTGCCATATTGCACTCATTAATAGCATCTACAAAAACACTACTTTAAAATCACATTAAGGATGCTTCATCACTCTATTCACATCGAACACTATTTCTTCTTCATTGAATAAAAGAGTGATGACTTGGCCATGTATATCAATCAAAGCTCTTGCTAGGTTTATGAATGGTTTTCCTAATATAAGTGGCACATTTTTATCTTCCTTCATCTCTATAACTACAAAATCCATATAAAAGATAAAGTTGCCAACTTTCACTAGCAAATCCTTGATAATTCTTTTTGATTTCTTCATTGATATATCTGCTAGATGAAGCATCATACGAGTCTCTTTAATATCTCCTAAGTTCAATTTCGTACAAATTGAATAGGGCGTTAAATTTATACTTGCACCAAGATCACAATAGGTATTACCAACAAAATTATCTCCCAACTCTCAAGGTAAAGTAAAACTATATGGATCCTCTAATTTCTTAGAAATTTTATTAGAAATTAAAGTGGTACAATTTTTCTAAAAGTTAAACAGTCCTTACCTCTTCTAGCTTTTTCTTATTAAAGCAAAGTTCCTTCATAAATTTTGTATACTTAGGTATATAAAGTAAAGCTTCAGCAAATGGCAAGTTTACATGCAATTTCTTAAATATATTTGTAGACACTGGGGACTGAGTAGGCTTTTGTCAAGGTTACCTAATGTGAAAAATTGCTTTTTTAAAGATAGCGAATTGAGGACAGTGAATTCTTTTTGTGTTGAATTTTTTTTTGAAAAAATGTTTTAAAGTATTTTTGTATTTGATCTGAGTAACCAAGTGGAACAGAGGATCGAATAATGAGAAATGCCTTTAGTTTAGGGTTTAAAAGACAAATTAAGCAAGTTCCTAGCCTTGCAAACCTGTGCACAGGGCTTGTACACCCTTGCACTCAAGGTGAATTGCACTATTTAATCTAATGTCAGGATTTTTTCCATTTTTGACGTTGTACGACCTTACACAAGGGATACAAGATCGTGCATTACAAGAATTTTATCTTTTCAAGCAAGTGGCCTTAATTAAGTAATTGGGATGTACGCCCATACATTCATGATGATACAACTGTATGATCCAAAAGTGGGTGAATTCTGATAAAGCAAGTAGGCAAGTGGCTGACTTTTTGAATGTATGCCCGTTTATATCTCTATGCACACCTGATATATAGTTTTGGTCGATTTCTTTACAGGGGGTTAGAAGTTAGTATTGCTTTCATAAAAAGTTTTCAAAAGGTTCATAACTGAAAAATGGTTTTTGGCACTTAGTTCTTGATACTTTTCAACTGCTTTTTGATTATTTCAACATATTAAAGGTCCACGAATTTGACATTTAATAGTCCAATCGAATAAGTACACTAAAGGTAAGTCCTCGATCCCTTTCTCTTTACTATAAAAGGCTTTTTGACCGTCAATGGAAAATATCATATAAATATTTATAATAAAAAATTTGGATATTTCATTAATAACACTAGACCAAGATCCACATTTTTCCTAGAAAAATCACATGTAAAAATTAGCTTTTAGTAACATAAATGATTTTCGTATATAATTAAATAACACGAGACATTTCTTAAATAAAATTTGGACTGGCAAGTCCCTATCTTCCAATCATCACAATGAAATCATAATCCACAAGCGAGGACAAAAATCCTCACTAAAGAAGGTCACAATAACTTGCCTAATTTATGAATGTCTTTGCTATTTAAATTCTATGCCATGATTTACTGATTTCTTACATGATTGGTTATGCCTTTAATTTTTATATTTGCTCTAATCTTACATGAAAGAAAAAGGGATAACATAATTAATCTGAAGGCCATTATGTCACATCTATCAAAGGTAAAATAAGAGCGGAGTTTCAAACCTTCTTTGGATTTTTGGCCTCAGGAGGTTGGAACACCCTTTTTCCCAATGTTTTATTAGCTGAGTAAGGGAGTCATTAACTATCTATAAGGACTCATCAAATCTGCAGCCTGCAACCTCCATATCTGCTTTAAGGCCCCGTACCTCCATTTGTAAGCTCTGAACGATCGCTGGTAAGGTTTAGAGGGACTATACTACCTTAAGTATGGTAGGTAATTTTTGCTTCTAGCATTTACTAGATGTATCTAGTGTTACCAACCTCATAGAGAAGTCATCTGATGGAGTCGCTGAAGGTGCCTGTGTAGGCAATGGTGGAACTGATTATTAAGATCAATATGGATGCCCCCGGGTGTATATAAAGTGGAGGAGCTAAAAAAGATAATGCTTCTAGATTTTAGTAAGGAGAAAACCTCATAGCTGGTAAAGTCTGGTGTCTGATAGGAGATCTGGAGTGTAATGGTATCTATATATGGTGACCCGCCCAGGAGATCTTTTATATCAAAATACATACCAAACTTGTAATTTAAGTGGATGTCTGCCTGCCCCTTATGGCTCATGGGGATTATTTGCCTAGTCTTCCTGCCAAGACAGCTATGTTGGGGGTACCTGAGGATCTACTGGTGCCTCCTCTGGTGCCTAATCCTATCCATCTCCTTCAGCTACTGCATCTGGAACTATAGGATCTATGCCACACCTCTATCGAGTCTCGGATACTATAAGCAATCTATACTGGCCTTTTTTCCACTCTATAGGCTCCACCATACTCATTATGATCACCGCCTGTAGGTCTATGTAAATTCTCTCTAGGACTAGATCATCGAAATCCTTCTTGCGCACCCCGAGGAATACCAATAGTCTTGTGATGACTCTTTCCACACACACCTAGGTCCCTGGTGTGGTGCCTACCCTAGTCAACATCGTGATGATCTCATGGGTGATATCTATATGATAACCTTCCTGCATTCCTCACAAGTTGGTAATATTTGTTAAATTAACATTACCTGGACTTCCCCTACGTCCCAGATATGAGGCAAATAAGACTTTCTAGAGGTACCGATATATTTAAAGAGCTAACATCATGCTCTTCACCTTGTCTGGGTAGTATACAACCTTTAACAGTGTCACAACTCTCCATCAATCCCTATTTATAAGCCTAGGCAGTGTGACTGTACCCAATCCACTTGGGAGCCCTATGACCTCTATGAATCGATACCTTGTGATTCTATAATGGATACCCAGGGTCCAAAACTAGATGACCCCTTCCTATGAGTCTAAACACTGGTATCCTCCATACCTCAGCTAGGACCTTCCTGGTCACATCTAGATATGTCCAAAAAGTTAGGACGAAAAAGTCTATCTAGCCTACCATAGCTAGGAGTCTATCAGCCTCCTGTAATAATCCAAACTCCTCAAGGAACTGTCAGGACATAAATCAACTCAACCTATATTGAACTAGGCCAAGGGCTCAATATCCCATGGCCTATTTGGGTTCATGTAAGTTGGTATAGGTCGGGATGGCTAGTGATGTGTTATCCTACGAGGCATCCTCAAAGAAATGTCATCTATTAGTTCGAGATTTAACTTAAGTCACAAGCAAGTTAAAATGTTACAATTATATTAAACTAATGTTTATAGCTAATCTACATTAGGAAAGTTTGACATACAATACATGCTTTGCGAGAATTTTAAGTAAAAGGTTGGGCAGTATTCTGGCTAAGAATGTGGTTGCCCTCTACACAAGAGAGGATTTTACACACAATATATAGGCTATAAATACAATTATTAACAACTTGACATTTCTTATTTTTTGAGAAAAATAAAATTTTGATAGTATCCCAGCTAGGAATGGACTCCCTCCTACATAGGAACCCATTTACAATGTAAAAGCAAGCTATAGACCATTATGGCTGACAAACAACATGTATAAGAATAATACATATTTTATGAGAATTTTAATAAAATTTGGGTAGCATTCTGACTAGGAATATGGCTGCCTCTTACACAAAAGATACATTTAAAAGCAAAAAAACAAGCCATAGGCCAACATGGCTACCAAACAACATGAATTCAAATTATTATTCACATGGTGCAAGTAAAACAAGTGCATTTAAAACACAAAGGTTGCATATACATTATTGCTAAAATAGTGGGATTATTGATTTACGTGCTTATACTTATGGCTTTTAATTATCTACAGTATCATGCAAAATTAGTTTGGCAATTAAACTACATAACTTAAATTGTAAGGCATTATTGATTTCTAATAAACAAATAAAAATACAAACTAAATAATGAGTGTTCGCATCCATCATGCTTAAAACTAGAGTTTTATAGCCTAATCTACATTCTAACTATGAATTAAAATGACAAAATAAAGAGAAAATAAATTAAAAAATTAAATGTTACTTACTTAACGAAGATGAAAGAGAAAAAGGAAGAAAAACTAAAAAAAAAGATGCTCTCTGAAGTGCACTTCACTTAAAGTACTTTGTAGGCGTAAACGACTTGAAAAATGAACGTTAGAGGAGAAAGAAAAGCTTGAAAAATCAAAGAAAGAACTTGAACATTGGCGGTTATGGAGATTTGTCAAAAAATTAAAGAAGAAATAAGTTTTTACAATGGTAACTTCTCTCCTTCTAGGGTGATCAAAATTACTTCTACTCCTACTTTTTTAATATTTACAGCTCCATCGAAGTATATCTGCAAACCTTGGACTGTTATGTTTGCTACATTTTCATCAGAGAATTCATTGGTCATCTTTTCACCCACTAATGATTGGTTAAGTAAGAATTCTGCTATCGTTCTTCCTTTGATGGTCTCCTTAGTGATGTACTCTATATTAAATTCTTGCAAGAGAATCAACCACCTCTCCATCTTTTCTAACAGTGAAGACACTTATTGTAAGTATCTGAGAGGATTCTCTTTTGCCACGGCTTGTATTTTGTAAGAATAGAAGTAGTGTCTCAGCTTTTTTTATTCCCATAGTACTGCCAAATAGATCTTTTAAACTTTTATATACTTCACCTTATAGGGGAGAAACTTTCTTCTGAGGCAGTACACCATATACTCAATCCCAAAGTCATCCTCTTATGCCATCATAGCCCTACCAAACTATATTCTATTGCCAAATACAAAATCAAAAGCTTAGCTGCTAGAGTTGATCTTAATACCTATGGATGTAATAAGTAATTTTGAATGGTATCAAAGGCTTTTTAGTAATGCTCATTCCAAACTACAGGCTGGTATTTTCTGAGCAGCTTAAATATTGGTTCGCAGATACATGTTAACTTCGCAATGAATCTGTTAATATATTGAATCTTACCTAAAAGTCCTCTGACTTTTTTCTCTTTCTAGGGCACTCACTCCCTAATGGATTTCACCTTATTAGAATCTACTTATATACCTCTATGGCTTACCACATGACTTAAAAGGTTACCTGAAGTAATCCCAAAGATACACTTCTTAGGGTTGAGGCAAAGATTATACTTGTTGATCCTCTAAAAAAGCTTCTCTAATGCCTTGAAATGTCCTTCCCTAGTGACTGACTTGATCATCATATAATCTACATACACCTTTACTTCCTTATTGATCAATTCATTCAGTATCTTAATTGCCATTCTCTGATAGTAGCACCAGTATTTTTAAGTCCAAAAGGCATGACCCGATAGGTATAAGTATCCCATTCAGTTATGAAATCTATTTTAATTCTATCCACTATCTTATTCAGAATCTAGTTATACCCAGTGTACCCATCTATAAAATTATACATGGCACAAGTTATTGCACTGCCAACCAGAACATCTATATGAGGCAAGGAAAAATCATCCTTAGAATAAGCCTTGTTAAGATCTCTATAGTCTACAAAAACCCTCACTCTTCCATCTTTCTTTGCTACAGGAACTGTGTTTGCTAGCCATGTAGGGTGTTGGACTTCCATTAAAAATTTAGCCTTTATTTGCTTCATGGCCTCATCTTTTACCTTCTCAGCTAATTCTGGCCTGAGCCTCTTTAGCTTCTATTTAATTGGCTTATACCCAGGATATGTTGGAATGGCATGTTCAACAACTTCTTGATCTATTCATGGCATATCTTCATAGGTCCAGGCAAAGACTATTTCATATTTTTTCAATATTCTCTCAAATTTTTCTCTCTCTTTAGGAGTTATATTTGATGCTAGTAAAATTTCTTTTGGATTTTTTTTATTTCGAGATTAAATAAACATGTGGTAGTTGAGTTAATTTCAAATATGAAAGTTTTATGATTATGATCATGCATATTTCAATTAGAAGAAACATCACACAAGTAAGCAAAAATTATTTATCTCATTAATGTATTCAAAAGAGCAAACATTGTTCTCATTAAAAAGTTTAGGAATATAAACAATATCAATAAAAGTATCGTCTCTAATCTTATCTACATCAGATGTCCCTCCTACCTTTAGATTAGCCTTAGGTGGTTCCTCATCCTCTATCTTCTATTTGTCTCTTAGCTGGGTGGCCAGTAACTTCCTTGTTATAACTTTTTCTAGTATTTCTTTATCATAGGCAAAATTTTGTAGCAAAATTTCTTCATACCAAAAAACTTTGATTAGATGATCTCTTGTTCCCAATTGAGGACATCATTGAACATCTTAAATCTCAACACCAGCTCACCTCCTATCATCTGAGACTCGTTCTTTCCACAATACAAGAAAAGACCCAAAGTTAACATGAAACTCTAAAAAATATGGGGGATCCCTTTAACTGTTTCCTTTTTCTTACCCTTCTTATTGAAACTTACAAATCCTAACCCCTTCTTGTCTTTCCATCCCTTGGCAGTTATGATAGTTTGAAGCCCTTGGGAATTCTTATCCAAACTAGCACCAGGTAGAAAATTCATCTTCTTAAGCATATTAACCACTTGAGGGCTATCGAGAAAGCTACCCTAATTCTCTTCGTCATTGATAATTGACAAATGAAACCTGTTGAATGGCTATTTGGCTATTTCAAATGTAAATACCTGGTTCTCCCTTACAGCTTTGATAGTAATACTTGACCTTCATGGGGAATCTTAATCATTTGATGCAATGTGGATGGCACCCCTCTCAACTTATGGAACCACAGTCATCTAAGAAGTATAGACAAATTAGCTGGGATAGGCAAGACTACAAACTTAACTTCAGTTTCGGTAGGACCCATCTTATTACTGCCTTAAAGGTTTCTGCAACTTGCCTTTTAGAGTTATCATATGTAGAGATGGTCAAATCAGACTTGGTTAACATGTTCTTATTTAATCCAAAGGCTGGGATTACCTTCGAGGGGCACACATTAATTGAGGAGCCATCATCCACCATCACACAGGTGATGTGCTTTCCATTAACTTTGGCCTTGAAGTAAAGGGGACAGTTATGATTCCTTCCATTTATGGGTAAGTCAGCATCAGAGTACATGATATTTTTACCAGTTCCTCCCCTAACCAAGTTTAGTAACCTAAAAGGCTAAATAATGGTAGCCACAGTAGACTTGCTCAAAACCTCCACCAGTTTCTATCTATGTGAAGGAGATTACCTCAATAAGTCTCAAAATACCTATCTAATATCAACTGCTTGATTATCTGATCATCCTTAATTTCCTTCTCTATAGGCACTACAGGAGGAGTCAGATGCCTTTCAACCTCAAAAGCCACTCTTCCACTCCTCGTGATCTCTTTCACCTTCTTCTCTTCTTGTACTTCCTTCTCACACTTATTGGCCAAACTCTGTATATCAACGGGCACCAAAGTCCTTTCATCCTCACTCTCTGTGGGAGTATCCCAATAGTTAATCATAAAAATTGGCAGATTTTCTTCATTTGACTTTGTTACTTTAAGGGCGGAGTGAGTAATAGCCACATACTCATTCCTATACAAATCCTTCATCACATACCACTCAAGTAAGCTTGATCCAATCATATACATTAGAGGGGGCACAACATTGTAACATCCCTTTTCTTATCTCTCTTCTCAGGATTTGAAATCTGTTTGCTATTTATTAAATCCTGAATCTAATTCCTTAGAGTGAGATAATAATCAAACTAGTACCCCATGTGCTGATGGTATGCACAATACTAGTCTTCTCTATGGTAAGGAAACCTCTAACTTTTTGCAGGTCTCGGTGTCAAAGGTTGCAGCTTTCCTTCTTTAACCAACCTATACAAAACCCATAACAGTGATTTACCCAGGTCAAAATAGTGCATTTGACTAGCCTCTATAGTGGACACCTTTGTAGCCTTTCCAGCTCTATTGTATGTACTACTATTTCCCACAGCCTTATTATTACTGAAATTCCTCCTTGTATTCTCACTATTAGCCCTTTTGGCTAAATACTCTCCTTCAGCCTCTATGGCTATATCCTTTAAGGACTCCCAGTCCTTTAAACTTTTTATCTTTAAACCACCCCTCAAATAGGGATTTGCATTTTGGATGAATAGTCTAATCTAATTAGCTATCTCAAGTTTTCTTTTCATTTCCAGCACCCTGTTCTTCCACCTGGTGAGGTACTCATGGAAAGACTCATCATGCTTCTACTGAAGTAGCTCGAGATCTTTCAAGGTGACCTCCATTCTCATGCTACAGTCATATTGCTTGAGGAACTCTTCCATCAACAAATCCCAATCCTTCTTAATCTACCTATTTGATCCATGGTACCAATCTATCATAAGTCCAGTCAAACTTAAGCAAAAGTACTCTACCTTTTGCTTGTTAGACAAAGTGGTGCCTTTTATGATCAATATGTATAGTTTGATATGCACTGAGGGATCTAGGGTACCATTAAATCTCAATAGATCAGGCATCTTGAACCTTTAAGGTAGTGTTTTATCTCCATTCAAATCTCTATCTTTAAGGTTTATCGCTCTACCAGTAGTTAACAACCTAAACATGGCTTTAATCTTTTCTTCCATTTTTCTAAAAGCTAGATCCTTAGCACTAGGAGCTCTCATTTTTATATTAATAACAAGAGGGATATGCTATTCATCCTCCTCTTTAATAAAATTATTCTCAGAGTCATGCCTCATTTCCCTTATAGATGGGTCTCAAAGCACAGTAGCATCAACTGCAACAACATTCCCAATATGTATCGGCTTCATTGTCTCACGAGTAGGCGATATAGGCTGAGTTTTAACATTAGGTGCTATAGAATCCATCATCCTATAACTATAGAATCCACCACCCTATAGATCATAACCAACATTCTTTCCTTAAACTCTTGTAGATGTCTATTGAGCCTTCGGTCTAAGTCATCCTTCACTATTGAAGGCCCAGTAGGAGTAACATTCAACCTTTCCTTTAGAAATGAAAACCTACCAGTGGCATCATTAGTCACTTTCCCAATCTCATTCCTCCTTTTAATCTCATTCTCCCTTTTGTTCTCCATGTCTAAATTGATTTCTTGATTATTTTCTAATAACTAGTTTGAACCCCATTCGAAACTAATCTCTAAACCTAAATCTAAACTTGAGTATGATCTTGGCAATCTGGATATGGATCTATGAACCCAGCACCTGTCTGACTTTGGACCACCTAAATTAGTTTATGATGGCTAAAAAAGTCAAATGTTAGGAATGATGCATGAACATGGTATATATATATAATGCATGAATGTAATGCATGGTTTGGTTAGGAATCAATCACAACCACACACAAGTATAACAATAGCCTTCCAACCTTATTTCTCCCACATAAAAGGTTGTGTAGTTTCTTTCCTAGGTGGGCTTAGCCCATGGGTCAATAGGGTACCTAATGGATATGTATGGTGCATAGTGAAAAATCGACAACATAACCTCTCTAATTGAAAGTGCAAGCGTATGGATTTTTACCATTATATATTTTGACTAACTCATAATAATCGAGTTAGGCCCTTTAGGGCATGTTAGCCTTTGCATGGTACCCTCCTAATTATTTTGAATTCAATCAATACATAAGGGTCCATATAGCAAATGAAAGATTATTATGGTTATACAACTAGGGAAAGTTGTTATTATCATTACATAGGCTTGAGTCAAAGGTGATGAGACTTTAATGCTACCTAAGCATGGTTCCTACCAATAGGTGTAGCTCATCGTGAGCATGATGACCGATGGTCATCATTTTATATACTATTTGATACTAGACTTAGGTTGGTTAGTCTTCTTGATACCTCCCTACATTAAGTGAATGTAAGGCGCACTTTAATAGAGCACTAGGGCTAAAAGAGGATGCCTAGATTAATTATAAGGCTCTAAGATGAATGCAAGAAATGCTATTTAGAAAAGAGATAAGATTAATAACAAAATTCATTTATAAAGAACTTAACCAAGATGCCTTTCGGAGCAAGGTCTTTTTAGTCCCCAGAGGAATCACCACTATGTTGCACACTGGAGCCTTTCGCTCATTTAACTCATAAATTGTTCACTTTGAAATAAAAGGGGTTCAAATTCAAATTATTATTGGTAGAATCTACTAATAGGCTCAAAGAGGTAGGTGTCATGGAGTCACCATCCAACAGGATGTTGGGAAAGGAATCTTTACCTTTTTGATGTCAAAATAGAGATTAGTGTTCAAAACATCACTCTTGTTAGGCACCTTGTTTAGGTGTTGTTTTATAATTGGGTTTTAAAATTAATCCACTCCCCTCTCTCACATGATGTAAGCAATGAAATTTAAAACGTCCCAATCAAGTAAGAAAGTAATAATTAAAAATAAAATAAAATAAAATCCTACTTAAGTTGTTGCATAAGCAAATCTTCCTAGAGAAAATAATATACAAAAGGAAAAAATTATACATAAAATGGGCTATTGGTTAGTTTAGGAACATTGGTTCCGTCATGCATATTTAGAAAAAGGCTTTTATTACATGTTATGTGGATTTGGGCTAAAAAATTGGACATTGGTCTATATTTTGGAGAAAACTAATTTATTTGATAGGAAATGTTTTTGGTGTGTTTTCCTCTCACTGTGCCTGACAAATCATTTTGTTACTAACTATTACAACCCAAAAAAATAATACAACCAAAATGAAATATCAAAAGGAACGAATGAAATTAAATAAGAAATAAAACCATAAGAAATAAATAAGAAATGATAATTAACTAGAATATCTACACAATGGAGATGGCAATCAGCCGGAGAGCATGAATTTCCATGTAAAAATCACATAAAACCTCTATAGCCAAAATTACCAAATACTTGGAAAATCACAAAAAAGGTGAATTAATTAGATTCGTTAAATAACACATTAAAGATAATCGCAAATTTGTTAATATGAACATAAGAGGTTTAATTACAGAAATAACTCATACAACATTCAAATTGGATCGAAAAATGCACAAATACCATAAGAAATCAATAAATAATACAATAATACATAAAAAAAACCATAAAATATACAAGGAAATACCCTAAAATATCCTCACAGATGCCCAAGGAAAGCGAGGGATGGCCTAATAGATAGTAAAGGATGAGCCAAAAAATGGGATGGTGATGTCCCATCTGTCGAATGGTGGATGACCATTTACTAGCTCATCCACCCGTCCGTCACTTCTAGACAGAACCAGAAAGTGCAGAAAATTAGCAAAAATACAAAAAATCATGCAAAGTATATTTATAACCAAATCATGCTAAAACATGTTAAAAGCACACAATCATACATTAAATGCATTAAAATCATAGAAATATAAAATTTAAAGAATATATAAAAAGCTTTACATATTCATCAATGGAGGAATATCAAAGGTTTTATCATGCTTCCAATCAATTAAACAATTTAGAAGCCAATCACACCTTAGTGTTCATACATATCATTCACATATAGCAGTAAAAAATTGTATTAAAACCATGCTAAATAATAATGTGAACATATGACTGAAATTATAGAGAGAGAAAGTAAAGAGAGGCCTAGAATATTACCTTTAGTATATACTTTAACTCTATGATCTTTGTAGTCTAGATCCCTACTTCAATCCATGCTTTTTGATTTTAAAAAATATCATGAAATCTATTTTTTGAGTGTTTGTAATCAAAAGAATGATTGCTAGAGCCAAGGTTTAGAGAGAGAAATTGATAACCTTCTTCTTTTCGAAAGTTGCTCTAAAAAAAGTGATTTCCCCCTTTTAAAAACCCTAAGTTTTTTTAGTTTTATACCTAAGGAAGAGTTAAAGTTGAAATCCAACTCAAAAACTCCCAAATCAGGAGATAAAATCCCCCAAATTTGTAATAAAATAATTGTTATCCCTACTTCCTTTTTAAAAGTCTGGAAAAATGGGAAATCCTAGGTTTCGAGTGAGGGATTGGCATCCCTCAATGAAGGGCGACTGTCCCTCATCACTAACCCATAGTTTCCTAAAACAATCCCCCAATTGGACCACAAAAGAGAGAGGTACCTATAGGCGAGCACCTTTCAAGTGACAGATGGATGTCCATCGCCATCAAAGGTCTGAATCGAGGCATTTATGCACACTTTGCTAAAATGCTTGAAAACATTTGCAAATACTTGAAAATTTATAAAAATCTTTGAGAAAATATGGAAATTCACGATTAGAGCTTCGGGATCCGAACCTACTATCAGTAATATATTGTATCATCATCATCAAGTAACCCTAATCTAGGCTGCTCGGGTCATGATGTCTACAAATTATTTTTCCCCTCTTTTATCTTCATGTTCTACAGTTTCTTACATTTTCTCCTTCTCACTTCTCATTTTCTCTCATCTTTTCTACAATTTTTTTAGTTTTCTCTCTTATTTTATTCTCTCTTCACTATATTTGATTTTTCTTTATGCTATTATCTTAGAGATTCGATATTTTGCTATTATATTCATAATGGTGCATCAAAAAACTATAGGGAAAAAAGGTAAAGGGAAGGTTGTTGCAACATCTTCTTAAGATCAAGGTACTACGATTCTCTCTCGTACATTTAAATGCCTTTTTCCAATTTTCTCTGAAGAATAAGGTATAAAATTCAAATTCTTTTCTCAGACAGATATAGTAGGAATGTGGTATCTTTATTTTGATTTGTTAGGAACTTTAAGGCTTTCTCAAGATTTTGGAAAATACTTAAAATACATGAAATGGGAAAATTTTACACTTATAGAGTTTCCTATTAGGAGGGAATGGGCATTAGAGTATTTTTTTGTAACTTGAAATATGTGGATGATAGAAAATTTCAATTGCAGTTTAGGAATGATTTTATAGAGTACCCATTTGGTTTTAATGAAATTCATGAGCGGTCTGGTTTTTCATTAAATGGCCAACAATTTATTCCTTAACATTTTATGGCCTCTGATACCTAAAAAAAATAACTGGACTAAGTCATTTTGACACTAAAAACTCCACTAATAGGTTGATTAAAAATGAGGCTATACTTTTGTTCTATAAGTATTTATGTCATACTTTGTTTAGGCATGTTGAGAGTAACAAGGTCCAAGCCAAGGACTTGTTTGTCTTGTCTTTAGTGCAAAATAAGAAAATTGTTCCATTTTTTTTATTTTTAATGGTTTATATAATGCTTTTATTTCTAAGAACAAATCTATAAGATGGGATATATGGTAACTGGGATAGTATTAGGTTATTTGGGGCACTTGTCCAATTTTGAGCCTGATGAACATGGTAAAATAACAATACTGGATGTCAAGTTTTTAAGGAATTCTCAGTTGATGAAGATAGGAGAGTAGCCTCCAATTTTCTTTTTCGTTTGATGAACACAATAAGAAGTCTGGCCTAGGGAAAGGAAAAACACCTACTACTGCTATTGAGAAAGATGATAGTGAGGATTTTGAGGATGATGAGAAGGCTGAGGATGAAGTATTGGCTGCTGAGGCTAGAGAATGAGGTAGTATAGTAGGTTGGCAGTAGGTCCTACATCAATTGAAGGTTATGGATAAGGCAAATAAAAATTATGTTGTGAAGGTTGATAATATAGACTTAGATAAAGGAGTTGAGTAAGAGCCATCAGAGTTTGAGTAGGAAGTTGACAAGTTTTTTCCATAAGCAGAATGTGGAATTCACCCCTTCTACATCTAGTTCTTTAAGTGGTGCTTCTTAAAGGGTAGTTTCCTTTTTTTATTTTAGTTTTATATATTGTTTGTGTTTGTTTTTATGTTGTATTTCTTTGTTGAACTTTTAGATTGTGCATGTTTCTTACACAATGAGGACATTGTGTCATGTAAGTGTGGGAAAGCTAGGTTGTTTTCAATATTTGTATTTTAGGTTGCATGTTAGTTTGTGTGTTTTTAGAGCCTTAATATTTGATGATCTTTCGGGACATTTTTATGAAATTTCTTGCATTTTAGGATTATTGGTCTAGTTGATGAAAATTTTGGGGAATGTTGTTGGATTTCTTGTTTTAGTATATTGTTTGCACTTATGAAGGGTTATTATTAGGCAAATTACTTTGGTATAGGTTCTTTTTAAGTTATGTTTCTTTATACATGTCTCTTTGATTGAGTTAATAAAGCATTGCTTAGAGTGGTTGTGAATTTTCACTTTGTGAGCTTTTAAGTCTTTTGATGATACAGTTTTCTTATGAGAGAACCCTTTTATATCATATAATCTAGAACTTGTTGTGAGTAAGTTTCAAGATTACATTTAGTATAAGTTGTGCATAAAACGTGATAAGGGCATTAGAATTAGCCATTTTAAATTGCATAAAAAAACCAACCTTTTGACTTTAGATAGCAAATTTTAAACCATTAGCCATATTTTCTTGTATGATAAGCACATTGTTAGCCTTAAATTCTTTTTGAATGTTTAACTTTTCTTTTAGTACCCTTTTTGTGAGAGGATTAATTTTTATTATATCATTTGAGACAAATTTAATTTATTTGTATACATGATATTAGTTTTTGATCCCTTTACATATAAGTTCAATAGAACAAAAGACAGAAAAATTAAAAAGAAGAAAAATCAAGAAAAGAAAGAGAAATAAGAAGAAAGAAATAAAAAGAACAGGATACAAAAGAAAAAACATAAAGTTGTAGACATGAATAAAAGGGGACTAGAGCAAAAATAAGTTAGAATTCTCATGTATCATGCTATGTCTTAGTTTGTAAGTCTCATGTGATGTAGTAATTTCTTTTCTTCTCCATAACTTAAGCTACTTAACCAAAAATTATTCCTACCCTAACCTAGGCCAAGTTACAACCTATGTAAAGACCCTTTGATTTTGTGCATTGATTTATGCTAGTAGTGAAGGTGTTTACTTGTTTACAAGCTTATGATATGTATTGGTATATTAAGAGATTGAGTGAAACACTAGCCTACTAAATATTTATGTCATGTAAGGAAAACTGTTTGCTTGAGAGAGAAGTTAATTTAGGTAATGTGACATTTACAATGATTGGTACATGTTGTAAGAAATTCTATTTTTAAGGTGTTTGTATTTTGGGACTTTGCATTCTCATGATTCTTTGGTTAATTGTATATGGATATTAAAGCTTGCATATTCATGATATTGCCTGGAAATTTATTGACATAGACTAATGGATTGTTAGATAAAAGTTGTTTCATTTATCACCAAACATTTATCAAGCATGTAAGCTCCATGATATTGTTGTGTTTTGTTTTGTTTCTTGTATTTTAAGTTTTTACTTAGGGACAAGCAAAGGTTTAAGTGTGGTAATTGATGTGAGTAGTATAGTTTATGTTAATTTAGTATTTTATGACTATGTTTGTTGAGTAAGTGTTCAATTTTAATTATTTTTGTGCGATATTTAGTATCTTTATGTTCTTGTGTGAGTTTAGGAGTAAAGTGGAAAAAGCTAGGAGAAAAAGGAAAAATTAAGGAAGGAAGCCAAGTCTCTGTCGTGGGCATGACATCCACCGCGAGCACGATATAAGAAGGAAGGAAGAAAAGTTAAAGAAGAAGAAAGAAGTCAACACAGAGGGAGCATGCTCTGTTGCAAGCATGACAACAATAGATGTTTGGAAAGTTAATTTTCAAAAGACACTTCAGGAGGCATGGTCTTCCACCAAAGGTTGTATACCTCTGAAAGGGTATATGAAGATATGCATTGCTTTGGTAAGAGATATAAAAGGCATGGAAGATTTGAAGAAAGGGAGAGTTTTTTCAAATGATAGAAAGGAATCAAACATTTTATTATCTTTCTATAAGAAGTTAGAAAAATTTATCATTTGAAGAAAAGACAAAAAGCAAAGAAGAAGAAGACCTTTTTAATGAGTAAATGATTAAGAGATCACCTTTTATTATCTTTCATTTATTTTTTCTTCTTTGTAAATATTATGAGTTATGTTTAAGAACTTAAACAACTTTGTTAATATTTGCTTATTCTTATTAATAAAAATAATTTTTTATTGTAGAATTTTCTATTAGTATTTTATGCATGACCATTGTAAGTGAGAGTATAGTTCGAGAGATATATTCTTTCTTAACGCTAATAGAAATTCATTGTCTTAACATTGAAAGAGAGATCAAAATGTTAAGATGATTGTTATAAGTTGATTGTTATTCTTAAAATATGTGTTTATGATTAACTAACTCATTAATGAGAGTTAAGGGTTATAATTATATTTGCATTTTTAGGCATTCTATTTCATGTCGAGAGAGTGAATTAGAACCTTATTCCAACTTGACTTGCATTATAAAGGTTGCATTTTAATCAAAAGAATAACATCAAGTTTCATATTTGTCAACTCATATAATTAAGTTTATTCGTCTTCTTTGATTATAAATAAAGTAGGTTTAATTAATATCTTAGTATTAGTATAACATTAGTAGTTTAGTTTTACAACCAAATTATTGAACATTGTAAACAAGATTGAGATTAATTCATAGTGTGTAATAACTAAATAGTTCCTTGTGGGAACAATAAATTAAATACTAATAGGTAAACTGTGCGGTTGCGGATTTAGCACAACATGTTACTACATTCGCCTTACCTAGTTGATACTCCATAGTGCAATCATAATCCTTTAATAATTCCATCCATCTCCTCCATCTCAAATTCAACTCCTATATATGCTAGAATGTAGTTTAAACTTTTATAATCTATGAGTATTTTAAATGTATCCACATAAAGATAATGTCTCCAAATTTGTAATGCATGAACTATTGCAGTTAATTCTAAGTTATGGGTGGAGCAATTCATCTCATATGTCTTTAATTGATAGGATGCATAGGCAATCACCTTTCCATTTTGAATTAACACACACACCTTAAACCTTGCTTTAAAGCATTAGTATACACCACAAGTTCACCACTACCTGAAGGTAACACTAAAATTGAAGGTTAAGTCAATCTCTTATTTAATTCTTCAAAACTCTATTAACATTCATCACTTCACTAGGATACAACCCCTTTCTCAACAACCTAGGGGCCCTACTATCATGGAAAATCCTTTAATAAACCTCCAACAATAGCCTGCTAAACCTAAGAAACTTCAAATTTTAGTCACATTCCTAGGTGGTTTCCACTCCATAATTGCCTTTACCTTTACAGGATCAGGCATAACCCCATCCCCATCTACTATATGGCCTAGTAAAACTACTTGATCCATCCAAAACTCATACTTACTCAATTTAGCATACAAATCATTCTCCTTTAAAATTTTTACAACTATTCTGAAATGTTATTTATGCTCTTCTCTATTCCTAAAGTCCACTAAGATATCATCAGTAAAAACCACAATGAATTGATCTAAAAACTCATGAAATGTGTGGTTCATCAATGCCATGAATGCAGCAGGTGCATTGTTTGTAACACCCTTATCTGAACAATCTCTTCCGATACAAAATTTAATCGATAAGCCAAAAATACTTTTTTTTCAACTTAACCAAAATAATCCATTGATTGTCGATACTTATTCACTATTTAAATTCATACATTTAACTTATCAACTCATAACTATTTAAAACACTATTTATTTCATTAAAATGTGGCAGCACAAAGTCTATAAATTACTAGCCTCTTGAAAAATTAGACAAAACTCAGCCTTTCAGAGGCACAATAGTTTATAACAGTACATCTATGCATTCCAACCATTCATTCACAATTTAAACACATCCACTCAAAACACTTCCTGACAAAACACAAATTTATAGTCAAATCAATCTATTGAATAAATACAGTTCCATCTTATACTTCCATTATCTAAACATATACATGCCAAAAGTACTAAATAATATAATTGTTTTTTCTCTTAAATCTTTGCTCTACTGTGTACCATGCTCCATCTCCTCTTTAGGACCTACACGCAGTAAACACCACGTGCTAAGCACTAAATATGTTCAGTGATGACTATAAATCTAAGAATTTCCCAGATAAGGATAATTTCATTAATTACGCTAACAAAACTGTTTTAATCTTATCAAATGTACTTTTTAAAATTTTAACGGTATTTTCAAAGCATTACACAAATTTTGGCAAAATTTTCATTTTGGTCTTAAACTTTTCACTTATTTACAAAAATACCCTCTTTGTAATTTTAAATACAAAATTACCATTATTTTTCTTACTTTCACCTTTTTAATTGACTGCTAGCATTTTAAGCAATTATTGGGCTTTGCTTTGACTTTTTAGGCATAATTTCTTATTTAAATAGTCCAGCACACTTATTATACTATTTGGCATTTTACACTATTATTGCCAATATTATGGAAAATTTTCCAATTAAATTCTTAATTTTCACTTAATTTCAAAATTATCCTTTTTATACTTTAATTATAGTTTTGCCATTGGATCATTTAGTTCACTTTGACTTTTTAAATATTTATCAAAATACACTTATTAATGCTTTTCACATTCAATACTAAGTAATACAATTACTCTGAAAAACTTTAAAATTTGATAGTTAATTTTTCATTTTATTACAAAAATGTCCCTTTTATACAATTATTACAAAATTGCCAATCTTTCATTTTCAATTGCAAAATTGTCATTCATTTGCTCATTTTTACTTTTAAGTTGACTTTGACTTACAGAATTTTTGTTCGATTATTGTTTGAACTTTTTATACCACTAGAAAAAATTATAAATTAACGACGACAATTTCCTTCGCTAATTGCCAAAATTCCATCGCTAACATAGTTTAACGACTGTGCGACGAACAGTCGCTAATAAATTAGTGACAAAATGTTAAATTAGTCTCTAATTTAGCAACGAAAAATTCCATCGCTAATAAACGGGTTCTGTCGCTAATTTATTTTTAAAATTAGTTGCGGCTTTTATAATAATAATTGTTAAAGACTATATTTTTCATCACGAATGTTGTCGCTAATTATTTGAAAATTTCATCACAAATCCGTCGCTAAATTATAGCATAATTTAAATTTTTTGCTGTATTTATTAATTTTCATCCTGTATACAATAATGGCAGCACACGTACATACACACACACATGCACGCACACATGCGCGCGCACGCACACATGTATATATATTCCAAAGCAGAATATATTCCAAAACACATATTTATAAAAGTAATTGAAATCGTACATAATATTATCAATCTCTCTTAAGAGTAAAAAAAGTACTAATAATATCATCTTAAATAACATTAACAATGTCATCTAAATAAAATAATGAACCCGAATAAGAAAGTCATCTAAATAAAATAATGGCATGAAGGGCCTTCGGCATCTAAATTCGAAAGCATTAGATCGCCTTCCTTGACACTGCTTCATTCCAAGTATGTTGGTTCGCTAGGTAGAGACCTAATGATAAACATAATCCATCACCAGTCGTACAGGAAATTCCAAAGAGCATCTAGCGCTTATAAGAACAAATGAAAATACCTTTTAACTGATAGCCATGTAGTTTTGATTCATTTAACAAAAGAGCATTTTGAATAGCATCAATCTCTATAAATTTGACATAAGCGAATCCTTTTGGTTAACCAAACTCGTCAGTCAAGATTGTCACTCTCTCTACTATTCCATAGGATTGGAATTGCTGCTGCACTTCTTCTGGTGTACATGCATAATCTACCTGAGGTCAGATAACTAAATAACATGTGAAATTAGTTATTCAGAGTGTTGCAATGCTTAAAAATTCAGAATACAATCATATGCAAAAATGATACAATTCATACCAACTTAAAGCAATCCAACTAGGCAGCAAATAGAGCAAAAAATGACTTGCTTGCATCAAGGTGCAAGTGCAAACATCAAGGTGTGCAACTAGTTAATGAATAACACATATTACACGTGTTTTAAATTAACGAATTGGGATCACATTGCATACCAAACTGCCCTAACAAAAAAGATATATATAGCTAGCTATATGAATATGTACGATTATAATGCACATTTCATCTTGCCCAGTTTGATCCAAAAGAGACCGGACTGTCCTTAATAAACTACCAGTAAATAGGGGCCTGCAAACTGTCAATAGAGGCATCAACAAACCTATTTATGGATAAAATTAGCTTTTAAATCCAGACAAAAGAGATTAGCTTTTAATTGCAGAAAGAGAAGCGCCATCACGCAATTCCAAAGTTTAATTTGCACTGTAAGGAAGTATTTAAGTCACATCAAGAAATGCAATTATAGTGTCCAATTCTATCAAGAACCAAATCTTATATTGATTTTAGCATTCTACAATATGTTATCAAGATGCGAAGGAAGGCAACTAGAAAGGAAGGAATATTTCAGGGTTTGAACCACTCACCTATTAATAGTACAAGGAGAACTAATATATATAACATCTAATATCTTTAGGAAAGTACAAGGAAAACTCACCAATCTACCAATTTAACAAGTTTAAGAGACTAGTTGAACCTATAAGAATAGAAGTTCTGACTTAATGTAAACTAAGCCTTAACTCACTCCCTTCAGTTGCTACAGTTTTATATATGGAATTATTTTTCTCTAATTGATCCAAATGATGAGATGAACATCTGAAAAATAGAGCAATAAAATTTTAGAGAAATAATGATCCTATCTACTAAAATAAATGCATTTATCCCACGATAGTAATACAAATATTCAAAATCTTTATATTCAAAAAAGAAGAATATCCAAAAGGTTCTCGAGTTTCTTAAAAAAAGTGCCAACTAAATTTTATTCATATATCATATATCTTGAGTATCAAGAATCAAAACCTATCAATTGACCAATCCCACAAAAATAACACAAGCTCAAAATAATACGCCTATTACCTTTTCTTTTTGGATTCATTAACAGGTCAACTGGGTTATGGTCTAGAACATAGCAATCTCAACCCCATAAATCACACCATATTGGTGGATGGTAGACTCAAACAAAATACTTCTCCGGCTGTAGATCCTCAAATGTGAGTCAAACCATAAAGTTGGTCGATATTAATGGAAAGTAGTGCAACTTGCCCATATAATAAGTAAGAGACTACAATATCTGCATTAAGTATATGCCTTGCTGAACCTTATTCTATGATCCTCTCAATCATGAAATAACTATAGGTTTCAAGTTCAGCAAAGAAAATTTTATTACGGCTTCACCTTAGATGGCATTTCTATCAATGTATTGTGATTCTTGATTTGATATGAAATTAATTTTTTTTGGTAGAAATACGGCAGGACAAAACTCATAGATATATAGATGAATAATGACAAGAATCATGGATGAGTAGATAACAAAAACTTAGTAGCTAACAAAATTGCTTTAAAATAAATCATCATCTAGGAGCACAAATATATATATACTTGAAATGAAACATATAGAGGCTACTGAATCTATGATCAACCTACTTCAAAAAATATTTACTAAGGTCCCGGATATGGGTTCAACTGCTCTTCCCTTGTTAGCTATCACTAAAAAAAAACTGCCAATTAGCGACTAAATTTAGCGATGACATTATTTTCGTCGCTAATTTAGCAACGGATTCGCGACTGTTTTACAATTCCATCGTGGGGAGGATATTTTTTAATTTTTTTGCGATGAAATAGCGATGAAATGGATAAACAGTCGCTAATTATTGGCGGGAAGTATACGCGCCATGTTTTGCGATGGAATTAGCGACAAATATTTTCGTCGCTACATTTTATAGTTTTTTTATTCATGAAATTAGTTCCACAAAATTTTACGACGAACATTTTAGTCGCTAATTTTGGAGGAAAAATATAGCGCCTTTTTTGCGAAGGTTTAGTGATAGAAAATAGTAATTTGTTACGGTAATACAATTAGCGACGGATATTTAGTCGCTAATCCGTCGCAAATAAATTAAGAAATAATTTTTTTTTAATTTCACTCACATGATTTATGTATAGTTTTATGTAATTTTAATATAGACCATATGAAATGAATATTTTATTTTGTAACAGAAAATTAGAAATTATTTTATAAGTTGATAATATTTTTTTATCAATTATACCAAAATTTAAAGTTATTTTCTTAGAAAATTTATATTTTTAATAATAATAATAAACTAATTGTTAAGATTATTATATATTTGCGTGTTCAAGATTAAAAAAATAAATATTTATAAAACAATAATATAAAATTTATTATTTCATTCAAAATAATAATAAAAAAATTGTAATTAATTTTTAATTTATAAAATTTAAATCAAATATTTAATTATTATGAATTTTATTGATTTCTTTATCAATTATCCCCAAATATAAACTTATTTATTTAAAAAAATTATATTTTAATAATAATAATAAAGTAATTGTTATAAGTATTATATAGTCATATTATGAAAAATAATAAATATAAATATTTATATAATAATAATATAAAGTTTATTATTTCATTTAAAATGATTATAAAAAATTAAAAATTTATTTTTATTTTGTTCAAATTTTGAGCAAATTTTAAATTATTAAAAATTTTAGTTATATATATTTACAAAATTATCCTTGAATACAAGGATAAAATGATGAAATTTGGTAGGGATATTTTAGTAATTTTAGAAATTAACCCTACATATAAAAATAACATTTTCTCTTTCCTCACATCTTTCCAGCGTTTCATACAAATTGAACAGCTTTTATACGAAATAGTGTAAGTAAAGATTCAACGGTTAAGTATTTTATTTAATTAGAGATTTAAGATCCCAATTGAACATAAATTCAATTAAGTGATTGAATTGAAAAATTTTGATAAGTTAGAGGATTAAAATATTTTATTTGTCGAATAAAAATATAAATAGAAAAGGTGATGATAAAAAGATAAAGGTATAGGCTATTTTGAATGGTGAAGATTAGTTTTTAAGATCTGTAAGTTTAGTTTTTGTTGCAAAAAAAATGCTATTTTCTGAATTTTTTATATAATAACCAATTTTGTATATGAAAACGATCGAAAAATTATTTGCCGTTAGATCGGCCTGATTTTTGGTTAGTACGTTTAAAATTCCTTGTTGTTAATTTTGAATGGTAAAGATTAGTTTTTAAGGTCTGTAAGTTTAATTTTTGTTGCAAAAAAGAGGCTATTTTCTGGATTATTTACGTAATGACCAGTTTTGTATACGAAAACGATCGAAAAATTATTTGCCGTTAGATTGGCCTAATTTTTGGTGAGTGCATTCGAAACTCCTTGTTTTTAAGATCTGTAAGTTCGGTTTTTGTTGCAAAAGAGGCTATTTCTGGATTTTTTTACATAATGACCAATTTTGAATGTGAAGACGATTGAAAAATTATTTGCCGTTAGATCGGCCTAAAGTTTGGTGAGTACGTTCAAAACTCCTTGTTGTTAATTTTTGAATGGTAAAGATTAGTTTTTAAGGTCTGTAAGTTCAATATTTATTGCAAAAAAATGTTGTTTTCTGGATCTTTGACGTAATGATCAGTTTTATATACGAAAATGATCGAAAAATCATTTGTCGTTAGATTGGCCTTATGTTTTGTTAATACGTTCGAAACTCATTGTTGTTTATTTTGGACGGTGAAGATTAGTTTTTAAGATCTGTAAGTTTAGTTTTTGTTGCAAAAAAGAGACAGTTTTTTGAATTTTTGACGTAATGATCAATTTTGTATATGAAAACGATCAAAAAATCATTTACCGTTAGATTGGCCTTATTTTTGGTTAGTACATTCGAAACTCGTTGTTGTTTATTTTAGACGGTGAAGATTAGTTTTTAAGATCTGTAAGTTTAGTTTTTGTTGCTAATAAGAGGTTGTTTTCTGGATTTAGGTGAGGACACCTTCAGCTGAACATGTAACGCCCCGACTCTGAGTCGACTGAAAATATTTCTAACTTATGAGTAATATTTGATTTAGGTAAGCAGGAGTACGATTTTATCGAGAGTTTAGGTTAACTAAGCAATTATTTGTGAATTTTTGAATTTAGTGCTATTAAATTAAAATACATTTTAATTTACAAAACCACAATTAACTTAAGTAAAGTATATAATAATAATAATAATAATAATAATAAAAGCTTAGAACATTCGGTATCTAGAAAAAGTGGTGGCCATTAATTGATAGTGGCATTTTGAGGCTACAAAAAAATGGAGAACAGATCATGGGGGAGATCGGTATAGACGGAACAGGAAGGTACGCCGGCCGCCATCGTGTAACATCCTGATTCTGAGTCGACCGAAAATATTTCTAACTTATGAATAATATTTAATTTAGGTGAGCAAGAGTATAATTTTATTGAGACTTTAGGTTGACTAAGTAATTATTTGTAAATTTTTGAATTTAGTGTTGTTAAATTAAAATACATTTTAATTTACAAAATCATAATTAATTTAAATTAAGTATATAATAATAATAATAATAATAATAATAATAATAATAATAAAAGAAACATAAAAGCCTAGTAAAGTTGTGGCTATTTTATTGACAGTGGCATTTTGAGGAAAAAAATTAAAAAAAATAAAAAAAGTGAAGTGAAGTCCTATATTTCAGGACAGTGGTGTGAGTGGCCACAAATTGAGAAAGAAAAAGAAAAGAATTAAAAAAAAGGGGGAAAACGTAGTTGCTCTGTTTCTTCTAGCTCCATCAAGCGGTTCCTCCTTTTTTCGGTGACTGTTAGCGGCGAACGATGAGACGACCACCGCCGGAAGACTCCCAAGGGCAAGACGAATCCTCTGATGCCCTCTATGGCCCCTCACTCGCTGGCAGCAGGGAGATCGACGAGGAGAAGCCGTCGATCATTTTGCTGGATTTCCGACGAAACGACAGCCTAGGTAGGCGCGTGACCACTGGAAGCAACATCTTGAGACTCCGATCTTCACGATGATAGTATCGATGTACACCGACGGAGCTCCGAAAAAGCTCCGGTAAATAAAGTATGGCACTATGTTCTCTTTATGTCCCACCCTCTCTCCTCACTGTCACTCTCCGTCTCTCTCTCTATCTCTCTCTCACTGTTGGAACTTAAAATTTGAGGTGAAGGAATCGGTGGTATATCTCTATTCCTAATCTAGTCGTTGAAATATCACAGAGGTCTGATTTTACTTCCTTTTTCTTTTTATTTCTTTGTTTGAAGAACGGTGTACAAGGTTGCCTCTATTGAATATATTGTGAACTTTGCTGTTGAACTAGTTTGAGAAAAATCCATGTCCTTTTTTCACTTGCCTCTATTGAATATATTGTGAACTTTGCCTATTGGATATTTTAGGTTAAAGGGCTTATGATGGACATTGCTGCTGCTGAAAAGGAAATCACGAGATGGAAAGTAGAAGCAGAGCAAGAGGTTGCTGCTGGTCGAGCTGTTGAGCAAGAATTCAATGCTTAGGTATGCCCATGCTCACTGATTTGGCCATTAAATTATACCACTCTGTTCATGTGATGCTTCATTGTTTTTTGAGCAACATCTTTCTCCCACATGGATTCGTTTTCTATATTTTTAAAATTTATTTTTTTAGTCATTTTGCATTGAAGTTTTCATGGGAGTGACTCGGAAAAAAGATTATAGCTTCTTGAATGGTGACAATAAGTTAGAGTTGAAAATCTTTCTATAAAAGCTTTGAGAACCCAGGGTACACTTGACAAATGCACGACCCCTGAGTCATTGTAATGTTGACTGATAAATTATGATTAGAAATTTGAAGAAGAAATTGAGAATAATGATATATCTTGATTGCAGTGAACATTGCATCCATTATTAAGTATAATTATTGATATCACTGTAGAAGTCCTTGAGGTTGGCTGCAAAAAATTCCTTGAGGTTGGCTGACATGAGGGCATCTAGGTTGAGAGATAGGGTAGAGGAGCTCAGCCGTCAGCTTGAAGAGTTTATCTCTTTATGATTATTGGCTTGTGAGTCTAATGACTCGATTTTTCCAAATTTAATTTTTGAGTCTTAATTGTTTCTTCGTTTTCTGTCATTGGCAGGAGGAACTAATTTACTTTACCTACTTGCTTATGTATCACAAATGACATAATTGTTTGTTTGCCTTTGGACTTGTCATTTGTAGTATCCTATAATTTGTGGTCAATTTAGCCTAAAATAAACACCAAATTACTTAGATATATATTATATACATAGAAGATAAAATTCCTAAATTTGAAATGAATTTTATAAAAATGTCTTCAAATACTCTGCACCAATTCATTTGGATGTTAAACTAGAGGTTTTAATTTCATTAATAAAAAGGGTCCCACAATTAATTTTAATTAAATAGAATTTGACTAAATTATTTAGAGAATAATTTTATATTAAGTTTCATATTAAATGATAATAAATTGGGAGTCATAAGTGCCATATATACCTTGAGGATACAAGAGTATATTTGGACTGAAGGACCCAGGGTTTTGGGAACTTTACAAGTTTAACTTGAAATGTTGTAAATCCACCTGATTTTTCTCTTTCCTTTCCTAAAGTAGAGAGTGTTTAGTAACTTTTGTTCTTGATAGCACATATACTTATGCTTATGAATATTTTTCCTTTTGTAAGTTGGCTTACACTCAAGTGCCTAGCTTTTTATGAATAAGTTTCCACTGGAGTTTTTGATGCTAGCATTTTTGTTTTGTTATGTTCAACAGTCATTGCAAAGCAGTATTGAAGGAAGAGCCAAATGGATGGTCAATAAATTAAAAGGTTGGTCCATTTAGTTCCCTTTCTTCTTTTTTCTCTTCACTTCCCCCCATATTGTTTTTCTTTACCTTATCTAATAATGTTATATTCTAGCTCTAAACTACAACTGTTTCTTACTACTACAATTATTAAGCAGGGTTTTATAATTGTTCAGTGTTTCTTTTGTATAAAAATATACAAGTACTCCCTTCCTTTTATGATAACCCTGATTAATTGGATGGTGTCAACTTTGGGATTTCCCTGGAAAATTTTTCTCATTGCATTTCAAAATAAGTTTAAAAGTAGAGCAATTTATTCATGTTTTAGTACGTTGTCCACTTCTTTCCTTTCTCCTCCTTAATACCAATGTTAATAACTAGTTTAAATAGGTAGGAAGGACATTTTAGTAGCTTAAGTATTTGCTAGATTTAACATCTTCCTTGATTGAAAGATTTATTTGCTACTGTATTTTCTAGATTTAACATCTATTTTTTGAAGATGTTGGGTGAATTGTTCAAGTGATTGCCCCTGGAGTTTCTTGGTATTAGATGCGATTCTAGTTTATAAAGTAATCCATATACCATTAATTTTGTTCAGTTTTCAATGACATGCATGGCTGGTAGCCTTTCATGAAAATGGCTATCCATTTAAGCTATTGGTTCTATTGGTTTTTTTGATTTGTTGGTTTCTGCTTCAGAAACTGTGTTATGAAATTCTCACTAAACACTTCAGTTAAAGCCATGATTGCTCTTTCCACCTCCTTCATTTCATTCGCACCTCCACCTTTTCAATTTTTCGCCCCTGGTAACTTCAACTTCAAAAATTTTAATTTTCTCGTTTCTTTCCAATTCTAAGATTGTCAATCATATCAGTAAATTTTGATATTTTCGAATCCAGTTGTTGATTTTGAGACTTGGGTTTGAATTGGGAAGTGGAAAGTCCGTTGATTCTAATTTTTTTCCCCTACGATGGAAATACATTTCATGCTTTTTCTTAGGAATTTATTGTTAAACTTTGTCTTGCTGCTTTATGATTGATTATAATTTGTGATGTTATTTGCTACCATATTCTGTTTATGGCTTTCTTAATGTGATGATTGTGATTGGTGGTTTTTCTAATTATTGCTAAATATTCAATTGCTAGGCTCTTCTTTGAAGCCCACTGATCTGTGTCTTTTATCTGCTAATGGCTCCCGTAAAGCCAAGGTACAACCTCGTTATTTTTCATATAAACTCTCCAAAAATAAATCATTGACTATTACATTTAGATAAGAAATTCCCATAATTATGTTCCTTTCACGACAGGATTCCATGGAAAATCGTGAACAAAGATGGCTTGGGAAGACCAATTTTGTAGAGATTTTCGTTCATTCTGGCAGATTTTTAGGAGTTTTGATAGGATGTGGACCTTTTAATTTTTGAAAATAACACTGTTGATGCTAATTAGCATGATATTATTACTATTTTGTTGTTTTAACAGAGATTGTTTGATATTATGTACGTTTTCAATTACTATTCTATATATATATATATATGTGCGTGTGTATTTTGGAATATATTATGATTTGGAATAAACATATATTTGTATGTGTGAGATTATTGTTATGTACAGGTTGAAAATAAATAAATAACCATTATTGTATACAGGATCAAAATTTTCAAATACAGCAAAAGAAAAAATTAAATTATGCAATAATTTAGCGACGGATATGCAACAGAAAATCTGTTGCTAATATGTAATAGATATAATTTCAGAAATAATTAGCGACTAAATTAGCGACAAATTTTTCGTCGCTAAATTTTACACTAAATTTTTATTTAGCGACGAAAAATTTAGTCGCTAAATATTATTATTATAATTCGACGACTAATTAAGAATATAAATTAGCGACGAAAAAAAAATGTGCGACGAAATATTTCGTCTCTAAATTAGCGACTGAATTTGAATCCGTCGCTAATATATTAGCGACTGCCCTATTAGCGACTGTTCGTCACGGCGTCGCTAATTTTAATTAGAGACGGAAAACATTAGCAACGGAATTTTCCGTCGCTAATCAGCAGTTTTTTTGTAGTGTATTATATTAGAACTTGGGTTATGTTTTCTAGAATAGGATTATGTCATAGGCCGGTTAAAAAATTCTAATTTAATTAACTTTAACTGCCCTTTGCCTTTTCCTGTATTCAGATTCTTAGGTTGACCTATTTTGAATATTAACCCAACTTATTAAAAGGAAGAACGATTTCCAATTAACTAAGTAAACTAATATATCCTAATTAAGCATAAATAGATTATATTAACAAGCTCTAGTCACCTAATTAACCATTATATATGTATTTAAATTTTTCTAAGTAAATGAAAACAGACATTTCTTTTAGTTTCTAATATAAATCATCTATACTAACATAATAATAAAAAAATTGGTAATATGAAGTCCTAGTGCAACCAATTTACAGTATTTAGCAAAAATAACATGTGGAAAGCTACCTGTGAAATATACTTGCAAAGACTTTCTTGATCTGTGACATCAAGCTGAACTGCCATTGTATTTGGGATTCCTTCAATAACCTGTAACAGGTCAATTTATATGAAATCAAAAGTTTTAAAGAATAAAGATCCACACGCATGCACCCCATACATAAGTTATTGCTATTAGTGTATTATTACTGTTATATCCACATAAAATAATTTTAAACATATTTCTTCTCATGATACAATGCAAAATGTTCTCAAAGGATTTCAAGTTTCTTTTTTTTTTTTTGGTTTTGTTATACCTTTACTGCATCCTTTAGATAGAGAGATGCAACAATGGTCTGGACAATATTATGCCCTTCAAAATCAATACCTAGGCAAGCTTTATAACATTCACAAGATTAAGCGCTCCCAAGTTAAGCTAAGAATTCACATGCTGGTCGACAAACACGACCTGCACCAATAATTAGAACTAAAGTATTCCTTCTATCATAGTCCTTTTTAGTGCTTCAATTTATATGATCGATTGGTTTTCTACGTGCTTCAATTGTTTACATCAATAAACTAAATAAATAATGAAGCTTTTCAACTTTTCTAAAAAAAAATCTAAGAGTCTATTGATTCTAATTAGTAGCTGATATATAAAATATAATAAGTGTTTGATAAAAACTCGCTGACATTTGCTAATTTGCTAACAGTTGTTTATAAATAAATAAATACGAATCAGCTATTAGCAGATAAAAAAATTATTTGAAATAGCAGCTAATTGAAATAAGAAATAGTTACACGAAACTATTAGTTTGGTTCAAATAGAATGGTATTAAATGTTTGAGAGTATGCCACATTGAAGCAATGGCGAACTCACATTTATCAAGCTCTAAGTCCACTTTACAATAACTGTGCCACTCTATAGCATTGTTCTTTTTTTCTTTTGTTATTGAAAAAAATTGGGAGTTTATGAAGGAGGAAATGAAGTTAAATGCTTGAAATAGAGAACATTTTTATATTCAGTAGGCAATTTTTGTCATAATTAAACAACAATAGAACTAAAAATACATTATATTGATGCAAAAATTTGATTTATTTTGAAGGGCTTATAGTTTTACCAAGCTATGTTCTCCCATTAACTTAAGAGAATGTGGAGAGTGTATTAGAAGACATAAGGCCTGGGTTGATGGCAGATGGAGGAAATGTAGTTTTACATGAGATAGATGGTTTTGTTATTGTGTTGAAGCTACAAGGGGCATGTGGATCATGTCCCAGTTCTACCATGACGCTAAAAATGGGAATCAAAACTTGATTACATGATAAAATACCTGAAATTATGGCTATGGAGCAGATCCAAGACACCAAAATAGGATTGGAGCTGAATCAAGAAAATGTCGAAAAGGTTTGACAATCACTACAAGAAAATTTGGAAATAGCAACGAAAATGATTTCGTTGCTAAATTAGCAACGAAAAACCAATTCCATTGCTATTTAGCAACGAAAAATAATTTTTGTTGCTAAAATTGGTTAAACTTTGTAGATTTAGCAACGAAAAAATATTTGGTTATCTTTCGTTGCTAAAAGTGCAGGAAATTTTTTGCTCCAAAATTTAACAACAGAAATTCACAACGGAATCACTATTTCGTTGCTAATTAAGGCGCCAATAGATGGTAAAAAAATTTTGGAACAAAAAATAGCAATAGAATATGATTTCCATTGCTAATTTAGCAACGAAATTTACTTTTCGTTGCTAAAAATAATTCAGTTGCTAAATAGCAATGTAATTTATTTTTGGTTGCTAAAATAGCAACAAAATTTAAATTTCGTTGCTAAACTGCAACTGAAATAGAATTTCATTGCTATTTTTCATTTTCAATGAAAAATAGCAACCGAATATATTTTCAATTGCTAAAATAGCAACGGAATTTAAATTCCGTTGGTAAATGAGGGGCATTTTAAGTATTTTTCATGTTTGTTAGAAATATAAAAGAGAAAAACCCTAGGCATACACATTTGCGTCCTTCCTTCTTTGGACCTCCTCCGTCGACTTTAGTTATTTAGCACTGCATATGCTCACATTTCTATAGCTTTGAGTTGATTTTTTTTTATTCAAACATTTAGTATAGTAAAATTTGTTTATAGATTTACAGATAACACAAATGACACAAATCATCGCATAATTTTCATGACTATAATCTCATGTGTTTGTGTCTTCATTTTTTGGTAAAATTAACTTATTGCCCATCTAAAATTAGCAATATGCATATATTACCCTTTGATATTGAAAAAAATGCATAATAGTCGTTCCTAAATTCTTTTGATATATGCATTTTATTTTTTTGAATTCATATAATCTTCATAAAAAGTGTATCTAAGTATAATAAAAAATGTAATAAAAAAATTCATAGATAATAGGTAGATTTTTGTAAACATAAAGAGGTAACATGTGTACGTTGCCAAATTTGGATGGGTAATATGTTATTTTTGTCTGTGTAATTAATTTTTTTTACCAATTATGGGTGTATTTTTATGTATTATTTCTAAAAATACATGTCATTCAAAATCATACAAATAACTGAACTTATAAGGAAAAGTTCAGATATTTAAACAATTTTTTGTTTCAAGTTCAAAAAGCATTTTCTTGACCATCATATTAGATCAACTACTAATACTATTTGACATATAATTTGACCATAAAAGGAAAGTGAAAAGCATACACAAATTAGAGTTTGAGTTTGACCTTTTCAGGCTACTGCAAGTACTGGACACTAACAGTGCATAACACAAATCAAAACTTGCATCTTGAAATTCCAGCTTCTGATCCTAATTTAGATCTTTCACAAAAAAAAAATCCAACTTAGCAAGCTCTAGTGCATTAAGCCTATGACCCACCACTCTTTTATAGTTAACTTGTTTAGGTAAATGGCTAACCCGAGAGCTCATAAGATCAAGAATTTCAGAATCAAGTCTCAATCTTTCTGAGTAGAGATTAGTCAAAGTGGAAATGAATCCATCATCAACCTGGGTCACAAACCTTGGATAGGCATAAAACCCTCTATCAGGATCTATGTTTAGTTTGGTTCAATTATCGATCAACGGAGAATCATCAGAGCTACACTGCTTATGTCGACGTAAAGCTTGGAAAGCTAGGGACTCGCTGCCGGTGGTAACACGCCCTAAGAAACCACAATTTGGCCAGGATTTATGTCAAAAGCTCTCGACATACCCATTTCCGATCTCCCTACCGTCGGTGTATAAGAGTGATTGGTGGGGATAGAGTGGAATGCCTTACCTTCAAGAGTCGATTAATGGTGTTCTTACCGCCATTCACCACCGATGCTGGCCAAAAAAAGAAGAAAGGAGAAATTTCAAGATAAAAGCAAAAAAGAAAGACGAAAAAGGAACGATGACTAACCGGAGGCGAGATGGCGATAGCGTGACTGGCTAGCGAGTGGAAGATGGCATCGGGCTGTTGCTGGCACTGGTGGGCCGCTCGTCGCTCTCCCTGTCCCTCTCTCTTTTCCCTTTCCCTCCTCTCAATTTGTTCCCCTCTCTTTTCGTTTGGATGCAAATATAACCTTATACTATAATATTAGTAAATAAGGAAGGAAGATTCATTCACTTTGGTTACATAATGTAACCATTGGCCATTTATTACTTATATTACTAATTTCTTTATATTCTCAAAAAGTAAAACTTAGATGTAATCATAAGCATATTATACAATTAACATAAAGTGGATTAAAATTTAGCTGTTGTTTTTAATTGTTGATAAATTTTTATAGTCGTTGGGAAGTTTATAATCACAGTTTTATTTTTAATTAATTTTAAAAAATTTCACCTATAAATATCCAATCCTTCCTAAGTTTTTTACATGAAAAAATTATATAAAAGCATCCATATTTTTGCTAAAAAAAGGCTAGTGGATCTAAACAAATTTAATTATTGTTCCTTTCCTTATTACTCATAATTTTAATTTCTTTCAAAATTCAATTTTCTAAATTTCCCAACTTTCAAACTTTAAATTCCAACTTTTAATTATCAAGTTCCTTATTTTTTTACAGCCACCAAATCCCAAAAATTTAAATTTTTGAGTTCCTTATTTTCAATATATATATATATAGCAATGTTTTTAACCCATCAATGACAACAAATACATTATCTTCACAATTTGAAACCCAATTCGGGTATTAAGGATCAACAATTTTGAAAAAAAAATGTTAAAATTTTTATTATTAAAATTTTGAAAAAATAAATATTTATTAAATTTTATTGACTTTAAATAAAATGATTTATAAATCAATAAAGATAAATTAATTGAAAAAATAAATGAAAATTATAATAAAAAAATGAAAAATAATAATTTCACTAGTTTTAGAAGTAAATTATACTTCATTAAATATATAGCATAATAAAATTACAAGTAAAAAATATAAATATCATATAATAAGGTTGCAAGCAAAAAAATAAATTAAAAAATTTCTTTTAATCAATCAAAATACTAAAAAATAATTATTGAATTTTGGACATAATTTTTAATTACATAATTTCGAAATTAAATGTAAATTTAATCAACATAGGTAAAAGGACTGATATTATAATATTTGGTAAAATCAATAAATAAAATTATAAATATTTTTAAAATTTAATGGAAAATAGACAAATGATATAATATAAAATAATTTTAGCGACGATTGTGCGACACAATTACCGTCGCTATGATTTCAGCCCATGCAACTATTTTTCGTCGCTATTTTTCTGGAAATTAATTTACAAAATTAAAAATATAGAAACATTTTTAGTGATAAATTTATGTCGCTAAAAATGGTGCCATCCTTTGTCGCCAAAATTCACGACTATTTTCGATTTTTTGCCGCTATTTCGTCGCTAAACTTATGACCAATACATTTTCACAATAGGAACTGAAATTAGTCGCTAATCCGTTGCTAATTAGCAACTAAAAATTTTTTGTCGCTAATTCATTTTTTTTGCAATGTACAATATTTCATTTTTAGTTATTAATTTCTTAATTAATTATGATATTGCCATTTTTTGACTTTAAACACAATATTAGTACCATTTTATAAATTTTTCATTTTCAAAACAATAATTGATATACAAAATACCAACTAGTACTTACTTTGACTTTTTCATGTAAAATTATATTTTAATCTTTTTTCTTTACAAAAGTATAATTTTGGGCTGTTTAATCATTAAATTATCATTTTACCCTTGTAAAACATTTTCTTCTCATTTTTGCTGATTAAATACAATTTTTGAAAAAATTACGGTTTTATCCCAAAATTTTTCATTTCATTCAATTAAGTCATTTTTCTCTCTTTTAGCTTTTACTTTTAACTTACTTTTTGAAATTCTTATTTATTCTTATCAATATGCCTCCAGTATAATTAGACAGAAACTCTCGAATAGGATATACGAAACGTGGACCCCATAGGGCCACATACAAAATAATATTGAGAAATGATCCTAAATGACCATTTCTCACAGAGTATATAACAATACGTATGACAGAGGCTATGGAGATCAAAGATCCTACCATAGCAAAGCAAGCCAACATGACTTGCACCGCAGTATAGGGTGTCCCTATGGCTAGCCAATTATATCCTGAGTAAGACTTTTACTATCTGACTATTGCTAAGGGCAAAATCAATTACTTTTAAAACACTTTTCAATTTTAAACAATGAAAAATACTTTTTCAATCAGTACATTTTGTCAATTAATCTTTTCAATACTTTTGACTATTTCAAGGATATTTCTTGTCAGTCATATTTTTATCTTTTCTATTATTCTAACAATTACTTTTTGTGAATTTCTACAATAATTCACCATGATCACTTTAAACTTAATACATTTCAGTGTCTTTTCATTTCACTACTTTAGCCAGTTATTCTTTCAATACTCTTTTTACCCTTTGTGAATTATATCATTATAATTCACCACTTCTTGTCAGTTTATGAATTATTTCTTAATAATTCAATATTTTAACTTTACGTTTCATTTTACTTTTTTGACTTTTAGCAATTTTCTTACTTTTTTTGTCCTTTAATAAGATCGTTTGGAAAATTCAATATTGTTATACAATTTGTGAATTATTTTATAATAATTCACCATTTTATTGTTGAATTATGAATTATTTCTCAATAATTCAATTCGGTCATTTATACAATATACTTTTTATGGTTTTTTATTTCAATAAATTAGTCAGTCACTCTTTTAACTGATTTTTGGATAGTTTATTAATTATATCAATGTAATTCAATATTTTTCACTTAAATTGTGATTTATAACTCAATAATTCAATATTTTATTTTGTACATATTTAAAAATTTCTTCAAAATATTCAAATAAAATCTATAAAAATATAAAAGAACATTATTTACTAATTTCATGCATTTTTCATAAAAATTCACTATGCTTATTAGTTACATAATTCAATAATTATTCCAAAAATATTTAAATAATTCCTATAAATTCTCTAAAAATTCATAGATATTTTATTTTATGCTTATCATCATTTTATTACTTAATTTCATCAAAACACATAAAATACATATTGTTTCTCAAAAGAATGGTATTCGGCCTACACATTAACATCAATATACAAATTCATTTAAATCTATTTAAACTTCTTAATAAACTTATTTAAGGTCTAATTAGATTAGTCTAAAGCCAATTTCAATATACATGCAATTTTCAATTTTTGCCCTAAGTTCATAATAGAAAATTCATCTAATTAAAGGGAAATTATAAGATTTCATAGTCACTTATTTCTTAGTGCTTATCCTTCCTAAAGCTTCCTTTTCCAAGCTTAAAACCATGAGAATCAACCACTTCCAAAATACCCATTAGTGGTCGAAATTCCCTTCGATAAAAACACCATAATTTCAATTTTTTCCTCAAAATAACATTAAATTTAAACTTTAGGCACCTAAAAACCTTTGTAGGCACCCTTAAAAAATTAAAACCATAAATTCTTCATACCTTCTTTAGACATCTAAGCTTTAAATCTTGAATTTTCTTTGCTTTCTTTCTCTAATCAAAGTGTAAAGGGCTGAAAAATGATCTAGAGGGATAAAATTAGCTTTTATATGTTGGATTTAAGTGTGAATTTTGCATGATAGGAAATAATTTAGGGAGAGGGAGAGACCATGGGAGGTTACACCACAAAGAAGAAGGAGGAGAGGCTAGAAATTTTTTGTGAACTCTCAGATTTTTTCACCTTAAATACTCCCTCTCGTGGGCAAAGACTTTGACCTACTTAATGGGCCTAACCCAATTAACTAAAAACCCATTTATTAACCATTAAAAAACTTAATCAAATTCTCTCATTTTACAACTTCAAATCACCTCAATTTTGATTTCATCATTCTTATCACACTAAAAATAGGTTGTACACAAATTTTTGGCTCAATCAAAGTCCGTTACCAGTCTGGTTCAATTAAATCCTTTCGACAACTACTAGTATCATCGAAAAATTCATTTTTCATTACCAAAATATTTTACATAAAATTTAAGGAAGATTTGCAAATTTTGGCAAATTTTGGAGTTCTTTTGCTACATTTAAAATTCATGCAAAATCAATCCAACCTTTCTATAATAAAATTTGACTTGCTAGTTTTTTCATATTTTTTACTTTTGGATGCCTATTTGATCTCGGTTTAACTTCAAATTTTAACTTCGGACAATCCGTGACTCATATTTTCCGATGGTCTAATAAAATATTTTTCACCTCCGGGTGTACTTTTTAGCCTAGATTCACTATTCACTATCGAAAAATACTATTCACGGCTAATCCGACGTTCAGGCCATTACATTGTTATCCCAAAAGGTATTACTAAAAACTCATAATGGCCATAAAGAGTACGAAATGCCATTTAAGGTATATCAAACTTGGCAACCCTTAACTACCAATAACCTAACCTCAAATCAATTTTAAAAATGATTATGGCCTTTTATAACTGATTTATCAAGTCATCAATCCTAGGCAATGAGTATTTATTTTTTATTGTTACCTAATTAAGTTGCATATAATCTATGCACAGTCTTATACTCCCATCATTATTTTTGACAAACAAACTTGGTGTTCCACAAGGAGAAATGCTAGGCCGGATTAAACCCTTTTTAAAAGTTTACCTAATTATTTCTTTAACTCCTATAATTCAATTGACATTATCCTATATGGTGCATTAGATATTGGTGTTGCCTTTGGTATTGTTTCAATAGTAAAATCTAACTATTTATGTGGTCGTAACCTCATTAAATGATCTCATCTCAAAAAACTCTCTCACTATAAGTATATCCCTTAAATTTAGTTTCTCTACTCTTATATCCATAATGTGGGCCAAGAATGCCTCACATCCCTCTCTAATCCATCGAAAGGCTTGTATTTCCATCACTAAACATGAAGGCATGACTGTATACTCCCTTACAAATATTATTTTTGACCCATCACATGCTTTTAGTGACATCTCTTTATCATAGCAATCTACAATTGCCTTATAATTAGATAGCCAATCTATCCCTAATATGACATCAAAACCCTTGAAATCCATTACCACTAAATCTGCTAAGAATTTAACTCTTATTTTTATCATACAAGCTCTTTTCATCTTATTTGCTAAAACATTACTACCCATTAGCACTTGCACACTCAAATTATATCCTAATGATTTTATTCCCTGATATTTTTAATGCAATAGTTTCAATAACAAAAGAATGTGTAGCTCTCGAGTCTATTAAAGCAAAAGCCATAACATCAAAGATAAAAATTGTACCTAATACCACATCTGGATTAGCCTGTGCCTCATCTTTAGTCATTATATAAACACGTGCCTATGGTTGGGTCTTACTCTGAGGTGTCTAAATACCCTCTAAGTTAAAACTGCCTCGATAGCCCCCTCTACCTTTATTACTCGTCTATAGATACCAGTAACATTATCCCCCATATTACTTTACCACACAAATGGAGTTCCACCACCAATATTAACTCGAGCTAGATAGTTAAGTTGTATATGTCCAGACTCTTCACAACTATATATTACATATAATTCTTCTAACTTCCTAACATGGTCCCAAATGTTTTCTCCTATATATGCCATAAGTTGGCATTGGAAAAGAACCTCTCTTATGCAAACCACTAGTCCTCTCATCATGATTTCTACCCTTACCTATAAATGGTACACTAGAAGAACTATGGCCGCCTGAACCTTTGCTCATCCTTGAAAACCTACTGACTTCCTAATCTACCTCCACCCTTCCAATCCTATAGCTACTGGTACCTCGATGAAAACTAGTTCCCTTTATGGAATAAGAATATGAACCTCATATCTTACTTACTTGTTCTCCATAAAGCTCTAAGTATCCTTTCTTGTTGCCCTTTAATTTTTGCTCCTTAAGATAAGTCTACTTTACCCTAATGGGTGCAGCTAAAAATGCATTAAACTTTAAAATTTTATAACAAAAAACCTTTAACCCTCTGACCTCAACCCCTGCTCAAACTAGTAACACTTATCCTTTTCAATTGCTACTACATCTAGAGCATACCTAGCTAACTCAGTAAATTTGATGTCATAATCTATCATAGTTTTGTCCCCTTATTTCAAATTGTAAAATTCTACCTCCTTCCTATCCCTATAAACTCTAAGCATGTATTTATCAGCAAACTCCCTTAGGAAATCTTCCCAGGTTAATGAGACATAAGGGTTAACAACTCTTATAATAAACTCCCACCAGGTGATAACATTATTCTACAATAAAGACACAGTGTATTGTAACCTCTATTCTAGAGTAAACTTAAGTCTATCTAACACCCTTTGTGTTCTTTCATCCACTCTTTAGCTATTATAGGATCAGTGATAGCCCTAAAATTAGTGGCTCTCATCTTTTTCAATCTTTCAAAGTTCCTATCTATGTAATAACCCATTTCAGTTTGGGCTTAGGTTTGAACTATAAGCCTATTCATCACCTCAGCAAATTGCCCTAATTCCTATGGTATAGATGCCATTCTTCTAACATCATCACTCACATTTTTAGGTGCAAGGATGCATGTTGTGATCCTTTGGACTGCTAACTAGATGCATGGCTAACATATTTATTATCTTGTAATGTCATATTTCCTACAGTGCAATAATAATATAGCTTAATATTTTATACAACATATGATGACATGATCTATCCCAAAAAACATAAACCTAGGCTTTGATACCACTAATGTAACCCTCTTTCAAAACAACAACAACAACAACAACAACAACAACAACAACAACAACAACAATAATAATAATAATAATAATAATAATAATAATAATAATAATAAACAATAACAACAACAACTAGTAGTAGTAGTAGTAGTAGTAGTAGTAGTAGTAGTAGTAGTAGTAGTAGTAGTAGTAGTAGTAGTAGTAGTAGTAGTAGTAGTAGTAGTAGTAGTAGTAATAATAATAATAATAATAATAATAATAATAAAATTGATTATTCATAATCAATCATCAATAAATTATCAATTATCAATCAATAACAAGTCGCAATTAATGATGTAAATAAATACAATTTCAATGAATGAATCAATATAGATGACTTAACAACATTACTATTATCTTTAAATAATAATAATAACTAATTCAATTTTCTAAAGAGTTTTTCATTCCTTAATTATAGGATCTACATATCGACCACTATAATAACTATCTTGAAGCAACTAAATTGATGTCTAGTTCTTATTAGTGGTTGCTGAAAAATATTCGGCAAAGGGTGAGCTATCAACACAATAAGCATAACTCATTATATTTATATATATTCATATAAAAAATTCATGGTAAGCAAGCTGAAGGAAAATATATATCAAGATATATCGCGAGAAGTAAACATAAATACCTCTCGAAGCACAGATTATTGAAGCAAAAATTGATTATTTCACATTATCGACAAAGCCTTTCACCCGCGTGTCATGAACTACGGGATGGAAGTATAGATTCACAAACTAAAAGCCCCTCTAACAAAGAGAGAATATGTGAGAAGACAAACCGACAGACTTTCAGTTTTCAATATCTCTAACTTTATCTATTCTCTTCTAAATGAAGAAATTTAACCCTTATATAGGGCTCCAATTAAGGTAACATAAATTTCTTTAATTAAGATGAAAATTAAATTTGCAATTACAAAATATTAATAATAGAAATAAATTCATTATTAAGTAGGAAATAATATCCCATTAATATGCCAGTTACCAAATTAATTTTGGTAACGTCCCTCATTACTACATATTAAATAGCAGATTTCCTAATTATAGGGAATTCTAATATGGAACTAATCTCATGTATATATTATTTTATGTCCAGATATTATCACATTTATATCGGGGCTAATTTCTTATCTCTTGAGTTATAGGCATATTCCAAACTCCTTCATCTCCCACTCGCATATGACGAAATAATTTTCAATCATTCTCTCCAATCATACAGGCAGATAGTTTGTGTGACCGGTACACGTCAAGAACACTAATGCTATACACATGTTAGGGATATATAACATCTTGAGAAATAAGATATTCTTAGAATTATATGTCAAACTTTATATAGTTTTCTCACATTTGTTGTTTTATCTCATGATCTCATAAAAAAATTCATGTTTAATATTGTGTCTCTACTTATAAAGACTACAATAGGTATACCAATGAACCACTAAACTACCAAATATGATTGAAAAACATCTTCCCATTTTACTTTATATCATTCATCATAGTCCAACTTGCTTTTCCAGTTAGATCCACTAGGCCAAATTTTTTCATAACCCTTTAGAGACTAACTAAGCTGGCCACACTAAACTATACTTTTGGTATAAGTTAAAGGTCCTGAGGATCAAAAATTAAGGTCTCACACTAAGAAAATTTTGAGATCATTCATATAATATTCCATTTCCTTGGTCAACTTAAGCACACATGGTATGATGTATGAGCTATGGTATTCTCTCCTTTCTCTTAAAAGAGCGTATGTCTTATTATTATTTAACACCATACAGAAGCATAAGGTTGCAAATCACCAAAGCATTCAACTTTTGTCCACTTCCTTCAGGATTACTTTTGGCTTTTGGACAGAACATGATAGTTATGTTTAACTTATCATAGGATTACATTTAATCCAGTTTGGATCTCAATCCAAAACATACAACCTCATATATATCTTTATGTTGAGCTTAACAAGGCTAATCTTTATTTTCTGCAAGATAACACTTTTATTTTGAACAGATTCTCAAGTTTATCATATGTTCAAAAATTTCCTCATCTTAGTCTTTGTCAACCCATTGTCAAAACTAAGGTAAACACTCATGTGAAGGGGTTACTTCTCTATCTAACATGCTCAATCATATAATAAATAATAGTAAATATTCACATATAAACATTCACACTCATGTATTGCCAAATAATGGACTTTATTATTAATCATAAATAATAATGTTAAGGGATTACATAAACAGTACAAATCAAATCATACATAAATCTAGAGATCTAATGTGTCTCTCAAAACACATCTCTCAATACAAGTTTTTTGTTAATGGATCTGTAATCATATTTAGTGAGAAAATGTATTGTAAGTTCAATTCTCCTAGTGTAACAATATTTTTAATTTATTGATACTTAATGTCAATACATCCATTAATGACTTACTGTTACTAGTTCTTCTAAGGTAGTTACTCCTAAATGGTTCATAAATTATCGTTTCAGCCAAAATTGCCTCTTGTACTGTAGCAGAGAAAGCGACAAATTTAGCTTTCAATGTTGATGGGGCTACCAAGCTTTGTTTCAAGCTACTCCACAAAATGGCACCCTTGCCAAGTAAGAACATATAACCTGAAGTGGATTTCCTCTCATCCATCGCTTTCCTAATCAATATCTGAGTATCCTCTCAATTGCATATCCTTTCATTAATATCAAAGAGAATAGTTTATGGTACCTATGAGGTATTTAACTATCCTCTTTATAGCTTTCCAATATGCTTTACCTAGGTTAGACTAATATCTACTTACTATGCCTACCGTATAGCATATATCAAGTCTTATACACAATATTGCATACATTAGACTACCCATAGCATGGCATATGGAACATTCCTCATGTGTTCCATTTCATTTGACATCTTAGGATATATTTTTGCTAAGAAACTAATTTTTAACAATGGGGTTGTCTATGGATTTAAATTTTGCATATTAAATCGTTTAATAACCTAATTATTGTATGTCTCTTAAGAGAGTGATAATAACCTTCTTGAGCGATCTCTTAAAATCTTAACTCTAAGGATATAAACTATTTAACCCATATCTGTCATCTCAAAGTTGGATGATAACCAATCTTTGATTTGATTTATGTATTCTTTATCATTTCCATCTATAAGTATGTCATCTACATACAATGTTAAAATGAAAAATTTATTTTTAGAGCTCTTTGAGTAAACACAATGATCTTCATCAATTATGTTAAACTCATTCGACATGATTGTTTCATGAAATCACAAATACCATTGTCTTGAAGATTTCATTTGGCATCTTAGGATATATTTTTGCTAATAAACTAATTTTTAACAATGGGGTTGTCTATGGATTTAAATTTTGCATATTAAATCGTTTAATAACCTAATTATTGTATGTCTCTTAAGAGAGTGATAATAACCTTCTTGAGCGATCTCTTAAAATCTTAACTCTAAGGATATAAACTGCTTAACCCATATCAGTCATCTCAAAGTTGGATGATAACCAATCTTTGATTTGATTTATGTATTCTTTATCATTTTCATCTATAAGTATGTCATCTACATACAATGTTAAAATGAAAAATTTATTTTTAGAGCTCTTTGAGTAAACACAATGATCTTCATCAATTATGTTAAACTCATTCGACATGATTGTTTCATGAAATCACAAATACCATTGTCTTGAAGATTTCATTTGGCATCTTAGGATATATTTTTGCTAATAAACTAATTTTTAACAATGGGGTTGTCTATGGATTTAAATTTTGCATATTAAATCGTTTAATAACCTAATTATTTTATGTCTCTTAAGAGAGTGATAATAACCTTCTTGAGCGATCTCTTAAAATCTTAACTCTAAGGATATAAACTGCTTAACCCATATTTGTCATCTCAAAGTTGGATGATAACCAATCTTTGATTTGATTTATGTATTCTTTATCATTTCCATCTATAAGTATGTCATCTACATACAATGTTAAAATGAAAATTTTATTTTTAGAGCTCTTTGAGTAAACACAATGATCTTCATCAATTATGTTAAACTCATTCAACATGATTGTTTCATGAAATCACAAATACCATTGTCTTGAAGATTTCTTTAGGCCATAGATCGATCTCATCAATTGGTAAATCTTATGTTCGTTGTCTTTTTCAATGAAATCTATAGGCTACTTCATATAGATTTTTTATTTTAATCCTCAATTGAGGAAAATAGTTTTTACATCCATTTGATGTAGCTCTACATCTAAACCAGCCACCAGGGCTAAAATTATCCTTATCGACGTAAATCTAACAAGTAAAAATTTCTTCTTATAGTCAATTCCTTTCTTTTGTGTAAACCCCTCAGTGACTAGCCGAGCTTTATATCTTTTAATGCTTTCATCAGCTTTTTGCTTTAACTTGAGAATCCACTTATTCCCAATTTGTTTGCATCCTTCAGGTAGATCAACCAATTCTTAAACATGGTTCATTCTCATAGATGCCATTTCTTCTTTCATCACTTTAATCCATTTATCTTTAGCTGGGCATTCTTATGGGATAACAAAAAAATCATCGTCATGGAACTCTTTTTATTTTAGATTTTTGTAATTCCAATTCTTGATAAACATGTCTTATATATTCATCATAGTTCAAGATGCTCCCACTAGAATTAAGCTCTATGCTTCCACTCAAATAAGGATTCCAAATGTCTATACTCCCACTGGAGTTGGGCATATTTATCCTCCCACTAGAGGATGGATCCTGAACATCAAGACTATTGAGAAGAGAGTCTTGACTTTTTTTCTTTAATTTCCCTCCCATTCGGATGGAGAGATTCAGGTAATTCATCTTTTCGAGTTTCATAAAAAGTAAAGTCTTGACTTATTTTGTCTAACTTTGAAAACTCATTTTCAAAAATAATATGATGTCTCATGATTCAAATTCTATTACTGAACCATTTGCTTGCTTACCCAACAACATGTACCCTTTTGATACATCAGAATATCACACAAAGATACTCTTTTTACCTCTTGATCTTTATTTATCAAATTTACTTAAGGTATCATGGACATAAGCAGCATAACCCTAAGGTCGTAGAATGACTTAGGTCAGGTTCTGACAAGTCCTCAACTCATAAGGAGTGGAAGCAATAAACTTGGAGGGCACACAGTATATAACATATATGGCCATTGACAAAGCATCTTTCAAATAGGAGATGGGCAAATTTACTTAGGCCATCATACAATTGATGTTCAATCCCTTTTTCATCACATATAGCTTTAAATTCTTCAGAAAGATTTTCTCGACAACAGTCGATTCTTAAAGCTTTAATCATCTTATCTAATTGATTCTCAACAAGATCTATAAAAGTCTTAAAGCAACTCATTGCCTCGAACTTGTGAGAAATCAAATGGATATGACCATCCTAGTATAGTCATCTATATAAATGATGAAAAATAATAGGCCTCATGCCTTGCCATAACATTAATTAGATCACAGATATCAAAATAGATTAATTTCAATAGAGTTGCTATCTTAGTTTCCTTTTTTTAACGATTTCCTTATTAGTTTTCTTTTTGAGTAATGCTCATAGGTAGCTAATTCAAGCTTATTCAAATTATTTATCAATTCTACTTTGTCTAATAGACTCATTCAGTATGGGTCAATGTGGTATAATTTAGTATGCCATAATTTCACATTATTCTCATAACAATGTGAAACAGAAGAAGAAATTAATAAAAAATTAGTAGTATTCCAATAATCAGGATCAATATCCATAATAATGAAATCGTTCAAAACAAAACCAAAACCATATTAAGCATCATCTAAACATAACGTGTTTTGTTATCCTTAAAATGTAAATGAAACTAAGTTTCATTAAATAAAAAATATAAACTAACTAGACAAAAGTATCTCAATCCTTTATCGTGTGGTCCATTACACCCGAATCTATCACCCATAAAGAATGAAATTCAATAGAAAGATATGACTAGATATAAAGATTTTACTCACTCATGAGTCAAGATGGTGTATCTATTGCGATACATTGTAGTCTCTTGCATAGTATTCTTTCTGTTGGCAGTTGAAGAAATATTTCACTCGTGAAATGTTTATCCTTTTATTGCCTTTGGACCTCATGTAATTCTGTTTGATCTTTTATCTTTTAGGCTCTCAAGCCTTTTTTTACTCTACCTATTGAGGCTTATTTTCTTGTTCTGGTTAGAACTCATTCTACCGGAATTGGACTGTGCCATATACACTTTGACATTGATCTTAATTACCATCATACGGTCCTTTTTAAGTTTTAAGTGACAAGAGACATTCCTAAATATCTTTATATTATCTATATGAGTTAGTTACATTTTCATATGCTCCTAACTCTTAGGTAAAAAATGGATAACAACTTGGATCTGCTACTCATTGATCATCTTATGACCAAGTTCATTAAGCTCACAGATCATGTTTTCCATCTCTCTTAGATGTTCCCACATTATATGATCAGACTTTTCTGATTAGCATAAAAAATTTGATCACTAATGATCGAAACTGAGTCAGCAATATACCTTCAAACTTTTCTCTTGCAATGCGATCTATGAATTCATTACATTTTGACACTTGCGAAATTGCTTAGTGATGTCATAATCTATTTGCATTTAGCAATATGAAACAAGCAGTGGAATATCTCTTTTCCATGCCACATAAGCATCTTGATCCCACTTATACTAGACTATGGTGCCATCTTAAGGTTCAATCATAATCAAACTTAAGGTTTATAAAGCCTCTTACTCTTCAAACATATATTGGATTTACATATTTCATTTAGATCCTCTGCTCACTAATAGAACAATTGTTGCACAATTTTAAAGGAGATCAGACAATACCTGCTATTTACTATTCATCTAAAAAATTAACCTAATCTATTAGATCCAAATTCAAAAAAGTTACTTAAAGTTACCAATTACCCTTTAAGTCCTAATGTCTAACCTTACAGGTTAAAATTTCATCCATAGTAAATGTCAATTGTTAGGAATTAAATTCAAACTTAATACAAGATATTATATATAACATAATCTAAGTCTTAACTCAATTATCATGTAATCATTTTACTCATAAAATTATTGTTAAGCAATTAAAAAAATAAACACATTCATAATAAATGTTAAAAGGCAACATAATATCCAAAAGATAAATAAACTCATTTATTTAACCAATCATTAAATATCCAACAATCTAAAAAAAACTTATAAAATAAGATAAGACACACTTGTCTTTAATTTACTAATAGGAAACATAAATCCTAACCAAAAAATCTGCTAATCAATAATAACTTGACACTTATGTCAATAACTCAGGAACTCAAGAATGTGACAAAACTAGTCTCATCACTGAAAATGATTTCTCAACCCTTTCAAACAAATTGAGAGTTATACCATAAAATCGATGATAAAGCCATGGACAATACACACAACATCCACTTTTGAGCACCATCTTAGATTTAGTGTTACTTCTTAACACTTCTCTTTTGGTCACTAAAAACAAAAACCGGATAATGAATTTCCTATAAATTCCATTTTCTATGATCCAAGCATTAACCAACAAGTTTCTCACATATAGATGATGATCAAAATAGTCTTTCATCACCTTAAACAAGGTTCTGTCATCACATTCTTGGTTTAAGCAAGCAGCCCAAATGCACTTTTGCATCTTTTCATGTATACACAAAATATGATGCACTATTACATCAATATCGTTTGCTTGAACCTTCTTATGCATCCTTATTTTTGCAAATTGTTTGCTCTTTTGCTTCAATTTCTACAATGCCTTAAGGAATCCATGGACATTTAGGAGTCTTTAATTTCACCATTTCTGTCACACATAACAGAAAATTAAATAGTATGTACACTCATACACAAACATGTATGATTGACTCATTTCAATCCAAAAACTAAGGACAAACTTACTCATAATAGTATATAAATAGTCAGTATACTCATGTACAAACACACATATGATTGAAACTCATTTCAATCAACAAACAAAAAAATATCCATAAAATATAATTTTTAAACAAATTTAAAAATTTAAGAAGGCAGAAAAAATAATTTTCTCAATTTTTTTTATCAATTTTATAAAAGCATTATTGGAATAAAATCCAAAAAATATTTTTTGATCCTCTAAAAATTCCCAAAAAATGACCAAAAATAAAAAAATTAAGAAAATCATATTAAAAAAATTTAGGCTGATTTAGAGGACAGAGGATGGCTCATGCGCCATCACGTATCAACGAAGGTGGGCCTCGCGTGCCACACTCTACCATGTGGCATGACCCTACTGGGCCATAAGTCACCATGTCAAACCCACGCCTGACATATGGCAACCACACATTGGTCTACGATATGACATGTGTCATTCAGGTGGACTGATAGGTGCCACGTGGTAAGACAACGGTCTGCCATATGGCAGTTAACCATTGGTCCATATGGCATCCAAGGTGGATCCACATGTGTCATATGATAGGATCATAATCTATCATATGGTGGACCCTGATTGGACCACGTGTCAACACATGGCATGACTCATGAAGCCACGCATCTTGAAGCACCTGCCACATGTCAACACCACATGTTGCCACATGGATGCCATACGGCATACCATGCCAAGCCATATGGTAGGACCCTTACCACGTGTCAACTCCGCAAGCTGCCACGTGGTAACATTTGGTTAGTCCATGTGGTGACACGTGACTCAATCTGGACCCACCCTTCCACATCAATTGACACATGGCTCTTTATCATTAGGCCACATCGCAGAGTGATACATCACTCAGGCGCGTGGGCTTGGTGCCTGCTTGGGACGTATCCTCTGGCGTTTGCATGCCACACGCCGCCTTTTCGATTGTTTTGGGCCATCAAATTTTTTCTAGGATGGGGTTTTCGAGATCCCTGAGTCCAATGCTGTGGTAAAAAATAAAAAAATTTCACTTGATATTTTAATTACAGATTTTTCAATTAATTTTTTCATGTACAAATACATAAAATATATATAGAGAGAGAGAGACTAAAAATAATACATAGATACATCAACAGGATCAATATGCATATTATTCAGTCTGAAATCATATCTAAATTTTCACAAAAAATACAGATCTAAAAAATAAACAAGTTGGAATGTAAAAAATATATCTCCAATACCAATGAAGGAAAATATATATCAAGATATATCATGAGAAGTAAACATAAATACCTCTCAAAGCACATATCATTGAAGCGAAAATCGATTGTTTCACGTTACCGGCAAAGCCTTTCACCCATATATCATGAACTATGGGACGGAAGTATAGATCCACGAACTAAAAGCCTCTCTAAAAGAGAGAGTACGCGAGGAGAGAAACCGATAGAATTTCAGTATCTCTAACTTTCTCTCTTCTCTTCTAAATGAAGAAATTTAGCACTTATATAGGGCTCCAATTAAGATAACATAAATTACCTTAATTATGATGAGACTAAAATTGGCAATTACAAAACATTAATAATAGAAACAAATTCATTATTAAGTAGGAAATAATATCTCATTAATATGTCAATTACCAAAACTAATTTTGGTAACTTCCCTCATTACTATATATTAAATAGCAAATTTCTTAATTATAGAAAATCCCAATATGGAACTAATCACACACACACACACACACACACACACACACACATATATATATATATATATATATTATTTTCTGTCCCGATATTATTACGTTTATATAGGGATTAATTTTTCATCTCGTAAGTTATGGACGTATTTCAAACTATTTTACAAACATAACAAGTAATACATTATAATTACTATCAATTTACAAGAAACAATTTACATGTAACTATACCCTAAAAATAAATTTAATACTTTTTTGGGGACTTACTTAACCTAGCTAGGGTGTATTTATTAGTCTCATGGCTACTTTATATATATCCACCTTGGGAATACCCTGTCGTCACATAGACTCGATATCCCTTTTCTAATAATTTCCAACAATGTTGTACCCTGTCGTCACAAAGATCCGGTACCAAGGTCTTCTTTATTGGTATCATGTCGTCACATAGACCCGATACCTTATGATCACAAAACTATCCATATACCCATTTATTTTCTTTTTCTGCAGACTAATAAATACACCTAGTTCTAGGTAAGCCAACATAATTCTCAACTCTTCCATTTAATGCCAAACAATTCTTAACGACAAAAAAATCGAACAATCCATAACTCAAACATCAAACCCTTAGATTCAAAATAACAACACACTTATAACAATGAAAATAATTATTCCAACATCATTTAGGCATTTCATCAAACCCCATACATTTCCGCAAATTTTATCACATTTTAACATCAAACTAATTCTCCATTATAACAAGCAAATCCAAATTTTAAATCAACTACATACATAATTAAATTACTTAAGTATACATAACTATAATTACTATGCTTATCTCTTGCTCAAAGCTAATTATCCCATGCTCCAATTTGATTCTCTGTCCTAAACCCATCTCCTAATACAATTAATAAAATGTATATTATATTAGATTGAAAAGATGAAAATTTAATTGCCTAAGAATGTCAATTTGATGAGTAAATTATATTTTAATTAGGTTTAAAAGAACCCTAATTTAGAATAGAAAAAAGGATTGAAATATATGAAATTTTAATTAGAATCATTAAAGTAAGATGGGAAGTTTTAAGGAATGAATTACCTGAAATTGATTGATTGAAACTTTGAAGATTTGTAGCACTAATTCCCCAATTTGAGTTTTCGTATAGCGTAGAAGAAGAAAACAAAGTTTTTGGTTATTGAAAATCTAGCCAAAACTGATTATTCTATCAGGTTTTAATGCTTAAAGGCAAATTTGGAACTTTTTTTTTTTTAAATAAAACGTGGTGGTTACAAAAACTACTGAAATAGCATTAAAAGGTTTTCAAACATGATTTTTAAACATGAAACAACACCGGTATTCAACAAAATGCATAAAAATAAATAATGTATACGTTTTACAAAATATGGCCCTCCTCAATAGATATAGGTCCTCATGAATACCTTTAATTAGAGATGGAAAAAAAAAATTATCCCTTGTATGATTATTATAGTCAAGATTAGGTTTTTTCAGGGGTCAATTTCATCAACGATCATTTAACTTACGACTTATTATTTGAAAGTAACTGATTTATTTTTTATGACTTAAATATCATTGAACTTATCATCCTTTTACAGAAAAATTATTTTGATCGGTTTCTGGCAATGTCCTGACCGGAATGATAATGTGGCAAGCCGAAATGTTAACATGACATACCTCGTCATATATCTGGACACATATGTCATTGTCATGTTAGTGTCACATCATCGGTCTTCCGTTGATGTGGCATTGACATGGCATGCCACATCAGCATTCCGACGAGGGCATCATCAGAAACCGATTAAAATGATTTTTCTGCAAAAAAGTGATAAGTTTAATGATATTTAAGTCATAAAAAATAAGTCAATTAATTTCAGGTAATAAATTATAAATTCAGTGATTGTGGGTGAAATAGATCCGATTTTCAAGCTTATGAAAGACTTTATAGTATTTGGAGTAAAATGGGTGAGTGGGAAAGAGAACCCTTTCTCCAATAAAATTTGAATTTTTATAGTCTTCTAAGGTGGAAAAATTACTGTCCTCCCCCATGTCTATATTTAGGGCAATGCAAGGATGTCGGGACCAAGGTTGTCAGATTGGACCGAATATAAAACTAAAAAAAAGGGTCAATGGTTAAAAGTTTAACCGGAGTTAAATCTAGATTGAACCAGAATTAAAAAAAAAAAATTATTAATATATACTTTTTGACAATATTTTAGATATTAATTTTCATAATAAAATATTCAAATATTGTTATTCATCATAATAATTATTCATATTGATATAATAATAATTGAGCTTTTATTTTTATTTCATACATTATATAGAAAAAGTAAGTATAGATTCAAAAATGATACTTGTTATCAAATATCAATGTAGAGAGAGGTTAATTTCCATTAAAAAAAATCTAAAGACATTAATTATAAGAAAATAGAATATTATGTTACTCTATTGGTTTTACGTGCTAAATTAATATAATGTTATAAGAAAATAGAATATTATGTTACTTTATTCATTTTATGTACTAAATAAATATAATGTTAGTCTTCTAATTAGGAATGTACTTTTATACATGTAGAAAAAATAAATAATAAATTGAAATTAAAGAAAGCTTTACATATATAGTTTAGAAAAATAAGTTACATGGATGTTAAAGGTTGAGTTGTTAAGTCTCATAAAAACGCTCTATACGTCATGTGTTCAACCCTTAGAAACAACAGTACCGCTACGGTTCAACCCTCTGGGCTCAACCACCTGGTTCACCACTTTCTGTATCGGCATTAAGCAGAGTTTTTTAGTGATGAAAAACAACAAATTTGCAAAATTTTTCTACCTATAAAACAGGTTCGGACTGGTCTGATTCAACCACTTCAAGGTTCAACCGTCTGGTTCACCAGTTTCTGGATCGACATTAACCAGAGAGTTTTTTTAGCGATGAACCAGACCAAAGGAGATTGTTCGAGGTTAACCTGATTGAACCAGCCGGTCCAACTTTTACAACCATGGTTGCGACACATGATCCTTCTGCTGTTGAACCTCCAAAGTTTGTGCGGAACTAAAATAGGTACGTGCGAATATATCCTATGTTCAGACGGACATGTAGGGGCAGTATTTTGTTTTATTAAGGTTGTTGCCATGGACTGTCGATTAATTTTGGTAATCATCCCTAAGAGTTCTCTTCAACTTCTCTTAATTATGTGTGTAGTCACATGACTTCTTCCAAACGAAGGGGCTTATCTACGGTTAATTATCACTGGCACATCGAATTATTTTCCCATATGGTACCTAATTTTGTTCGCTAATACAATTTTTTATTTTAATATTGGTGCATATTTGTTAGATATGAACATAACCTAATGCCTTTGCCATTACATCAAATATTTCATATACACAATTTCGGAGCCAATGGGGAACATAAGAGTAATATTAACCATATCACTCACCATCACTTAGCCAATATGATACACAAAATGGTTTAACATAAATACATATGTATTTGAACATTATATATATAATAATACTTTACTAAATTATGATGACCATAAAATAAATGGCTCTATGAAGAAGAGGAAGAGTGAGGAGAAGAAGAAGGTTGCAAAGACCATGCCTTGGGGACCATAAGAGGCATTTGGTTGCAGTAGACCACACAAGGGCTTTCATGGTTGTGGGTACCTTCATAGGTTGTTATCACATAGCTTGAGTCTTCTCTATCTCTTTCCACTCTCTTCTTTACATTGCATCCTCCACTGGAACATTTATAGTAATTCCTACACACCGGTTAATTAAGTTTTTTATTAGTTATGTAACTAATCTCACAATTATATATAGATTGCAGTCAAGCATCAAATTCAGGAAGCTCAATAAAACATTTAACTAAAATAAGGAAATCAAAAGGAAAGAAAATCAAATTATGAACTATAATTACAAATAATATTAGTACATTCTAAGTCCCTAAACTATAGCTTTTGTTCCATTGAATTTTTAAATTACTACTCATTTTGTTCCACTCAACACAATAACTTTCAACTATTTGCACGTAAAAAAAAAGATCCAATTAATATTCATTATACTTTACTAAAACATACTCTCATTAATTATCAATAGTTATATAATCTCATTCTATAAATTTTCTCTTTTCTTTACATATATAAGAATAAAATAGTAAATGGAAAATAATTAATATAGTATAGTTTATATACATAATGTACACTAAAAATATTATTATTTTATCCAAATTTAGTAGATATATCCATAAAAATAAAAATTTAAAAATCTAATGCAATACAGAACTAAAAGTTTTTAGAATAAAAAAAAATAAATCTAACTACTTACACTGACTAGAACATCTTTGGCTGGACACACACACACATATATAGCTAACAAGTATTTTAATCATTTAATAAAAAATTTATTTTCATTATCATTTACATACTCAAATTTAAAACCTCAAAATTCTAAAATAAAATCGTTACCACAAGTTACTAATAAGTTAAAGCCAATGTCCAAACTTGAGATTTTCTAATTTATTATAATCAGATTTACAGCTTAAATTATATCCACTTAAATTATTTAATGTGAAGATAGTGTAGAAGTGGAAGCCGCCGCATTAATTTCATGCATGTATGTATGTGGCCTTAGAATGATTTGATATATATCAATAATTTAATATAAATAAAATAACCCTTTGGACCCCATTTAATTCCTGGAACATAAATGCTTGGCTAACCAAAATCCAGGGGCTTTTGTGCTGCCATGATTTGACCGTTTTTGATCCTCCCACCCTCAACTTTCCCATATCCTTATCTTATACGTGTTCCCACTCGCTCTATACTAGAGAGAGAGAGAGAGAGAGAGAATACGTATTAATTTATTCTTGATTGATGCTTCAGGAGCATATGGAACTTTCATTTCAATTTACACGAAGGAGTAGAGGCAGATTTACCTACTAATTAATATTGCTTAAAATGAGATTTGTATTAATTAGTGGATACATATCTTTCCTCTCTCTTTTACTATTTTTAATATAAATTTAATGAATAATATATTTAAATTTTAAACCTTACTTATCTGAAATAATACTGGAACTACTGAGTTAAAATATATAAGTGAATACTAGATTTTCTTTGATTATTAGTACAAAAATGTAGCAAATGCTACTTAATTATTCCTATAAGTGATTAATATTAATAAGGCATAAGCAATTTGATTTATCCAAATTGGTAATATTAGCTGTAAACCTAATATTGCTAGCAAGTGGGTGTTGTGTGTATCATCACCTGTTATGATCACTGTTTGCCCAATTACTGATTTATCAATCATCTTCCTTTAAACTTAAATTAAAAATCTACTAAACTAACCATTGATTAATATCAATCATACAAAAAGAAAACAGACACAACTATATTAATTAGTGAGTTAATCAGTCAATTAATTACCTTGGATATGGACTGTTCTTGACTAACTTCTTGCCATACTTCCTCCACTTAAATCCATCATCCATGATCTCCAAGTCTGATTTTGTTCTGAATGCAACCCTATGGCCCTTTTCAAGCTTCTCTTTCTTTACCCCTATTTTGCATTTACTGAAAAATAAAAAATAAATCAAATAATATCATTTTAAAATTCAAGGAGCAAAAAAAAAAAGAAAGAAAGAAAGATCAACTCACTTAATACTTCTTGATGTTGCACCACCGGTTGAGCCACCACTAACCAGCAGCTGCTCCGAGGATACCATACTTTGCGATGGCGAATCATCTCCAAATCCAGCGTGATCATCACCGGCGATCGTGAGATAATCGGAAAACTGAAAGTCAGCCGGCGGCCATAGATCAATAGTGGAGTCAAAATGAGGATAAAAATAATTATTAGGGTTAGGGTTGTGAGGATACTCCATTCAAGCTTTAGCCAGTCGTAGAGAAGTGTAATGAGAAAAAGATGGGCATGTGGTAGAAATATTTATATATTAAATAAATAAATCTTAAGACATTATCTTTATTTTGCAACAGGTTGCTTCATAGACACTTTCCTGGAGGGATGCACTGAAGCTGCCTTAGTTATGCCACGTAATATGATGACGTCATACTAGTGACGTCACTTCGTGGTTTATTAGGAATTTTTTAATAAAAAATTGATGGGTTTTTTTGTCTTTTCGATAGGTGAAGGGAACTTATGGTGTGGGAGAAAGAGGATGTAATGTTGCCATCGTATCCACGTTGCTAATGGTACATGGAACCCCCTTCTCCCTGTCTCTCTCTATACCAATTTCTATTGGGGAATATAACTTATCAAATAAATAACGGCAAGGACTATGGAAATAAAATATGTAATTGATTTTATACTTAATACATATTCGTATTTAAATTTAACAATTTTGATTATTTTTATCTTAAGTTTTAAAAAATTATTAATTTATGTTATGCAATAAGTCTTTAAATGTTGTCAATTTTTTTTTTCTCTCAATGAAAACAAGATACGCGTCTTTAAATTTATTTAGATAAATGACATACCTTTTATTTAGAAAAAATTTTAAATTAGCAAATTAAGAATTTATTGCGTATAAAGATTAAAAATTCGAAAGTTAAATGGTTCACCTAAAAAATATAAACTACAAAATGAAAATGTTTACAACTTGACATAGTTGCTCATGTATTAAACTTTAATTTTGTCTGAGTAGAAAAACAGTCATTATATATCATGCTGATTGTCATGGATCAAATGTACACATGGTATTTTATACTTTCAAATATAGTTTAAAATATATCATGATATTAATCCATTTAAATTTTAATCTAAAGAAGGAGTACGTTTTTAAAGATATAATTTGGTGTGAACACATATAGTGCGTACGTATCTAAATCGTATGACCATCAGGATTGATACATGCTGTCCCACACTTCAAATGCATATACATTAAATTACTAATGTTTTTGAGAGTAAAAGCGAATTTGATTCAGGTTGGCTAGAAAAAATAGCTATTTCGTAACTAATAATTATTCCAAAATATTTGAATAGGATGATAATTGATAAACGATTTCATGTTATATAGCCTATATCATAGAGGGTTTTTATTTTTTTGATCAATATATGGTTGATTGGATTTTTTATCCCATATTTTCTTTGTATTAATTAGAAAGTAAATATATTTGCTAATAATTTTTAAATCAATAAATTGCATGTAACGGTGACAATTAACAAATAAATATAAAAATATTATAACTAATTCTTAAATAGCTATAATGTTTATTTTTACACTACGAAAAGTATGTACATATATAGTTATTTTCTGGGTCAATTTCATCCATATTCACTGAATTTATGCCTAATTGCCCAAAAGTAACTAACTTATTTTTCATGATTTAAATATCACTAAACTTATCACATTTTTGTAAAAAAAACATCTTGATCGATTTTCAACGATAATCTTTACCGAAATACTAATGTGGCATGTCACGCTATATATCTGGACAAACATGACACAACATATTAGTAGTTACGTCACCAGAAGAGGCCATGTATGTCCAGACATATGACGTGATGTGCTGATGTGTCATGTGATCTGACCTCTTCCGATGATAGAGCTACTGACGTGTTGTGACACATATATCTAGGCATATGACGTGACGTGTAACATCAACATTTCGGTAAAAATTATCGTCTAAAATCGATCAAGATGATTTTTCTACAAAAAGGTGATAAGTTCAGTGACATTTAAGTCACGAAAATAAGTCAGTTACTTTTAGATGATTAGGCGTAAGTCCAGTGACCATTGATGAAATTGACTCGTTCTTTTCTGAAAGAACTATAACTCGCAGGCAGACATACAATATTATATTAAATCATACCTTTTAGAATAACTTATTATATAAACATCAACTTGTCAAATTTTCACCTGATTCATAAACTAGATCTATATAATTTGTAAAATTTTGATTTAAATCTAATCCGCTATGTAAATAACCCACATATGAGCCAACCATATGACCCAAAAAAAATTGGATTGAGTTGCGTCAATCATGGATCAAATAGGTTGGGTTGATTTATATGACTCATAACCCAAATGACAAAGTATGTGTCCACTTTTCATTATTCTATTTTTGAATATTTGTTCCATATTTTAAATATAAATTTGTAAAATTTACTTTTACTTTTATTTGTTTTTTAAGCATAGTCATGCTTTTGTTGCTATCAATAATAGTTTGGAATTGTATGAAATACAAAATGTTCGGCCTAACGATAGACAGATCAATTATATTGAATGCTTACATGGTTTATTGTTATTCCAATAATGACAAGTATTGTTTTTTCAATCTATTTGCTTTACCCACAATATAAAGTTTTTGTCTACTAAAATGCTTTCGAAATTGATTATTTTGGATTTTGACTTCATGATATTTTAAGTTTTTGGATATAATGTTTATAAGTTTGAATATTGTGTTATAACAAAACAATAATTATTCAATTTAAAAAAAAAATGTGTCGACCCATGATCCATCCAATCTATTTATAGCTTGTTTACAATGATCCATTTATGACTCAATCGATTCACGATCCGACTCATATTGATCCACTACAAGAAATTTTCATTTTTCCAACGAAATTAAGTGAATTTCCATAGGAAAACCAAAATACCGACGGAATTTAGCAACGTAAAATGGCATATGAGATCCGATTGTAGGCATATTTACAGATGAAGAATATTTCCGTCGGTAAATTTATCGATAGAAAACATAATCTGTCGTTAATTCCATCGAGAGATGCATATTGAAAAATTATCGTCATTTACCACATTTATCGACGGATTTAAATTTCGTTGCTAAAATTGCAGATGAAATTTCTTATTTCGTAGGCAAATTTAGCAATGGAAAAAAAATTCATAGGTAAATTTGGCTAAAAAATGCAACATTCAGTAGGTAAATTTAGGGAAAGAACTTTTCCGTCGTTAAATTTCCTTTATATTTTTAGCGACGGTTTACTATATTTTTATCGAAAAATCTTCAATTTCAATATATTTAATATTTTCTTTTTTCTATATAGTGGAATCCTAATCAACAATATAATATAAAAGATATAAGTTACAATAATAAATTAATAAATGCCTAATTTGTAATATAATATAAAATTTATAATATCCAATAACATATAAATTCATTTTCTTAAAGACCTAAATGCATAAATATTATCCCTAACATTACAATCAGATTGTTACAAGTCCTAAAAATTATAAATTTTAAACCCCTATCTATGTTAACAGCGTAAGTGAATCATCTAGATGTTGTGATATGCTACCTATTTTTCTTATTTCTTTCCTATCTCCCCAATTGGTACAGACTCATTAACAACGTTAATCGTCTATATATCCAAGATCTATCAACATTATTCATTTTTTCATGGTTGTTATTTATCAAAGTAATTTCTTAATTAGATAACTCATTTAATATTTTATGCATATTTAGGCATTAAAAAAAGACATCAAACTTAGTAAATATATTTAAAAAAAGGCAACAAACTTGGTATCTTTATACTGCAAAATGTAGAAGTCAAGACTAATAACTAGAGAGAGAGACCCAGAGCAGAACACAAAATGTAGTTTTCCCTGTTTTGCTGCTACTGTTTTGTGTAGTTAAGCAAACAAAAACAAAAGTCACACATAAGTTAATTTAGTAAATTAATTAATTTTAGATTAATGATAAACAAGAAATATCATAAAGAACAAGGTAATTTCACATATGATATACTTTTGATTTTAATTTAGTGCAATATATTTTTTATTTTATTGGGTCAAATGGAAAAAAAATTAAGCTCTTATTTATCTCTTTTAACTTCTATTCATCCATATTGAATTCATTAATCTTTACCCTCAAAATTAAGCTCTTATTTAATTAGACCAAAATAAAAATTTGAAATGTTTAGTGTTAATTAGTAAATGTTCAAAAAAATTAATAGACTATAGCTACATAATTAACTTTTCAATTAAAAGTTGGAAGTTAAACTTTCATAATCTTAAAAAACAAATACAAATAAGTCAAAAAAAAAAACAAATACAAAAGACAATAAGTTTTGTTTGGTTTTATAATGTTTGCTATTTAATCAAATGTTATGTACATCAAAGATCAACTCGGAATCAAAACCAGCATTGTCTACAAGTAACAAAGCAACACTCCATCAAAATGTCACATCAAAGAGCAAATAGCTAAATAACTCAATTATTAATATTAATACATAAAAATTAAACTTATGTGTATCTTTCATAACTATGTTTCCCAATTAGCCCCTTATTTTGTCAAGACACAACTAATATATTAGTTAGCCAGTGACTATACATAAATAAGGAATTAAATCTTTGAGTTAATGCATCTAACTTGGCAATAAAGGAATTCATAGATCAAAAATTTAAATTAATTGTCACAAGTCAGGTTTTTGGAATACACACACACACACACAAACACATACAAACATACATGCTTGTAATAACTGATTTCCCCATCTAAATTATAAGTATGACCTAATTGCCTCAACTAAAATCCTATTTGAACTCTTCAGTATAGTCATATTATCATTAACTAACTTGAAGAAAATTTAAATTATGCATAAATCTTGCTATTTGTGCATTTATGACTTTTTAGATGCCAACTAAATTCCATATCTCTCTTCAAGCACCAATTCCTTGAGTTCATCATATTACTTGGTACCCCAATTGTACATGTTATAGATATTGGGTAATAGATATAAAATAATTAACTTAATTATAGGAGTAATTAGAAGAGCTGTAAAATATTGACTTAGATGTTAATTTTTTTTATATAAATATATCTGTACTTCAAGAGAAATAAGATAAAAAAATCTTTGAGTTTTACATGGTATTAGAGCCTTATGCTATTTTGGAAATTTTCTAAGTTTTATGGATTTTTGGGGTTTCTTAGATTCTCTATTTTTAGGTTGAAGAATCTGCTCTTCAAGCTGGTGACCGATTTATCTCACCGTCCATGTCAGGAGGTACACAGGTGTCATTTTGGCATCCCTATAAAATTTGGCATTCATCCTACCAGTGAGTGAGCTACATACGTCACCACAAGCTCCCACCTCTTCATCACGCGTTAGTGTATGGGCGCACGTCCAGTGTCTGCTGGCTCTTCGATTTCTTCTCTAATGTTGAATCACCATTTTTGGCAACATTTGGGTGCTTCGATGGTTATTCAATGTTTGCTTGAGGTGGTGATTTTCTTGGCTGGTGATGGTCCTCTTAGTTGGATCTGGAACTTTGTTTGAGGGTGTCTCTGGTCTTTTTGAAGTTGGGTGAAATTTTATTTGAGGTGCAGGAAGGTATTTACTTTCCTTGGTAGCTACTGGCTCTATTTTAGATGGTTTTATTTCCCTTTTATGTTGTGTTTGGATCTGTTCTATCAAGTTTTGGATCTGTTGGCTTATTTAAGGAGCTATTGGCATTTTCTGGGCTCTGTTTCAAATTGTGGTGATATTTGAGTTGTAATAGCTATTGCCACTAGTTCTTGTGCATTGGTTTGCTACTTCAAGATATCAGGTTCTTTGTTTTTGCTTCTTCTTTATTACTTGTAGGTTTAAATTGCATTTTATTAAGAGATTTGTTGTTTTATTTATCGGTAGTGTTTGGATATTTGTGGGTTGTTATTTTTTGCGGCTTGATATTATTCAATATAAAAATGAACAAGAATATGGTGTGCTATTATTGCAATAAACCTAGTCATACAAATAGGTTTTGTAGAAAATTGCATAATCAAAAGCCTAAATTAGCAAACATTACTACGACCAATACCTTTGGAAAGTATATTATGATTTCTCTAGATAAGTATGCAAAATTTATCCACTATCAAAATTCTTTGAAAACGTTTCCCACCACTACTATTGTCGAAGTAAGGAATCCAAATACATGTCTTTTATCTTCTTCATCTCAATAGGTCATTGATTTTGGAGCTACAGATCATATGATAGGTAACCAAAATGTATTTGCTACTTGTCAGTCTCATACATCTTCTTCTCCAATTACAATGGCAAATGGATCTTTTTCTCATGTAAACGGATTTGGCACATTTAACTCAACTTCATCAATTTCTATAGGTTTGGTTTTACATATACCGAAGCTTACTTTTAACTTGCTCTCTGTAAGTAAACTCACATGTGATCTTAATTTTTGTATTTCCTTCTTTTGTGATCATTTTATCTTTTAAAATCTTGTAATAAAATAAATCATTGATAAAGGTTATGTATTAGGAGGCCTTTATATTCTTGATAGAAAGATTACAAGGCCAGTTGCTTGTTTTAGTATCTTATCTCCTTTTGAAGCACACTGCCTGTTAGGGCATCCTTCATTGCCGACTTTGAAGAAACTTTATACTTAGTTTTCTGATGTTTCTTCTCTTGATTATGAGTCATGTTAGTTTGCCAAGCAACACCATAGCTCTTTAAGTCTTTGGAGTAATAAACAAGCTAATTCTACATTTGAATTGGTTCATTCAGATATTTGGATATCATGTTCTGTGGTTGCCAAACCTAGGTTTAAGTATTTTGTAACATTTATTGATGATTACTCTCCCGTATGACCTAGATATTTTTTATAAAGAGTCGGTCTGAATTATTTTCTCATTTTTATGCTTTTTGTGCTGAGGTCAAAACTTAATTTAATGTTTCTATTCATACATTGAGGAGTGCTAATGCAAAAGAATATTTTTATATTGTTTTTCATACGTACATAACTCAGAACAGTATACTTCATCAATCCTTATATCCGGACACACCATCCCAAAATAGAGTTGGTGAAAGGAAAAATAGGCATTTTCTTGAGATGACCGCTCTTTTATTTCAAACAAAAGTTCCTAAATAATTTTAGGCTGATGCAGTGTCTATTGCTTATTTTTTGATTAATCTCATGTCCTCTTTAGTGCTTACTAGTGAGACTCCCTACTCTTTTTTTTTTCATCAAAGCCATTATTTCCTATAGAATCAAGAATATTTGGAAGCACTTGCTTTATTAGTGATGTTTGACCTCAGATCACTAAATTGGATCCAAAGTCACTAAAATGTGTCTTCTTGGGGTATCCTCACTTGCAAAAGGGGTACATTTGCTATTGTCCAGAACTTAACATGTATCTTGTGTCTATTAATGTTACTTTCTAGGAGCATACACCATCTTCCCAGCTTCTAATTCTATAAGTTAGGGGGAGGATGAAAACTAGTTAGGATATAATATTATTACAAGATCAACAGTAGCTCCCACTCCTATTATTTCAAATGATTTGGGTCTTCTTACTCCGAGTAATCCTATTGCTGTTATTCCAAGTTTTTTGGGTATTTTTGCTCCAAGTGATCCTACTCCACTATTATGCATGATTCAGATCCACCTGCTCCAGCAAAGCCATCTATAGTATAGGTTTATTCTAGGAGACATGGAACTTGCAATACAATGCCTAAATCAGATTCATTATCCTATCTTATTCCAGATGATCATGATCTTTCAATTACCTTACGAAAAGTCAAACATCAATATGCATATCCTATTGGTAATTTTATCTTTTATGATCATTTATCTCCATTTACGTGTTCTCTTATTGCTTCTCTCAACTTGGTTTCTGTTCCTCAAACTGTTAAAAAAGCATTATCTCATCCCGATTGGTGTAATGCATTAATAGAGGAATTTAATATTGTGGAGGAAAATCACACTTGGGATTTGATTGATCTGCCTGAAGGGAAGAAGGTTATGGGATACAAATGGCTCTTTGCAGTTAAGGTTAATTCAGTTGGTTTTGTGGCTAGACATAAAGCCAGGCTTGTTGCAAAAGGATATGCTCAAACATATAGGGTGGATTATTCAGACACTTTCTCTCCAATAGCTAAACTTACTTTTGTTAGATTGTTTATCTCCATAGCTGCTTCACAACACTGGCCCTTATATCAGTTGGACATCAACAATGCTTTTCTTTATAGAGACCTTTAGGAAGAAGTGTATAAGAAGTAGCCACTTAAGTTTGTTGCTAAGGGGGGGGGTATGGAAAAGTTTTTCATTTGAAAAAATCTCTACATGGTTTGAAGCAAAGTCCTCGTGCTTGGTTTGAAAAGTTTAGTAAGGTAGTTCAAACATTTGAACTAAATAAAAGCAAGTGTGATCACTCAATCTTCTACAGATAATCATCAATAGGTATCCTCATTCTTGTTGTTTATGTTGATGATATTATCATTACTAGAGATGATAATGCAAGTATTGCATCTCTTAAGTTATTTCTACATGCCAAGTTTTATACAAAAGACTTGGGCCAACTAAAATATTTCTTAGGAATAGAAGTGACGACAAGCAAGAAAAGAATTTTCTTATCTCAAAGGAAGTATGTTCTGGATCTATTTGCAAAAATCGAAAAGATAGGAGCCAAACCATGTAGCATGCTGATGGATCCTAATGGACGAATTACAAGAGATGATGGGGATCCTTTTGATGATCCAGAGATTTACAGAAGGTTAGTTAGGAGATTAAACTACCTTATAGTGACTCGATCAGATATTTCTTTTACAGACAGTATTGTTAGTCAATTTATCTCTACATCCATAGTCAAACATTGGATAGCTTTGGCATAATATTGTGTTACTTGAAAGGAGCTCCGGGACGTGGCATATTGTATAGCAATCATGGGCACACTCATATTAAATGTTTTGTGGATGTTGATTGGGCTGGATTTAAGACTGATAGAAGGTTTACTACTGGCTATTATGTCTTTATTGGTGGAAACTTGGTATCATAAAGAAGCAAGAAGCAGGAGGTTGTATCCCGATCCAGTGCAGAATCTGAGTATAGAGCCATGGCATAATTCACATGTGAAATAGTGTGGATCCAACATCTCTTAGCTGAAATTAGGTTGAAGCATTCATCACCAGCAAAACTCTAGTATGATAATCAAGCTTCTATTCATATCACCTCGGATCCAATGTATCATGAAAGAACCAAGCATATCAAGATTGATTGTCATTTTATTCGTGAAAAGATTGAAAAGAATCTGATTTCTACTGTTTACGTGAAAACATGGGAGCAATTAGGTGATATGTTCACAAAAGCTTTGAATGGGACTCGGGTGGAATATCTTTGTAATAAGCTGGGCATGATTAACATCTACGCTCCAGCTTTAGGGGGAGTGTTATAGATATTAGGTAATATTTATAGAATAATTAACTTAAGTATAGGAGTAATTAGAGGAGTTGTAAAATATTGACTTAGACATTAACTTTTTTGTATAAATATATCTGTACTTTAAGAGAAATAAGATTGAATAATAATAAGATTTTTACAATACATAATAAACAAGTTGATTAATTTTAATATAAACACATTATACAAGCCACTATTTTACCTAATATTGGATTGAATAATAGAATTTAACCAAATGGTTAAAAACATAAGACCATAAACAACAAAACCTCTAATATATCTCAACATTCACTCGTTCATGATTTTCATATACTAAAAATCTAATCTTCAAAGGCCCTCATCTTTAATTTCCTTATTAGGTATGATAACTTATCTCCCTTGCTACCTAACTAAACGTCCACTTGGGCAGTAGGGTAAACCAATTTATTTATACATTATCACCCCTCATAGCCAGCAGAAAAACAAAATATAATGCACTTTAAGAGATTGAAGTATAATAACTCAAAAACATGTTTTTACTAGGAGTTTCTATTAAATTTCTTTTGAACTCAATCATTCCAACAGAGATAAAAAAGATTGCTATAAAGATTTTGCCTTTATTTTTTTTTTTTTTTCAACTGAAACATTAGTTAGTTTAACTTTTCAAATGAAAAAATTTAGTCATTTATATTAGCTGCAAAATTAAGTCAACAATAGTTAGCAGAGAGGTGTTAATCAGCAGAAACTTGAATTGGCAGTCCATATGCATTTCTTCAACATAACTTAAGCTGACAGAATAATCAAACAGAATAATATGAATCAAACAAGTGTATAACTAGTTGAAGCACGTTGATTCATGTATAATCAAACCGTAGCAATTTTGATCATTATATTTACATCATTAAGAAGTAATTTCAACCACGCTTGTGTATCAACAAACATATACTACAAATCTAAAACACAATAAAAAAATATCATCTGATTTCAAAAAAAAAAATGAAATGATTCTTAATCAAAAATTCGGAATTAAATTAAATAAATCTTTCAGAAGTAAATTTGGTATTCATATATCCGTGAAAGCGAATTTCTATGATTTTTCCTCATTTTTGTCGACCACCTTGCACGTTGGAGCCCCATCAAAGTGCACCAGTGCTGCTGTCATAGAGATCCGAGCCTCAGGGTCTTGCTGCCAGTGACTATGCGACCAAACCGCCACGCCGTTTGGTCAAAAATCAAGCTTGAATCACTTGTTTCTCTTCCTCCGATCTATACGTTGTCAATGATTGGAGGCGGACGAAAGGTGTTGAGGTGAACACCTCGGCTTTGGGGACTCGTCAGTGCTAGAAAAGTCACCATCTGCCATCGTGATTCACCGGAGAAAAGTGAGGAACTTATCTTGATTGTGGCGAGAAAAGGAGAAACATAATGGGGCTATGAGCGGAGGACAAACTGGCAATGAAGGATCAGAAGCCTCAGCTGAAGGAAAACACCAATAGGCTACGCCGTTGATTGGCGATGAGGAGAGTTGCAGTGTCTTCCTTTCCTGATTTCCCCTCTCTCTCTTCCCTTTCTCTTTTTCTCTTTTTCTTTATTTGTTCTCTTTTTCTTAAATTTTTGTGGCCATGGGATTTTGTCTAGAGGATTCTAGGAGCACACAATTATAATTTCTAGCATATTTGAGATTAATTTAAGATTATTATTTTTGTTATAAATAGTTCGTTAATCTTAAGATTTTGGAGATTAATTTTGAATGTTCCAATGTATAATACTTCAAATTTGTATAAATTATATAGATTTTTGTCTTTATAGTGTTATAATATAATAAAATAATTAATCGATTCTTGTCAACCCATTTTATCTTTTTTATATTCAATATATATTAAATAGTAAAAAATATTTCTAGTTTGGTTTAATGATAACTGCGCTATACTACCCATATGCAATTAGGTTAAAATTATAATAACAATAATTTTTTTACATTAATTTTCATGCTTCAATTATTTAAAATATATAATTAATTTATTCAAAATAAATAATTTTATAATTGAATATTAATTTTCCTTTTTTAATTAATTAAAATATATAATTAATTTTTTCAAATTAAATAATTTTCTAATTAATTTAAATTATTTAATATTATATTAATTTATTTTTTTTAATTTTTGAAAAAATTAATTATAAATTTTAATTAATAGAATTTTTTTTATGTTTATATTGATTTTCAAGAAATCAATTAATTTTAATTGATTTTGCTAAGCAAAATCAATTGTCTTTTTTTATTCCTTTTCTTTCCTAAGCAAAACTAATATTTCAATTCTCAAGTTCATAGTACTACCGATACTTACACAAACGTATTTATACACCAAGATGTATATAATAATCTATTCAAATCCTCAATTATTTTGATGAATAGCTAAAGAAATTTCATATAAAATAATTGATTTCTAGAAAATAAATATAAACAAAAAATTTATTAATTAATTTTTATCATTAATTTTTTCAAAAATTGAAAAAAAATAAATATAGATAATATTAAAAAATTTAAATTAATTATAAATTATTTAAATTAAAAAAAATAATTATTTATTGTAATTAACGAAGCATGAAAATTACTGACGGAAATATATTTCGCCGGTAAATTACCAAAGGAAATGTCATTTCGTAGTATTCTGTTATTAATTTTCCTACGAAATTCAATTTTCGTAGGTAAATTACTGATTGAAAAAAAATAATTATTTATTGTAATTAACGAAGCATGAAAATTACTGACGGAAAAATATTTCGCCGGTAAATTACCAAAGGAAATGTCATTTCATAGTATTCTGTTATTAATTTTCCTACGAAATTCAATTTTCGTAGGTAAATTACTGATTGAAAATATTTTTGTCGGTAAATTACCTACAAAAATATGATTTCGTAGAGAATTTACCTATAGAAAAAGGATTTAATAGGCAAATAACTGATAGAATCAACAAGCCGTTAGTAAATTTCGTGTGCAATTTTAGCTGCAAAATATTGACGCTAATTTAATGATGAATTTTTCATTTCTATCACTAAGTTTCATCAGTAAATTTTGCCAAAAAATTTTCCTCAATTATTTACGATGGATTTGTTATTTCGTGGCAATACACATTTTTTTCAATAATTTTTCCTACGAAAAATTTTTTCTTGTTGGTAATTAGCGACGAAAAATTTTCCGTTGGGAATTATAACTTTTCTTGTAGTGATCCAATCCGATCTATCTACCAAGTCTATTAAACAAATGGGTCGATCCATGACCCACCCAATCCATTTATGACTTGTTTATCATGATTCATTTACGATTCAATCAATTCATTACCCTACTCACATTAATTCAATCAATTAATTTAATTTCTTGTCCGACTCTTATTAATCTGATTCGACCCATCTATCAAGTCTATTAAACAATAAAATGCTAATGATTTTTTGTTAATATTTATAAAATTTTCGTAATAATTTTTTTAAATTATATATTTAGAGATGGAAATAAAAATTAAATTTTAATCAATTGAAAAAATTGGTTCACTCTTAACTATTTTAACCATAATATATTTTTGCAACACCCATCAACTAATTATAATAGCTACCCTAAACGGTTTAATCAAACTGATTATAAATTAATGAACTGACAAATAATTTATTGCTTATTCTATCCATTTCCTATGATTCAAAATTTGGTTATAATTCAAAATTTGGTTTTGGGCTGTTTTAAGAAGATAGTGAGAAGAGATTATTAGTTCCTTCTGTGAAGTCAAAAGCATTGCCTTTGCTTGACGTTGGAGTAAATTCTCCTAATGGTCAAGTCAAGTCATTTGTTTAATTTAAAAGGGTAAAGTAATTTTTATCTTTTATTATCCAATCATATTTCATAGGAAGAAAAAGAAAAGAAAAGAAAAGAAAGAAAAGCAATATTTTGCTTTGCCCCATATTGTAGAGTGGATAATATATAAAAGGAAAAGCACAGCCGTGCCATCCCAGAATTTTAATGTTTCTTTTACCTTGATTTATATACTTTTAAAAGTTGTTTTCACACTCTATTAATTTCACATAAAATGAATTTAAAATAATTATTTTATCCACTAAAATATAAAAATTAAAAAAAATAATTCATCATTTTTTACATGTTTGAAACTATTTTATGTTTTTTTATTTTTTATATTAGATTTCTATACTTTAAAATTTTTTGAATTTCTACACTTTTATGACCACTCCTGTTAGATTCAATTAATTTAGATAAAATTGGCGAAATTAAATTCAATTAATTCAGATAAAATTGGAGAAATTAAAATGTACATTTTGTTAATTTCACATGAAATTAATTGAAAATGATTGTGTGATTTATCAAAATATATAAATTGAAAAAAAATCCAACTCATCACTTTTTTATGTCTAAAATGACAGTATATTTTTTTTTTTTTATTTTGATGGATCTTACAACTATTTTAAATCGACTTTAAGTGATATTAACAGAGTATGCATTTTAATTTCGCCAAACTAGTTTTACAATATATATATATATTGGCAATTTGGATATGCACCAAGAATTTTGCGATTTAAGTTGCAGCTAAAAGGGATGTTGTGGGTGTCATGATTCAAAATTAAGAACTGTTGGGTCGCCCAAGATGGGATCTAATACGGTTTAATTTGATATAAATAACATTCAAAATAAATAATTATTATTTACTTTTGATTTTTATTTTTATTTCAGTGGTAACTATTACCACATTCTCTGCCAGTTATTTAAAGTGGTTAGTTACCACTTATATACTAAGAACAACAAAGAAAAACATTTAAAAAAGAAAGAAAGAACAAAAGAAAAACTCTCTTTTCTTTATGAGAATCTCTTTTTGAATCACATAAAAAGAAGGAAAAAAAATTGATTCTTCAATTTGCTTCAATTTCTATAAAAACGTATTTATGCCGTTAATCTAGCTAATTTTATAATTAGTCATTTGTTGGTGTGATTGTAAATGTTGCCATGCATTATGATTTTGGATAATTAATTTTATATATATTTTTTTGAGATGCATGTGGATAGCGTATCAACAACGGTATCAGAGCCTCAAAATTATTTATATGGTTAATTTTGATTTTAAACCTTCATATTTGAATTTTTATATGAAATTCATTTTTTCTTGTTCTTGAAAAATTAAACTATATTTATTGTTCTAAATGAAGGAGTTTGAAATACACTTATAACTTTCCGAAGTGAAAAATTAGTCATAATATAAAAGTGAATATATCGGAACAAAAAATAAATTATACGGAATTAGTTCCATAGTAGGATTTTCCTAATTAGGAAATTTGTCCATTTAATAAGAATTAATGAGGGCAGTTTTTTTAATTTGAATTAGCTAACTGACATATTAAATGGAGATATTATTTCCTTAACGAATATTTTGTAACTACCAAATTGGTATTAATTCCAAATAAGTGAAAACGCTTCCTTAAGTGGAGCCCTATCACTACAAGAAAATTATTAAATAACAATGAAAAATTAGCAACAAAATTCATTTTCGTAACAACAGAAATAAAATTTCATCTCTAATTTTGGTGGAAATTTTTTGCTTTAGCAACAGAAATGGAAATTCGTTTTCTTCCATTGCTATAAATAGAGAGAATTAGTAGTGTCAAAATTTTGCGATCGAATTTAGCAACGAAATTGTATTTTCGTTGGTAAATTACCAATGAAATTTTATTTCCGTTGCTACGGAAAAAATTTCGTTGCTAATTTAGCAACCGAAATAGAATTTCATTGCTAAATTTGCATTAGCAACAGAAATCAAATTTCGTTGTTAAATTAGGGGCCTTTAAGTATTTTCCATACTTGTTGCCTTAGGTATAAATTAGTCTGCCTCTCTCTCTTTCTCTTAGCTACCGTTACTTCTCTTCACCTCATCGCCTTATCCTTGTCATCGGTGCTGAATGCCGTCGTAGCCAGGTCTCTCACTCTCTCCCAAGTAAATGTTAAATTTATTTTTTGGTTTTTTTCCATGTTAATGATTATTTTCTAGCTCTTTCATTTTGTGGATGTGAACGCGAAAGTGGTGCCTGAACTCCCATAAACTTTTCTTCTTTGTCAAAAAGGATAACTCTTAGATCCAATCCTTGTGCACTGAGAAAGATCATTTTTGGCATTCTATTGCATCCAAACCCTAACACGATCTCTGGAAAAAGGTATTTCTACTCTGCTTTCTCTCTTATTCTTTTTGATGCACACTTTCGCCATTAATAAGGGAAGTGTTTCTTATCTAGCTTTTAATTTTTTCTAATTAGATCTTTTCCATTCGTAGTAGTCTTGTTCTTGTTATTTTTAATTGAGCTATTTTCAACCATTGCTTTCTTATTTTAAATGCTTTTGATTTTTTTTTCTTTTTGGGTAAAACTTTAAATCAGTTCTTTTATTCTCAAATGCTTAGAGACTTTTAACCTAGCTTGTTATGGTAGAATGATGATTTGTATAGAACTAATCCTTATGAAGTATTATCAACTGCTCTTGAAGGTTTTTGTGATTGTCAAAGCTACATATTAGAGAATTGTTAAAGGAGTATATTGAGAAAAGAACGTAACCGATGTGCCTAAAGTTATCGACAGCTCAAGTGTCCTCTAGTCAAACTTCAACCATATATATTTTATTTTTTTATTTTTAATTTATGAACTTGATCCCGACCTTAGCAAACAAGCATGCCTCTTTCTTCTCAAAATAGATAATTTAAGCACCATGAATGGCAAGGAGATCTACACAAGATAAAGGTAATTGGGTTTTCTTTATTTTCTTTTATGGCTCAACTTTAATAACTACTTCTAGTTTTTTGAGATTGTTGTCTTTTAATTAGTAATGTCTTGTATTCTGCAGTATGGTTTTAAACTTCAATAATCAGTTTAAAAGATTAGTTTTTCATTCTTAAAGATTGTGACTTTGTAAGAGTTTGGGTAGAAATGTCTATTTCATACATAGAAGAAAGGAGGGTTAAAAGGAGAAAGGCTAATGTTATTGAGATTAAGCTTTTTAGCTGTTCATTTTGGTGGCTTATGTTTTTTAAGATTGTTGTCTTTAGTTATTCTCTTTGTTTTTTTTAAGTGTGATATCCGACTTCAAGAAATTAATTAGAGGGATTACTTTTTTTTAATTGAGAAAGAGTTTGACTTCAAAAGTGCCTGTTCCCATTTTGTTTATTGGCTAAAGATAAGGGGGAAGAAAGGCTAAGGATATTACATATACACTTTTTTGCAATTAGTTAAATGAATCTTTTTATTTTTCAAGATACTAGGGATGCAACCAAATCTAAGAATTGGTGATTTCTAGCCCTTTTGTAGACCATAAGTTAGATTGCAATAAGATTTTGATAGAAACTTGATTGTGCATAAGTTAGATTTATGGTTGGCAGTTAAGTTTGGTGCCTCCTAATGATGGCTGAGTCTTCACATTTATGTTAAATCAATTACAATAATTCTTCTCCTTTTTTATAATTTGGTTTTAGTTTTGTGCAAATACAAGTCAACATTCATCCTTTGTATTGTATAACAATTAATATAACAAGGGCCAAAAATATTTTTCGGGTAGATGTTCCTGTTGTGAACTATGTTTGATAAATTAAACACTTACTCTCTGTTAGGTGAAAGCTAGATTTGGTTTATCATCTGAAACAAGAAATGGTAAAAGTGAAATCTCAAAGTATATTGCATATGGTTATCATTTGGTGAAAGGAAAATCAAATCATGCCATGGAAGATCACTTAGTTTTTGATTTCAAGAGAGTAAATAATAATGGGTCCCATATTTGAAAATTGTGCATATGCTCTTATTTTCGGTTAAAGCATTAGCTTATTACCGAAACTCTATCGATTTTACTCCACATTTGTGTTCTCTCTAAATTTGTGAGGTTTTTAGTTCATGGACCTATACTTTCATCTCGACATTTACAATTCATGGGTGAAAGTTGAGCCAGTAAAGTGAAATAAGTGATTTCAACTTTTACAGAAATTATGCTATGAGAGGTAACTTGTTTTTCCTTCTTGTTTGAAATATCATGGTATATCCAACATTGGTATCAACGATTTAATTTTTATGTTCCGACTATTATTTTTGGATCTATATTTTTGTAAAAATTCAGACATGAAAAATAGGTTGTATGAACATATATATATATATATATATATATATATATATATATATATATATATATATATATATATATATATATTTGTATATAAAAAAGTTAAATTAAAGTCCACAATGAGAAATTTCATATAGGTATTTCTAAAATATGATCATACCATTGGAATCAGAGACTATAAAAACCCCCCACTAGTTAAAATTTGAAGGTCTGAAATCATCCAAAAGGCAATGTGTGCCAGATGGAACATCTTCAGCATGTGTCAGGTTCCACGCAGTAGAGTGAGACATCACTCAGACAAGTGCACCAGCAGGGATCAAATACATGGCCCAATCGTGAAGTGCCACGTGTCTGTTAACATGGCAAGGTGGGTGTACATGGGTACCATATGGCACCATGTGGCATAATTAAAATTTACCACTTGTCAATGACAAAACCATCTAAGGATGCCATATGGCAGGTTGTGGTCCTACCATATGGCACATGTGTCCCAATGGCAGTCTACCACATCGCATGCTGAGTCATACCACGTGTTGACACATGGCCCTACCCTATGTCGCCACATGGCATTGAATGGTCATGCCATCTTGTGACATGTGCGCCCATCCTCGAATGCCATATGGTATTGATGTGTCATGCCACATAGCCCAACCATGGTCTACTATATGATAGATTAGTGAGTCATGCCATGTGGCCTATTAGGGTTACGCAACATGTCAGTTCCTACTCCTTTAATATGTGAGGGTGAGTGTGGGTGTATGAGTACGTCCACCACCTCTCCCTAGAACGTGATGGTGTGTGAACCCTCATTTGACCACTAAATTTATCCTTTCTTTTATGATTCTATTTTTCATAATTTTTCTAATTTTATGGTTTTTTAAAAAATAATTTGAGCAACAAAAATAATTTTTTATAAATTATTTTATTGAAAATTTTATGAAAAATTTGAAGAAAATATGTTTTCTGCCTTCTTTAATTTTCAAGTTTGTTTGAAAATTAATTTTGTGGATTTTGTCCTTATATTGATTGAAATATGTTTCAATCATATTTTTTTTATACATGAGTGTACTAACTTTTTTTCTATTATATGTAACATATATGGTGATGATAAGGACACTAATAATTCCACAAAATCCTCAAGGAGTTAATCAGGCCAATGTATAAGTGTATGAGGTTTGTAGCATGGGGATGCACAAGAAGGCCCGAATTAATGATATTGATGCTATGGTGTATCATATGGTTAGCATGCATTAAAAGATGCAGTGCTGCATTTGGGCTGGTGGCCTAGATAGGGAGAGGGATGACAAACTACTTTATGATGTTATTGTGACTTGTTTAGTTACCATGTGGAGCTTCAAAACTTGTTGGATGAGTGTTAGAGTGAACTTTATAGACATCCCATTATTCGATTGTTATATAAGGTAACTAAATGAGGAGTGTTGAGGAGTAACACGTAGTCTGATATGGTGCTCAGGAATAGGCATAAAGTTATTGCCCATTGCTTCATGATCGCATATATGGCATTCCCTTTTAGTTGTTGAGTATTGGTCAGGAGGTCACTTCCCACGACTAGGATGGTTTTGAAACCACAGGGTTCCTAATTTGTTGAGATGAATGTCATATTACTATCCTTATTTTTGTAGACTTTTATGTTGGGAGTCATGTTTCCTATTTTGTTTTAAGATGAGAAAAATGTATCTTATTTTGGGATTTATTGGATTTTATAATAAAAATATTTACTTTTATTTTGGATATTATAATGGTTTATGATTTTTTTATAATGAATGTGTTTATTTTAATATTATTTGCCTTGCAATATTTTATGGGTAGAATAGTTTCTTGAGTATTAAGTTAAGGCTTAATTATCTAAAACACATAATATCCATAATTAAGTTAAAGAACTAAACTTTTAATAAATCAAATTTACTATGCATAAAATTTTAATCTGCAAGGTTAGACATTAGGACTTAGAGGGTAATTGGATACTATTAGTAACTTTTTAAATTTTGAGCCTAATAGATAATTTTATTAGATTTTAATTTTAGATGCATAGTAAAAAGCATGTATTGCCAAATTCTTCTTAATGATGTGCAACAAATGTTCTATTTTGATTAGAGGATCTAAATGGCTTCCAAATCTATAGTCGCTAAATTCAACAAAGACATGCAACTTAATGGTGACAACTATGAAATCTAAAGCATGAAAATCAAGTATATGCTTGAGTTCAGTTATGATTGAACCTTAGGCTAACACTTTTGCTCAGCATAAGTAGGATCAAGATGCCTATGTAGCATGGAAGAAGAAGAATTCCATTGCTCGTATCATCCTCCTAAGTGCGACAGAAGATGATATCACCATACAATTTTGCATGTATCGAGATACAATGGATCTATATGTTACATTGCTAGAGAAGTTTGATGAAGTGTCTCTAACTAGGCTTTAATCTTTAACGATCAAGTTTGATAACTATCAGAAAAATCCTAATTATTCAATGCGAAAACATCTGTGAGAGATGGAAAACATGATATGTAAGCTCGATAAAGTAGGTCATAAGTTGACTGACGAGCAATAGGTCTAGGTTGTCATCCGATCCTTACCATGGAGTTGGAAGAACATGAAAATGCAACTAATTCACATAAATAGCATAAAGACATTTAAAGATGTCCCTAGACATTTGAAGCAAAAAAAGTACCGTTCGATCAAGGTAAATGCTGAAGTTCATATAGTACAATTCCATTTTGGTAAGATGAGATCAAACCAGAACAAGAAGAGAAGCTTCCATAGTAAAGGAAAAAAAAGGGCTCAAAAGCCTAAAAAGCAAAAAGTTAAGTAGAATAGTAAAAGGTCCAAAGGCAAAAAGAAAGTAAACATTTCTAAAGTGAAATTTTTTAACTTCTAATAGAAGGGACACTATGCCTAAATAGGTACACTATTCTAACTCAAAAGTGAGTAAAATTTATGTATCAAGTTTTGTATTTTTAACTGAATTTCATCCTTTTATAGGTGGATGATTTAGGAGTAATAGACCAAGTGATAAGGGATTGAGATGCGTTTGTTGAGTTTCAATGAGTAATTACTAGAGCAAAGTGGATTTATATAGGCAATAATGCTAGAGTGGCAGTCCAAAGGATTGGCACATGTAGACTAGTCTTGCGTAAATGTCAAACCTTACCCCTACACAATGTACTTTATGCTCGTGATATTTGTTTGGTTTGCTCTGTATTTTAAAGATTATAAAGTCTCCTTATTTTTGGATGACATTTTTTTATTATTCTAGTTTCGGTTTGAACAATTTTATAATTATAGATGTCGATCTTGATTATTCAAATAAAACTAGTTTTTCTTTTATTTCTTCTTCTTTGATTATGTATGAGGATAATATGAAATTATGGCATGCTAGATTAAACCATATTGGGCAAGTTTGAATGCATTGGTTAGCTAAGGTAGGTTTATGTGGTGATTTAAATAAGATTGAATTGCCTACGTGTGAGCATTGCTTGCAAGAAAAACTAGTTAGAAAATTATTCAAAAAAGGAAATCGAGCCATAATTCCTTTACAATTAATTCATTTAGAAGTTAGTGGTCCAATGAATGTTAGAGAAAGGCATGGGGCCTATAACTTCTTTACTTTTATAGATGACTATACTAGATATGGTTATGTCTATTTGATATCTCATAAGTCTGAAGTATTGAGTTGCTTTAAAACTTTTATGAATCTTGTTAAGAATCAATGGGATAAGAAAATTAAAGCTTTAATAACAGACCATGGTCGAGAATATCTTTTCGAAGAATTTAAAGCTTTATGTGAAGAAAAAGATATTGAACAGTAATTGTCCATTTTTAGAACTCTAATGCAAAATGGTGTTGCAGAACTTAAGTCGGTGACCATTGACCTTAAATTCTCAACCATCGTTGGGATTTCTGATAGTGACTACTCCATATCGAGTGACATCTATAACTTCATACAATCCCTTCCATCTTGAATTTCCTGAAAATAGTCAAAAATGACTATTATAGACTAGCACTTTCATTCTTGGGATAAATTCTTTAGGTACCAGCTTGTTGTCATGCGACCATTTAGTCTTCTCTTTATATTTTTTAGCATAATTGTATGCCCAAAACCTCAGTTCTTCTAGCTCATTCAATTTTAATGCCCTGCATTTTCCTGCACTATGAAGATCAAAGTATAAAAACTTAATGACCCGATAGGTTTTGTGTTCTAGTTTCACCAGCAAGTGATAGGATTTGCTAAAAACTAGCCTAAAGGGGGACATTCCTATCAGTGTCTTGAAAGCAGTCCTATAGGCCTACAATATCTCATCAAGTTTAAAAGACTAATCTTTCCTAGATGAATTTACAATTTTTTCTAGGATAACCTTAGGTTCCTAGTTTGACAATTCTACTTAGCCATTAGCTTATGCATGGTATAAGGTGGTGACCTTGTGTCTAATGCCAAACGTTTTCAATAATGTTTTGAACCGATGATTGGCAAAGTGTTTTTCACCATCACTTACAATGGCTCTAAGTGCTCCATATCAGGAGAATATATATTTTCTTAAGAATTTTAGCACTACCTTTACATCATAAGTCCTAGTGCCAATGGCTTCTCCCTATTTACTTACATAGTCCACAACCACTAATATGTATTCAAACTTGTAGGACATCATAAAAGGTCCCATAAAAATTATCCTTCACATATCAAATAATTTCACCTCAAGCATGTTGTTTAATGGCATTTCATCTCTCTTAGATATATTGCCTACCCTTTGACATCTATTGCAAGACTAAATAAAGCATTTTACATCATTAAATAAAGTAGGCCAATAAAATCCCAAAGATAGAATCTTTGATACTATCCTGTTGGGCTAATGATGTCCACCGACCTCTCTGCTAGGACATGCCCTGATGATTTTATTCTGCTCCTCCTTAGGAATGGATCTTTTTAGAACTTGAATAGTGCACAACTTGAAAAGATAAGGTTCATCCCATACAAAATGTCTCGAATTAGCCTTTAGCTTTTTTATTTGCTGCCATGTATAGTCCTTTGGCATAAAACCACCTGCGAGATAATTCGCTATGCCAACAAACCAAGTAATATTAGCATTACAAGCATTAATAGGATAAATTAAATCATCCAAAAAGAAATCATTAATCTCTCCCTTCTTGATATGCTTGTGCTCCAAACAGGGACAAATGGTCTGTAACAAAATTCTCTACACCCTTTTTATCCTTTATCTCCAAGTAAAACTCTTACAACAACAACACCCATCGAATCAACCTTGGCTTTATCTTCTTCTTTGCAAATAAATATCGCAAAGGTGCATGATCAAACCATATAATTACTTTAAAGCCAAAAAGATAAGATATAAATTTATCAAATGCATAAACTATTACAAAAAGCTCTTTTTCAGTTATCATATAATTGACTTATGCTCCTATCAAGGTGCGGCTCGCATAGTAGATTGTGTAAAAGATTTTCTCTTTTCTTTGTCCTAGCATGGCTCCCACTATAGAATCATTTGCATCACACATCAATTCAAATGGTAAGATAAAATCAACCTTTGGTTCAATATGTTAAATGTTTGCAAACACTCTTTAATGAAATCAAATAGAGCATCCTTCATTAGCAAATTTGATAAAGGTTTTACAATTTTAAAAAAGTCTTTGGTAAATCTATGGTAGAACCCTGCATGCCCCAAAAAGCTCCTAACACCCTTAACATTAGTTAGAGGGGGAAGTTTCACGATCAACTCTACCTTAGCTTTATCCACTTCTATCCCTTTTTTCGATATCTTATGCCCTAAAATAATGCCCTGATTCATCATAAAATGGCATTTTTCCCAATTTAACACTAAGTTGGTCTTCTCACATCTTCCTAACATTAAATTAAAATGCTTTAAATTGCTCTCAAAATTTCTCTCATAAATAGTGAAATCATCCATGAACGTATATATAAATTTCTTTATGAAGACATGGAATATAGCCATCATACACCGCTGAAATGTAGCTAGTGCATTACATGATCAAAAAGGCATCCTCTTATAGGTAAAGGTACCATAAAGGCAGGTGAAGGTTGTTTTTTCTTGGTCTTCAAAGGCTATAGGGATATGCAAGTACCCTGAATATTCATCTAAAAAATAGTAAAACCTATTTCCTACCAATCTCTTATGCATTTAATCAATGAATGGTAAACGAAAGTGGTTTTTCCTAGTTGGGCTATTGAGTCTCTTATAGTTAATACATACCCTCCATCCTGTGATTGTATGTTTAGGGATAAGTTTATTTTGCTCATTTTTTATCATTGTCATCCCCCTTTTTTAGGAACACACCGAACCAAACTTATGCAATTACTATCAAAGATAGGTAAGATTATACCTATATTGGGCACTTTCAAAACTTCCTTCTTAACTATCTCTTGCATTGTCAGATCCAATCTGCTCTGAGGTTACATAATTGGCTTGCAATCTTCCTCCATCGGGATATGATAAGTGTAGTAACTTGTGTTGATCTCTTTTAGATCTAAAGTCTCCCATTCGATGGCTCCTTTGTTCTCTTTTAGCACTTTAATCAGCATCTCTTCTTCAGTACCTATCAAAATAAAAGATATGATTATTGATTTGGCTTCATTTTCTAAAAAATACATACTTTAAATAAGGAGGAAGGTGTTTATTTCAGTTTTAGAATCTCCATTTTGTAGCTCATCCCCTCTTTCATTATAATCTCCCTTTTTGTATTCCTTTTCAAGCTCCTTCATAATTTCATTTTTACTCCTTGTCAAATCTTCTTCCTTACCCGCATGCATCAAATAATTCCTTAATGGGTCATCTATCAAAATCAACTCTTGTATTTCTTCCTTACAGTCCTTTATGGCATCCACGAAAAATAATGACTCCTCAAATTCACACGACGGGTGCTTCATCACCTTGTTACCATTAAAAGCCATCTCTTTGTCATTAAACCTTAGAGCTTTTATTTGCCTGTACACATCTATAAGTGCTCTTGCTATATTTAGGAATGGTCTTCCCACAATTAAGGAGACTTTCTTATCCTCATCCATATCTATAACAATGAAGTTCACCGGGAAGCTGAAGTTTCCTACTTTAACTAGCAAGTCTTCTGTGATCCCTTTAGGGTGTTTGACTAAATGACCTGCTAGTTGAAGTGTCATTTTTATCTCTTTAATATCTCCTAAATTTAACTTTCTGCATATAGAATATGTTATCAAGTTAATAGTAGCTCCTAAATCACATAGTGCATTTCGCATAAAGTTCCCCTCTAATTCACATGGTAGTGTGAAACTACTAGGATCCTTAAGCTTAGCTAGAATTTTATTGGTGAGAATGGCACTACAATTTTTAGATAATTGAACAGTACCTACCCCTTTTAACTTCTTTTTATTTAAGCATAAATCTTTCATAAACTTAGCATTTTTTTTTTGCTTGTGAAGTAAAGCCTCAACAAATGGCAAGTTTTCGTGCAATTTCGTAAACATATTTAAAATTTTTTACAACTGCTCATTATTTTTCTCTTTTTTAGCTATTGAAGTGAATGGTATGTATGATGCATCAAATGGTAAATCAGAATTAATGATGGCTCTACCTTTGTATTTTGGCTTTGGAACCTTTTATACATTCTTCGGGTTAGATTTAATACCTTCATTATCAATTTTGTCACTTTGGAAGAAAATGAAGGATTATTACCTTAATCAGCCCCTTAAATTTGCTTAACACTTCTCAATGAGATGGCGTTAGCTTCCTCTTTAGGATTTTGATTGACATTTAATGGAAAAGTACCCGATGGCCTTGTTGAGATGAAATTGGCTATTTGGCCAACTTAGGTCTCCAAATTCCTTATTACTACAGCTTGGTTCCTATTCCATTGCTTTTGAGACTTCCACCTTGCCTCATAACTTATTATGAATTGATTTTGGCTAGTCATGAAACTAGCAAACATATCCTTAAGGTTTGGCTTCTTCTTTTGTGGTAGAGTTTATCGAGGTTGGAAACTAGGAGATTGTAAATGTGATGGGTAAGCTTGATGTGCTTGATTCGATGCTTGAAAATGAGTATTTGCTGCTTGTGGTTGGTGTTATTGATGGTAACCGTAGTTGTGATTGGCTTGGTTATGTGAAAATGGATTAAATAGGGCTATTGGGTTAGTGTTTGAGGTTAAGGCTTGATTTCCATCCTTCAATGAAAAATTTAGATGATTCCTCTACCCGGGGTTGTAATGGTTGCTAAATGGATCGTTGCTTTGTACTCTTACAAAGCATTCACTTTTCCTATTCCTTGGGTGTATAGCTCTATTGTCCTTACCTCACCTCCCAAATTTCCTCCTTCAAAGGCATTTCCTTCTTGACTATTTGCTAAAATATTCTACACTTTTAGACCATTCAATTCCTTCTTCAATAGCTCTATTTAAGCTTTTAGCATCGCCACTCCATCTACATTGTAGACTCCTTATCTCCTCGTCAATGCCTTTGAACTAAACCATTGATCCTCATTCATTATCATTTCATCAAGTAGCAAAAATGCTTTCTCTAAGATTTTATTCATAAAGCTTCCCCTCAATGTGGCATCTGATAGAGGCCTTGTGATTTGTTGCATATTGCATAAAATGTGGACATTAACTGATGCATTTCAATCTCATGTGCATATAGCTCTTTAACAATCTCCTAAACCTCTCTCATGCTTCATAGAAAGTTTCATCATTCAATTGCTGGAAATTATATATGTTATTCTAAATGCTCATCGTTTTGGTGGGTAAAACACCTAACAAGAAATTTCTCCTGCATTTGCTCCCATGAATGGATAAATGACTCAATAGCATTGATAACAGATCTTTAGCTTTTCTTATGAGTGTGAAAGAAAAAGCTTTAATCTAATTGCATCAATTGACACACTTTATATTTAGACCATATCACTTATCTCTAAGAAGATATCTAAATGTTGTATGGGGTCCTCTATTTTTGATCCAGAAAATTGGTTCCTTTGAACCACGGTGATCATTGTTGGTTTTAGCTCAAAATATTGTTATCGAGGAAGCATTACCATTTTATGCTTCTCATTCCACCTTAGAGTGGCATAGTCATAAATAGTCTTTGGTCTTAGCCCTTATGATTTCTCTCTTGCTGTTGTCTTTCTCTTTCTTCAATATCGAGAGGCATATTCAGGTTTAGTGGATCATTCATGTATTCTGTCTGAATTTGTCTACTTCTTCGATTAAAAGTCCTATCGATTTCAGGATTAAAGGGTGCTATATAATGTTAGCGATATATTTTTATACACCAAATTCACATGAAAATAATAGATAAATAAAAATAAGTAAAATAAAAACACATAAAATAATCAAGTAAGTAAGCAATTAAACATGTTGTCCCCGATAATGGCACCAAAAACTTAGTCGAATGTTAGCAAATGCACTAAATTGATAAGTAATAAAGTGGGGTATGTTTAAGATCCACGAATAATGAACCCAAAGGAAAACAATCAGTGAAAGAATAATTGATTGATTAGAGTATGTGCTTAAAGAATTACCTAATTATTTGTTTATTTTTTTGCGATTAGTGATAAAAACAATTAATATAAATGTAAAGAAAATGAAAAACATGAACTAACAAGATGATTAAAGATAGAAATTTCAAAATAAATAAAAATAAAATGACTAAAAATATTGCTCAGGAATCCAATCCTCCCCATCGCAATACAAGGTTTATTTTAACATAAAGCTCATACATTTTAGATGTGGACAACCCATCTAAACCTCTAGTATCCCATTTTGAATCCTACAACTCTAACTATCCAATATCCTATTTCGGAGCTTACCTAATAGCCAGTATAAGTGCAGATCCCAAGACCTAGATACGAACTAACATCCCATTTTGGAGCTTACTATTTCAATACCTATTCATTTTCCTTTCTTTTTCTAATTTTTCAACACGCAAACCCTAGATCTAATAGCTCTCTTTCCATAAACACCAACAAACTATAGCATATGTGAAGAACAACATAGCATGCATGATATGTGTATTAAACAAGCATAAATCTATTAATTTGAATAAGATTAATAACATAAATACTTGAATAACACTCATACCAAGATAAGTACAAGGGAAAAGAAACATCTAAAATATATATATAACAAATAAGTTCATATCCTTTACATGGTTTAGGGGATTCAAAAATCCCCAAACAACAAAATAAATACTCACTACTCATATTCAAAATAGCTAGAAAAAGGTAAGAAGAAACTCTTAAACCCATTTGAAGATGTGGATTTGAAGTTGAAACAATCTCTTCTCTTTTTATCCAACCTAAGCTTGATTAAAAATTGGAACTTTAAACTATAAAATAACTAAAACTATGTATTTTGCATTTTTGATACAAAACTATATTAAAAGTGGAATTTTTATAAGTAAATCTATAGAAACTAAGTGTGAAAATCCTAAAGTTTGAGGAACTACGAGCTAAGACTAAGGATAAAAACCCTAGAATTTAAAAACCTAAAAAATCTCCTTTATGGCTAGATAAAATGTAGCTTTTATACTGATCCAGTACAGGACATGGTCGAGATAATTGGCCTCAATTGAGTCCAATCAATTAAAAAAGTATTGTAGCTTTAGGACACGCTTGAAACACTTTGGTCTTAGTTGTGCATACCTTTCTGGATTGAAGAATCCTCGAAGTTTGCATTGGATAGGGTGGAGATGATTTATCTTAACTGAGTCCCCTGGTAAAATGGTGTATTTTTAAGATCTACATAAGATATGGCTGAGACAATTGGTCTCAGCTGAATGTTGGCCACTTTTCCTGCATAAAATTCAAGAATACACCATTAATCACTTAAAAACTTCATAAATCTCAAAATAATCCCATTTACCATAAAACAAGAATTTTAATACCTAAAATAGGAAAAACATGCAAAAAGATATATAAACATAGATAAATACACTAAAAGTAAACACTAAATCAAAGTTATCAAAATAAAATTTTTTTTTGCTTGGAATGCATAGGGAGATACTAGAATTAGAGAAATAAATTTTAAAATTGAAACATAGGATCAAAAGCTAGTCAGCCAAATCCTAAGAGATTAATTGGAGGAAAAAGAAAGGTTTTCGAAGATAATGATGAGAATGAGACTTAAGATGGAGATTTTAATGAATTCAAGAACAATCAATAGATGTTAGTTTTGGTGGTTCATGCAAATGGTGTGTGTATTTATTACTGGTTGCTTGTTATTTGTAGTTTTCAAGTAGTTTGTAGTTTTGAGTTTAGTTATATAGGGTGCTTTATTTTTTGTTAGGGTATAATTTAGGATTAATGGATTTGAATTGTTAGAATGAAAGTGATAATTTTTGCAAGATTATATGCATATACAATTATAATTGTGCCCATGTATGTAAAAGTTATAATATTAAGCTGCTCCTGAATTCTTATATGGTTATGTTGTTGACGTAGTTATGATAATTATATATATACATTGAGAAAATAAACACCAGAACAATAATAAATTTATAACTAATAACAAACAAAAAATGGGATAAACAAAAGAGCATTTCATTTACATATTTCTATTGACAAAAGTCACATGATAAATATCCATGCTAATGATGGTAATGCTAATACTTCCAAGTGTTGGTGTTAAGTATAACCAATATCAAAAACAAAATGAACATTCTAGTAATGGTGATTGGATGAATAGTGTTTTAGGGCCATACAGGTAATATACATTCAAATTGTTAATAAGAGAGCACAGTGCTACAACACTCAGCCTTGCTCAAGAAAAAATAACATCCTCAGAGGAAGTTTTTTTAAAAAAAAAGATTAGAAAAGATCTATAAGCTCCTTGCATAGCCCATCCGTATGGATATGGTTATGAACAATAGAGTAGCTATGATACTGCGTGTTTAAGATGCACCTATGAGAAAGAAACCATGATGGTTATGAGAGAACTCATGATAGCATCCATACAGCTCACATGAATGGTTGGGCACTTTGTACATCAAAAGGTTCTCTTGACCTACTATAAAGGTAGACTTTTCTGATTTAAGGAGTAGATATCATAAGGAAGTACATTTGATGGCTTCAGAAGGTTTGGAGCTCTGTACTACCATCACAAGTTGGATAAAAGCTAAATCTTTTAAGCAATCAGGTCCTCAGCGTGCTAGCTAGGATCATTGAAATAGAGTTTGATATTCTCTTGACTGTACCTAATTCTAAGCAAAGAATGAAAGATACTCAATTCTGTAAGTTTTCTTCTAGCTAAAAGAGTAATCAAAGCATGAGAATATACCCTCTGTAAATGTGTAGACCTTTGAGGTTTAGACTAAGAGGTCATCATGTGCATTCTAGAGTTATAAAGTGGGTACCGGTACTTTAACTTGAATTCTCCTTAGTATATGAAGTGCAAATGGGATTGTCAATAAAAGTTAGACTTCAGTTCTTGATGGGAATCATATGCTTTTGGGATAAGACCAAGAGTTAGATGAAACCTTGAGATCATTCTAACCATGCCACTCTAGTTAACTATGAGGCTGGTTACCCACACTTTGCACCTGAACAAGACATTAAGATCACATTCCTTAGGTCTATATGTGTAAAACCTTACAGGTTTTCTAATGTAGTTGGTTGTAATCCAAAATGTGGCCTTGTATGACCATGCAGGAGTAAGCCTTCGAGTTTCCCATCTAGGATGATAAGCAGGGTCAATCTATTTTAATGCTTTTGATCATGCTAAGCAAATGAAAGCCACTAGTTCGCTCCTTTAGGATTAATGTTAAGTATTGGATAAGACAAATTAGTAGAATAACACCACCATGGAAGATAAGTATGTTAGAGAAGGGTCATCTAGCATGTTCACTAGATCTTTAAAAGAAAGAGTATCCCTGAGACACCAGTCTAATAATTGCTGATAGGAGTTTCTAATGCTCTAGTAACTTCCCACAGGAAGTTTTACATATAGTTTGAGATGCAACTCAAGGTTATAAAGGTAAAAAGGGAATTTTGGGTCACCACAAACCTTTGAAGCAGGGGCACAACTTCTAAGTAAAAGTATGAGTACAAGTTCAGTGTGGCATGACACTTAATAAGATGATAAATCATAGTTTATGAGGAAATGGATTTTCTATTATCAGAAGTGCATCAATGGTAGACGGCTTACCTTAAGAGTAAGCTAATTAATTAGATAAAAGAAATATTTTAAGTGATCGACCTTCAATTTTATGAGAAAATCTAATTAATTAGATAAAATAAATATTTTAAGTGAGTTTTTAGTTAAAAAATGTAAGAAGCTATTTTTTTACTAGCTATTACATATTTGTAGAAAGTAAAAGGAAAATTAAATATAGGCCCAAAATAATAAATAGAAAAATAATCCTAAACTAACTTGCTTCTGCTTAATCTCCTCTCAACCTGGGGAGGTAACATATATATTAAAATATGGCATGGAAAAAATAATAAAAAGTCAGTTATGAATTAAATTATACAATAAATAAATTAAGCATGAAAACTCATTTATACAACATTCACCAAAAGCATAAATAGAAGTGAAGTTCGAACTCTCTTTAGTTTCGGCTTCATAAAGTTACAACTCATTTCCTAATATTTTATTAGGTGGCAACTCCATGATGCCTATATTGTGGTGCCCAGCAGACGCCCGCATAGGTTGATCACCAAAAATGAATGGGGATATCTCGAGCAGCTGTCTCATACCTTCTTAAGGCTGAAGGCATCATGGATTAGGTTAAATCCTTGTCCATTGTGAAGTGATCGACCTTCACAAACTAAATGAACCTTAATCCGATCTCAAGCTTTAAAAGCAGGATTTCCAGAATAAATTGGAGGCCTACAGAGTTCGGGACGTATCACAATGAAAACTCCACTGGGGATTGTTGTGATAGATTATAACTCAAGGTTTCCCTTGCCATTTCATTTTTTTCGTTGTTGTAATCTCAACCTCAAGGGTTTTCCATTCTACTATTCTTTCTTTTCTTTTCTTTAATTCTTTTATTTTTTTCTTTTTTCTTTCTTTTCTTTCTTTTTTATTTTTTTTATTTTTTCCTTTTTTCTTTTTTATTTCTTTTTATTTATTTCATTTTTTTCTTTTCCCCTTTTTAGGTCTATTTTATATAACAAACCTAATTTCCTATGAATGAAATTCATACAAAGGATTGATAAAGACTAATCCCCCTATTCTTGAAATGTATAATAAGCTTTTCCATAGTGGTCATCTTCCTAAGGGGAAGCTAAAACCATTTTGGATTAAGGGATTATTTCAATGTTGGCAATAACAAAATGAGCACACATGCAACATGCATGAAATAAAGGCTTGGACTAGCAAGTGACTACGAAATTTGGGTAGGAGAAATTCATTTAGAAGGCTATGCAAAGAAGGGTTGCCTGAATCATTTTCTAGGTCTTGTCTCATCCTGAAGTCACTTTGATAGGCAATCAGAAAGGTTTTAATGCTCTTATTGAGTTTTACACAATCCCCTTATTTGCAAATAGTTTTCTTAAAATTTTAAACGCTGGCCTGAAATGCTTAAAATTTATACAGTTTAGTGGATAAAGATAAAACATGCTTGCCCCCTATTTGTCTTATATTTGAACAAAACATAAATTTCTAAAGTTAAGGTCAAACCCATTCACAGTTGAGAATTACTTAGATGAAGTAAAATTTCAAATTTAAAGAAAATTAAGAAGAAGTAATTATGTCAAAATTTTGGACATTGCTTGCCAAAATATGTTAAACTTAATGAAAATATTATTTCAATTAAGAACACTCCCTGTATTTAAAAGAAGGGCTATGCTATGGCAGGTTTTATGATTGCACCAGATAAGTAGTGATCCTTTAATTTAATTTGGCAAAAGGGATGATTGTGCAGTAATCTTCTTAAATGCAATAGGGAAATAGTGATTCTAGAGTTCAAGTTCGGGAAAGGGAGGTGGTCCTTTGGCCTAGAACTAGCAGACACGATTATTCGAAAACCCTGAGATATAACCTAATGAGGTAAATTAGGCTTTAGGCCCAAGCTATTTTAGTAAGGGTACTTCCTTAAGATTGACCAAAGGATGGCGCTGCAATAGTCATCTTAGATGCATTCGAGAGGTAGCGACTCTCGAATTGTTCTTAAAAAAGGATAGTGCCATGGCCATTTTTGAATGCATCAGGGAGGTGATAATCCTCAAACCTATAAATTGAAAGGAAATTATGTCACAACTTTAGGCATAGCTTGGCAAGATTAGTTAAACTAGAAATACTCCCTAAAATTGAAAAAATAACAATGTTGTGATTGTCACGAAGGAATTAGGGAGGTGATGATCCTTAGACCTGAAAAAATAAGATTATGTAAGTATTCGAGCAAGATAAACTAAGTTACGAAGACTCCCTAAAATTGGCATAAAATAATGCTATATCAGTCATTATGTTGATGCGAGAAATTCTAGAATCTTCAGGCAATCATACATGAAGACCATGGAAAATTGTTGAGGCAAGGATGGGGGAGCCAACTTTCACTTTACCTATAAGATTATATACATGCCAACATGTACAAAAGATTTGTATGTGCAAGAAGACATGCACAAAGCTATATACGAGGCATTTATATGCATGAAAACACATTTATAAAACTATATGTATCGACACTCATGTTAAAAAAAAAGCATGCAAAAATGCAAGAACACATGAGAATATGTAAGTGTGTACAAAAGTGTAGGAATGCAAGAATGTATGTGTGAGGTGCTTTAAGAGTCGTCACTATGACATGCATCGAACCCCATAGGCATTCGGTTTGTTCTCAAAAGCCCATTAAAAAGTAATTTATCATGTTCCGTAAACCACCTAGATAAATCTAAATGGCTGAAAAAATCAAAGGGTTAGAATGATGTATGCAAAGAATGGAAATGCTAAAGATACGGATGATACATGGCACACACCATGATGCATGAATAAGAATACGGTATAATGTATGACACACAAACAAAAATATACACATTTTCAAGGCAAAAAGTGTTATCATGCGTATTTTACATTATTATATTAATTATCTTTATTTGTTTGCACACAAAATCAAATACATGCTCACATATAATTATGCACATAAGATTTATATACTTTAGTTTCCATTTATATTTTAGGTTAGGATTTATGCAAACAAAAATTATACACAAAGGAAACATGCACATTGTGTTAGTTATTATTGTTAATTTACAATTAATGCAAAAATGTATGCATATACATGCAGTATAGACAACCATATGCGAGATATATAAAATACATGCTTCCAACCCATATTCTAGGTGGAATTAGCTTATAGGTTAACAAAAAATCTGATGAATACGTATTATACACGGTGAAAAATGGGTAGCAGAACCTCTCTTTATTTAAAGTGCATGCAAATGGATTTTGGCTATTGTGTATTTAAACAATCCAAATAAACTGAAATGCACCTACCGAGGTATGAAAGCCTTTGATGAGTAGACATGTAAGTTTATTGGGATTTATTCGATAGATAAAAGTCCACATCATAAGTAATGTGTTATGGTGCATACCCCCTAGTGGAAGTGTCTGTGCCATTATATGGGTTTTAGTCCAATGATATAGCTTTAGAGCTACCCAAGCATGGTCTCTGCCAATGGATCTAACTTGTCACAAGCATAACGATGGATCTAGCTTGTCACAAGCATAACGATGGATCGGGTCACCATTTGATATAACCAAAGGGTATGAGACTTTGACTGGTGTCCTCCCTAACACTTTCCTACATTGAGTGAATGTAGGGTCATGCTTTGGGATGCATAGGGGCTAAAAATGGGATGCCTAACTTAATTTTAAAGACCTAGCATGAATGCAATGCAATTTTTCTAAATGAGATAAAATATTTTAATCTTCAAACTTATTTATTAAATTAACCAAAGGTACTTTCAAAGTAAAATATGGTGGTCCCTAGTAGAGTTGACATTGTGGCACATGTCGAACCTCGTAAGCATTTGATTTGTTCTTAAAAGCCTACTTTTTAGAGCTTGAAAATGGATCGAAGTTCATTTAGCTTGTAAAGGCCAATCGCTTTGCAATGCATAAGGATTCAACCCAATCAGTGATGCCTCAAGCCTAAAAAAAGCATAAGACAGCGGCTCGAGGTATCCCCATTCATTGTTGGTGATCCAACTACAATGGCATCTGCTGGGTACCACAAGGCAAGTATCATAGAGTCGACACCCAATAAAATATTGAAAAATAAGTTTTAACCTTATAAAGCCAAAACTAGAGAGAGTTCGGACTTCACTCCTATTTATACCTTTGGCTAATATTGTATAAATGAATTTTCATGATTAATTTATTTCATATCTTTTCTCACGCGAGATATTATGCATAGAAAAAAATAAAAGCACACTCAAGTACGTTGAAAAGCTGCAAAGCATGTATGGAAAGCTTGTAAAAAACTAACATTAAAGAAAGTAAAAACAAAGGAAAGATAAAATCATACATAAATCAGGGAATTTGTTAAGTTCATTTTGATGAGGAAGTTGGTCATCGCATGCACATTTACAAAAAGATGGCATTTTGGGTGTATTTTGGATAAAAAGAATAGGATAATTGATCCCTCACAACTTTGGAAAAAGAATCGTGTTAGTCAATGTTAAATAGAAAATCATTTGTAGTTATAAAAAAAATTCTTAATTTATATATTATTTTATAGGTGAAAATTGAGATATTGGTCTTTTTTATTATAGAAAGAATCCCACCCAAACTTGTATAAAAATCATTTGTGAGGTTTTAAATTTATCATTGAAAAAACCATTTATTTACACAAAATAAAGACATGAAAATAATATCATAAGTAAAATATACATAAATTTGGATGTTGATTAAATTGGCAACATCGGTTCCCTTATGCATATTTATATAAAAAAAATTATGTAATTTTTGAAATAAAATAGGAAATTGTTCCATTTTATGAGAAAAATCCAATTAATTATATAAAAGAAATATTTTAAGTGAGTTTTTAGTTAAAGTATGTAACAAGCTATTTTTTACTAGCTATTACATATTTACAAAAAGTAAAAAGAAAATTAAAGGGAAATTAAATACAGACCCAAAATAATAAATAGTAAAATAAATTATAAACTAACCTGCTTCGGCTTAATCTCCTCTTAACCCGGGGTGGTAACACATATTAAAATATGGCATGGGAAAATAATAAAAAGTTAGTTATTAATTAAATTATACAATAAATAAATTAAGAATAAACATAAGTAATGTATAAAAATGATTGTGACAATATAATAAAATTGACAATAATAAGACTAATATTAATAAAATAATCCATAATAAAAATTTTAGTAATAATGAAATTAAACAAGAAATCAAATAATAACATTATAATAATATATTAAAAGCATATGGGTAATGCTAACAACAACAACAACAGCAATACCACCACTACCACCACCACCACCACCACTAACAACAACAACAACAACAACAACAACAACAACAACAATAATAATAATAATAATAATAATAATAATAATAATAATAATAATAATAATAATAATAATGCTTTGGGAGTCAATTATAAATATTATTATCAAAAAATAAAAATAATATTGACAATAAAAAATGTGATTGAATTGAATAAATTAAATATTGCACAAATATATAAACTATTGATAATTAAATTATAAATATTAATCAATTGGACTAATTAAATAAACTTAAATAAAATGATATTGATAAAAGAAAAATATTTAACAAAAAATAAAGAAAATATAAATGATAATATAAATTAATAAAATAATATATGTATATAAAATGTGAAATGGGGAAGAGAGAAGCCAAAGGACCAAAAAAAACAATGGAACAAAGGAAGAAAAAGATAAAAAAAAAAAAAACCAAAGAGGTGTGAGTGGAATGAGCGATAAAGGGGTTGTGATTGGGTCTTTTAGTGATGAAAGTTTTTGACTATCGTTATAAACTTCTATTGCTAAAGGTCCAATGTTAGCAAATGGGAGAACTTAAACCAAAGGTTTTTAGTTATGGGAAAATTTGGCTAATGCTAAAAAAACTGAAGCAGGAAACAAAATAAAATACTAATTTAACACCTAAAATCACACAAAAATACTTAAAAAAAACCTAACCAATATTCATGAAAAAACATATATAAACTTAACCTTATTTAAAATATACAATAAATTAAATAAAACACCAAATTAACAAATATGTTAAGCAATTAACAAATTAAACAAACTAATTAATTAAACTAACAAATACTTAACAAATTCCATATTAAAACAAATAATTAGTAAATAATGAAATTAAACATTAATTAAAAACTTAAGTAATTAACAAATTAACATAACAAAACAAATAATTAACAACAAATTTATATAACGACACAATTAATTTAATGAGCAAAAATAACAAATTAATCCACAAAATTATTTAACAAATTTACATATTGTACAATTAATTATCAAATATATAAAATTGACAATATATTAAGGTAGATCTACAAAACTAATAAGAAAATAAACTAGAAAATATTATTTACACAATAAATTAAAAATCAGTTATTTAAATTTACGGGTTTTAGGGATCGAGAATATTACCTTCAGTTTGGTTCCATCATTGGATGAGAATTTGGTGCTTCACTATTTTTTCCAATTACATATGATTTTTTGGAATTTTTTAAAGTTAAAATTTTGAATTTTTCATGGGATAAGAAAAGAAAGAAAAGCCAAAAAGAAGAGGAAGAATAAGATTATAGGGAGAGAGAAAGTGATAAGCCTCCCTTAAGGGTTCAAAAATCAAAGATTAATATCCCAAACTGGGATAAAATTAAGGGGATTAAGTGTCTACACCATCTAGATTTACATCCATAGCATTTGAAAGTTGACAAATAAAAATGAAACAATGGTTGTAGCTTTATAAGGCTTAATTATACTAATATTGCTATAAATATAAATAATCATCAACATAAACAATTGTTTTGACCTCAACAAGTGCAATGAATCGATAAGTAATATAGGAGAATATAGTTAAGATCCCAAAATATCGAACCTAAGGGATAAAAGGCTATTCTGTGAGATATTTAAAGTCGAGCATAATTAATCTGATATAAGTTCCCAAGTTTTTTATTAAAAGCTTCCTAAATCTAATTAACAAAATAAACGAACAATAAAGCTAACTAAACTAAATAGTGAAACATTAATTAAAAATATGGACAAGGTACTCTAATCCTCCCTATACCCAATGCAATAAACTTAAGCCTAAAAAAATCATATATCTTAAATGTGAACAACCCATCCGAACTCCTAGTATCCTATTTCGGAGCCTACTACTCTAACTACCCGATGTCCCATTCCGGAGCTTACCTGATAGTTAATATAAGCACGGATCCCAAGTCCTAGATATAAACTAGCATCCCATTCCAGAGCTTACTACCTTAATACTTATTCATTCTTTAACTATTTCTAAAATTAACATTACATAAGCCATAAACCTATGGCCTCCATTCCAAAATCATCCCTTAATTCACAGCTCATACAAAGCTAAAACGGAGCATACATATACCCATTCCAATCAAGCACAATAATAATTCACTTAAATAAGTAAAATGCTCAAATGCTCAATAAAATAGATACATGAATACACTCAATAAAGAAAAGAACATTTAGTCATATATATACCAAAAATAAGATTAATCCATTATATAGGTACGGGGATTCATAGGTCCTTTAGCCATAAAACTACAAATTAAACATTAATAAGGTAAAAGGTGAAAGGAACCAAGAAGCCCATTGTAGTTGATGAAGCTTCAAGTTGAATCCAAACCTTCTCCTCCAACTCTATAGCAAAATGAAAGATAAAACTATAACTAATTGCAGAAAATTAAATCTAACTCTAAAACTTGTATTGAAAATAAACCTAATCTAAAACTTACATTGAAATAAATCTGATCTAAGTTACTACAATATAAAATAAATAGAATACCATAAAAAATAGAAGAAGAAAACCTTAGATCAAAAATAGATGCTTTCCCTCTTATTGCCAAATAGAAACTTAGATTTTATAGCATCTGCAGGGGACAGGGCAGAGACAAATGGTCTCACTGAGTCCAATCAGGAAAAAAATAGTATTGTAGCATTAGCACACGGCAGAGACAATTTGGTCTCAGCTAAGTGACCCCTTCTGGACTGAAAACCTTTGAGTTCTGCATTGGATACGATCAAGACAAATGGTCTCGATCAAGTGCATTTAGACTCCACCAAGATAAATGTTCTCTCATGAGTGCTAAAGTGAAACGGTGTGAATTAAGGATTCTGCAAGGCACACAACTGAGATAAATGGTCTTAGCAGAGTGCAAGCCAGTTTCTGCATAAAATGTCAAAATTACACCATTAAACATACTAAAACTTTAAAAATCTTAATATAATCTAAGTTGGCACAAAGAAAGAGATTTAACACACAAAATACAGAAAATACACAAAAAGAGACACAAACACAAATAAAAATATAACAAAAATAAACACAAAAATTAGAGTTGTCAAATATCCCACATTTAGCTTTTGCTCGTCCTCGAGCAAATGAACAAACCACATTTTTGTATACTTAAACTCAAACAAAAGGAAACACAAATTCAAAAAAATTAGAACAACACATTAGTAAAAGTCACTAAACAAAATCCTAAATTGAAAAGACTCAACTAGACAATGCTAGCAAATCTCTTTGTGTGTATTAGGCCAAAATTATTTAAAATAACTTTTAAAACCAAAAATTCCAGTGCAATTCGACAATCAAGAAAAGAATTAATGTGCAAAAGATTGAATACTCAATTTTTCTCTTAAAACTTAAGAGATACCATAGACCTCTCTTTTAGCACCGAAACTCGAAGGTCATCTCCTCACACAACTTTCAATAACATAAAATCCTTAAAACTTAAAAGGTTATAATACGGCTAAGGTATGGCTATTAAGAAAAGGATTAAGATACACAATTTGGAATTATCATTTCTACCTCAGCTCACTACTTTTCTCCTAAAAATAAGACTTTAACTCTACCCTTATTCACTCATCATCATTATCAAACTTCAAATATCCAAAATGTAGAACATTTTTCAAGGAAAAATACCAAGAAGAAGAAGACTTCTCTCTAAAATTATTACTAATATTATAGCTCTATTGATGGTTAAAGAGCTTAAAATCCTTTTCCTCTACACATAGAGTATGCCACACTTAGAAAAAACCAAGATTGCTAGATTTGTTTTCTTTTTTTCTTTTTTTTTAAATTTTTTTTCTTATTTAGAACAACTAGGGCAATCAATTTTGCAATTGATAAGTAGGGACTCACAAAATTTTTCTTAAAGAAGACTACATTTTGAATTTTTTTTAACTTGACATTAGCAATTTATTCCTAACTCTAGCATCTAACAATTGAAGCACAATCCTTTACTTACTAGCACTTTTCAAGAAAAACTTATCTCACTTACTTCTAGAATGGCCAATTTAAAAAGGGTAAGATAAAGGCTTAAGCTCAAGGGATTAAAATGCAGGTATAATCAACAAACATAAAATTAGCACATATTTAGCATGCTCAAATAGGCTTAAAAGGGCTTGCAAGGGACATTATATAGCAAAGGTAGGTCAAAAGGTTTTTTTTTGTAAATTAGATCGAAAATTTCCTAAGTTATTTCTAATCTCATTTGTTACTTGCTTTAAAGGGTAATGAGAAAGGTTCTAGCGCTTTAGAATTCCTACTCAATCACATTCTTGGATTGGTTTTTATAATTTTTAAAATCAAGCCTAAAGTGCGCATTTGTTAAGAGATTTACTGGTATTAACCTAATTGAAACTAATCGATAAAGAAAAATTCATTCAACAACTAACCACTCTCTTACTATTACAACTAATCTAAATAAGGCATTCTAATTCTAATTTCAAGATGGTTCACAACAGAAACAACTACGAGGGTAAACTAAGGTGTAAAAGTATGTAATAACAAAAACAAATGAAATCAATCATCACAACTAAACTAAAATCAAAACACAACTGAAAATAAAACTAGAAATAACAAAATAACAACATAAACTATAAATTAAAACTAAAACAAAAATACAATAAAATAAAATAAAATATAAAATTTGCACAAAACATAAAATTACTAGAAAATAAAACACAAAAATGTTAAATAAGGTGAGTTCATGCTTAGCATGCTGAAATTGATGCAAATGCACAAAAATGGAGTGCTTGTATTGAAAATGTAGATAAGAACAGGAGAAAATGGAATGGAATGCTAAAAGATGGATAGAAAATGGGATTATTCAATTGCACACGACTGAGACACTTTGGTCTCTGTCATGTTCCCCTTTCTGTATTAAGATTGCACATTAGACACGGCTGAGATAATTTGGTCTTAATCATGTGACCCTTTCTAGAACTAAAAATGCACTTGGTACAGAGCTGAGTCGATTTGGTCTCTGTCGTGTGCACCAAAATTTTTGCAAATTTTACAAGTTTCACAACCACTTTCATACACATTGACACACTCATTTCTAATCTTATTCATGTAAAAATCAATGGTCAAATGAATCACCACACAATTAGCAAAAACATAACCAAAAACTAAAAATTTAAAATTAACAACAAGCAAACAAAATTAACAACTAACTAAAAAGTAGAGTTAAAGAAAATTAGTTCTAGTTTAATGAGTCCCAGGTTAACTTTTATTACTGTCAGGTGGCTGAGATTGTGATCCAAATCTTGGTTTCTTCAAAATGTGCTCCTCATTTTCCCCCATCAGTAGGAGAAACCTATCGAAATTCACCAAGGTGGGCAACACCATGTCTTCGATAAAGTACCCCTCCACCTTGCGTTGTTCATAAATGTATCCTTTTAGCTCTTCTAGCCTTAATATACTCTTTAAATTGACTAAATTCAGTGCTTCCACTTGAAAGTTGAACCATTCTTGTTCTTTTGGCAAATAATTATTCACAAGAAATCTAAACTCATTCTTCAAGCTACAAGCCTTGTCTTTAACAATGATTGAATTCTTTTCCAATTCATGCACCCCACACTTGATTTCTTTATTGTCTACCAGCTGTGTATGACTCAATTTCTCCTCATTATCACTATCACCTTGATTTTTCATAGGATTACTCAAGAATTCCAACTTGGATTCCACATTTTTAAGTTCAAATTCTTGATCTCTTAATAAATGCTCTTGAGTCTTTAATAAATTCTCTTGATTTTGCAATAAAACTTCTTGATTTTTGATCTTCTTCTTTTGTTCTTCTTTTTCAACTCTAAATTACTTCTCTCTGCTTACAAGCAAGTCAAGGAAAACTTGAATTTTGCAGAAGTTTGACTCTTACGATATCTATTATGAGCAAGGAACTTCAAAAGATGACGACGAGTAGATTGTTAATGATTGATTCAAGTATTGTAGCTCTTGTATTTCTTTCCTTAACTCTTCTATTTCTGCTCTCAAAAGAACCAATTCATCACCTTGGACAAAACCATGCTCAATTAAAAAAGCATCAAAATCATCCAGCAAAGAATAACACCAAACCAAAAACAAAGAAAAATAAGTCTCAGACAAAGCTCAAATAGAGATATCAAACAAACAACACCATTATCCCTGAAAGCGGTGCCAAAAACTTTTTACAGCCTCAGTAAGTGCATTGAATTGATAAGTAATATAGGAAAATATAGTTAAGACCCTAGAATATCGAACCTAAGGGATAAAGGGCTATTTAGTGAGATATCTAAAGTCAAGCAAAATTAATCTGAGATAAGTTCCCAAGTTTTTTATTGAGGGCATCCTAAATCTAATTAACAAAATAAATGGACAATAAAGATAATTAAATTAAATATAAAAGCATTAATTAAAAACATTGCCAATGTACTCTAATTCTTCTCATACCCAATGCAATAAACTTAAGCCTAAAGAATCATATATCTTAAATGTGGATAATCTATCTAAACCTCTAGTATCCCATTCTAGAGCCTACTACTTTAACTACCCGATATTCCACTCTGAAGCTTACCCGATAGCCAGCATAAGCAAGGGTCCCAAGACTTAGATATGAACTAGCATCCCATTTCGGAGCTTACTACATCAATACCTATCTATCTTTCAACTATTTTTGAAATTAACAATAAACAAGCTATAAACATAAGACCTCCATTTCAAAATCATCCCTTGATTCATAGCTCATACAAAGCTAAAATAGAGCATACATATACCTATTCCAATCGAGCACAATAATCATTCACCTAAATAAGTATAATGCTCAAATACTTAATAAAATAAATACATGAATAAACCTAATAAAGAATAGAACATTTAGTAAAAGGAGAAAGGAAAAAAGAAACCTAGAAGCCTATTGTAGTTGATAAAGCTTTAAGTTCAATCCAAGCCTTCTCCTCTATCTCTCCAACAAAATGAAAGATAAAACTAGCACTAATTGCAAAAAGTTAAATCTAACTCTAAAACTTGTATTGAAAATAAACCTAATCTAAAACTTACATTGAAATAAATTTAATATAAGTTACTACTATAGAAAATAAATATAAAACCCTAAAAAATGGAAGAAGAAAACCCCAGATCTAAAACAACTGCTCTCCCTCCTTTTGCCAAATAAAAACTCAGCTTTTATAGCATTTGTAAGGGACACGGTGGAGACAAATGGTCTCAGCCAAGTCTAATTAGGGTGAAATAGTATTGTAGCATCAACATATGAAAGAGATAATTTGGTCTCGAATGAGTAACCCCTTATGGATTGAAAACCTTCAACTTTTGCATTAGATACAGCCGAGATAAATGGTATTGGCTGAGTGTATTTGGACTCCGTCGAGACAAATGGTCTCTCTTGAGTGCTAAAGTGAAATGGTGTGGATTGGGGATTCTGTAAGGTACACAACTGAGATAAATGATCTTAGCCGAATGCAAGCCAATTTCTACACAAAAAGTTAAAATTGCACCATTAAACATACTACAACTTTAAAATTCTTAATATAATCTAATTTGGCACAAAGGAAGAGATTTAACACATAAATACAAAAAATACACAAAAAGAGACACAAACACAAATAAAAAAATTGCCCAAAATAAACATAAAAATTAGAGTTATCAAAACTGGATTGAAATACATTGTTGAACAATTGTATAAATGACAAAGAGCACTTCATAATAAGAACAAGTATTTTAATATTCATCAAATAATAATAACAAAAATAAAAATTCATGCACAATAAAAATACACGATAGCTCAACAAATAGATTTGAGGGGAAATGTTCAAGACACATTCATAAAATCATTTATAACACCTCACACCAAGAGAAAATTGAACATGCAATTCTTGCCTCAATCAATGAGGAAAGCACCAAGGGGATTTAATTACCTATGCACAACAAAGTCCCTAACAGTCACAAAAAATTTTAGTGATACAATATAACAAGTGGCTTAGGAAATCTCATTAACCAAATAAATAAGAATGATTTTATTGCTCATAACTCCTAACTTGATAAGCACAAACAAACTCCTACATCCTAAAGCATTTGGCAACAAACTATAAAATTGCAGTGCTCATAACATTTTGGACTATTATGCAAACTTTAAAGACAGCGACTGGCCAATTCAAACAAATTCATACCATAGCAACATCATGAAATACTAAATCTACCATGAAAAAGTGTTGTAACTTATCAAATAATAGCCTTAAAGATTTATCTAAAGAAAAAATAGATCATACAAATTCATATTGAATGTTAGAAAAACATCTAAATTTGCTTGGCTAATGACAAATATGGAAGCAATTTCAGTTCTAATTATAATTAGCAACATAAAGACCAATTAGTTGTTAGTTTCTTTGCCTTTAATTATTTAATTAATTAGTAATTAAATTAGAGTTTAAAATGTTTGTTTATTTAGTTTTGTACAAAAGGTTGTTGGTCTAGTATACTTTATGAAAGAGTATACTCGTAATAAATTTTTATCATTCAATCTCAGTATTTAAACTTATAAAAATTAAAAGAGAAGTAACGAATTACCTTATGCATGTCACACATTATGGTCAAACCAAATACCTTTGTCATGTCTAGCTCTTTCTCCAGCAATTACAAAAACCAAATCCAATTATTCTTGTTCTCCTTACTCATAACAATAAAAGCAATAAGGTACATTTGATTTATTACATTCACACCTACTGCAATTAGAAGCATGCCTTTGACTTTTCTTTTGAAGAAGCAATAATTAAGGCCTATTATAGGCCTGCATCTAGCCTTTCATCCTCTTTTGCATGCCTTAAAATAGACAAACATTCACCTAAAAACCCTTTTTGCCTTTTTCTAAAGTATCATTTGATAGCTCAATACTTATATTGCTACTCAGTTTGTCATAATTAACTCACTTGTATAAGCCTTAAAAATGGCAAAATCATCCTTATAACCCTCTTGCATTTCATTTAGTATCATTCTTTTAGCTCACTTACACTTGTCAATTGACATATGCACTCTAAACTCTTTTTTAACTTTAACTTGCATCTACCTTACCCTAGTAGTTAGATTCTCCTAGATTTTATCTCTCAACTATTTAGCAATCCACCTTATTGTAACACTTGAATTTTTAAAATCTTATAACATTTGTGTTGCATGCACTGAGTTTTTTTTTCTTCAACCCTTATTTCCCTTTCTCTTTTGTTGCATAAAAAGTAAAGGGGCATTTTTCATTTAGCCCTAATCCTATTAGGTTCATTCTTAATCATCTTAAAATCCTTCCCAATAGTCACTACATATCTAATAAGAGAAATCCTGATAGCTTTTACATTTACAAATGTCATCCCTTTAGTAAAATATGCTTTGCCATCTTTAGGATCATATCTCACTCTCTTTTTTGTAGTTTGTAATTTTACTTTTCTCTCAACAATTACATCTCCTAAATCTGCTTCACAATCACTTTCATTGCCTAATGAGTCAGTATCAGTTTCTTCAGTCTCATTCTTAGTATCAACACAACTTTCATTTTCTTATCCACTCTCACTTCATAGAAATACTATTAGGTAATAGTGTGTTATGGGAAAAAACAAGCATTCATATTCAAAAGGCCCAAACACCCTAATAACATGTGGACACTAGCATCTCCATTAAAAAATAAATAACCCTTTAACTAGTTCTTTTCCCAATTCCCCAAAAAAAAAATAAATAAGATCCTTAACAACAAACCAGTCAATAAATTCATCATAAATATCTTTATAGCTAACTAGATCTATGTCAAAACTGTTAAAAATTACTTTTTTACATCCTTATACTGTAATTTTTTTTCAAAATCCCATTTGTCCCCTCAATTGAAACACAAATTAATAGTTCTTAAATATTTCACCCTATATGATATTCAAGAAGAAAAGATAAATAAATTTATAATTTTAATACAAAACTTAAATAAAGAAATAAAACACCCAAGCTTTTTTAATTACATTACCCATCACATTAAGTATATATATTAACATTAGGTAAATAGCATAAAGTCACATGCATTGCCAAAATAGGGACCAAAAAGCAAACAAAAAATTGTAAAGTAAAACCCTAAATAGTTTGATATATTTGAATCCAATACCAACCCATAAACTCATTCATTATCTCGTTCTCTACTTTGAATCAAATAATCAAAATAAGTCCAAAACCCTTTAGCATTACCCTAAATATCATAGATTTATAACCTAAGCCAATTTACCTTAACAAGTCATCCCCGTCACTAGAACTATCACTCAACATCAAGTTTCATATTCTCTTAACTTTTAATCTTTGATAATTTGAAATTGAAATTTTATTTATAATGTGTTAGGTTTCCAAAAGGTTAGGTCACCAAAAAACCAAAATTTTATGTTTTTTCGTTTAGTCCCTATCAACATTTCAATGAATCCAGTGAGTTGAGATCATGATGAGTGAAGGAATTGGGAATCGATGATTTTTATAGAAAGAGAGAATATTTAAACATATACGTGATGTGCATATAGGGGACATATGTCGGCTGACTTGTCCCTTACTTGCCACGTTAATGCCAGTATGTCAACACCTTAAGCTCCAAATGTCATCTTACGAGCCATGTCAGTAGTGAATTGATAGAGATTAGTCAAATAGCTGGTAATGTCAAATTAGTGGTGACATTGTCCTGATTTTTAAACTTCAGGGGTGACATTGTACCAAATGAAACTTTAGGATGAAATCGCCCATTTTGCCCAACTTTGAAGGGGGGAAGGGAGGGAGATTTTCACCTGTTTCCAATTGTATAAAGATATTTAATGTTTAATAAGGAATTTGTTTTTATAAGGTCAGAAAAATGGTGAACTTCCTAGGTTCATGCTATGATAATATAAAATGACACTTTATGATGCATTTTTTTATGAATAATATGTTAATTTAGTAGGGTTGGCAACAAGGAACCTTGAGTTGGATTAAAGCTTAACATAAAATTTAGGAATTAATGGTGGAGAGTTATTCTTACTTGTATCTCCTAAAACTTAAGTTTGGTTTTTACTCGTAAAGCTATAAAACAAGGTTAATATTATAAATTAGGAATTTTAGTCAAGTAAGTGAGCATGTATCTATCTATATATGTAGATTTTTAGTACAACATTGAAAAATGGAACTATAACATGCACAATTAATGTCATAAATGTAATTATACGATTAAAGCATAAAATAAAAAGAAAAACATGGATATTAATGATATTGATATCTTTATACACATGCAAATATGTAATATGTGACTTGAAACTTTTATTTCCTTATTACCTTGGTAAGAAATAGAGATATAGGATACAAATTACTAGTTATAGAAATATTTATACTACAATTGAATTTGGGTTGACAGTAACCTTTAATGCAAATTAATGAGAACTTACAAATTTTTACAAAAGAGGGCAGTGTATTTTGGGTTTTAAAAATTACATATATATTATATATAAGAAAAAAATTTAAAATTATATTTTATTAATCTTTCCATGAAATCACACAATCCTAATTAAAGAACATCGAATTTCACCTTGAGGGTTGTTAAACAATTGACTTACTTTGTACTAGGTTTCACCAAAATGTCCAAAATAGAACACTTTTAATATGTAATCCACATAAAAAAAAGTATAGGAACCAAGTAAGACTTGCAGAGATAGCAACCAAAATTCTTTTATTGATAGAGGAAGAATTCGACTAGAGAGAAAAAAAAAAAGAGGTAGAGAGATTATATCTCTTAATGCCACCAAACTTATACTTTTATACCTTAAGTTAAAAGCCTAAGTCTAATAGGTTTAGGAGTCTTTAAAATTTTGAAGATTTAATTCAAATGGGCTATTATAATTATTAATTAATTTGGATCTTAATTAGATCCAATCTAGGCCCTTTTAGAAAAAGCCATGCGCATAGGCCTTTTCACTAGACTTTTATGTGCGAACTTGGATTTAATTATCCAAATCAATTTCAAATCCAGCCAAATTAAATATGCAAGATCCATAACTATTATTAAACATATTTAATTTAACCTGGCCTAAAAATTAGGCCATTGAGCCTTTTTATCTAACTTCTGCACATATGACTTTCATCTTAAACTTGAAATTAACTCTTCAAGTGATCATAAATTATTATTTCAGTCCTATAATAGTTATAGTCCAATAATATTTTATTCTGAATCAAAATAAATCAATCTTAGCCATTTTACTTAAACCCTTGGGCAAAATACTTTGCTCAAGTATCTTGTTAATAATGTCTTATCTTGTTAATATTATGACTAAAGATATTTAGGTATTAAGACATTTATATGAAATAGGTATCTCATATCATGAACTCTTTTATGATTATCTTTGCAATGTATTTATAATACCAAGAAATTCAATTATTAATTTAAAATATAATATCAAATGAAATGTAATCGAGACATAGTATTAATAAATGATAATGACTTTATATACATGAAAAAGATCTTTAATCTACATGGGCTATAGGGCATACTCCTAACAATGCTCGATTGTGGCCTTTATAATTGGGTGTAAAAAAAAAGTATCCGATCATGGCCTTTTTTTACACGAGATTGGAGTGCAGAGCCTAGTGTTGCCCACTTCAATCCATTAGTTCTAAATATGGCTTAGATCCTGCATATCCTACTTAGTGCAATTATGCTTCAACACTTCAGGAAATAAATTATATATAAACAATACCATAAGTACAACTATTAGATCTTAATAAATTAATAAATTCTATGCATGTTAAATTTTAAATAGCCAGATGCATTTATAAATAAATGTGATATTTTAATTTGGAAGTTAAGCTTAATCTTTGTATTATAATAGCTTTTATAAATCATGTTCTAACTATATATATACACACACTCATATTAAAGTAGTTCAATTTAAAGTGAATAATATCATAAATGGAAAGATTATGCTTGATGCACACACACACACCTCTATATATATACAAATACAAAATTTCAAATATTGAAGATAAAATATTGTACTTTAAATTTAGTTATGCAACATACATGATATTCAGTTATACATATGTGCATGTATTCGACTCGATGCTTTGGAAAAATGACTTTTAGTGGTCACTATAAGCATAATACTTAGCGCATAAAGTTTATTTCTAATCATAGGTATACAGGTGTGATATGAATATATTATAGTAAGCTATGGATCTGCTTAGAGGTGAGGAAGAATCCTTCAACTTCACGATGGATGCATAGGCTTAGGGTTTATATTTTGGAAAATTTAAATTTTTTCTATATTGAATTTTTTTATGTTATAATTCTTGGATAATGTGTTTGAGTACACATCTATAAATCTCTAAGGACATTCATATATGTAAATATAGTTATATTTGAGTTACTATATTTTGGTTATACATAAATGACAAACGATGCTTCAGGAATTTTGTATTTATGTAAAGTTTATGATTTAAAGTTGTTAGGTTATATCTATTTGTGGATTTATTTCTTTACATTGATGATTTGAGGAGGATGAAAAAACATTGGGTGTAAATGGAGTTGATACATGATTGAATTATAGAAGTACAGTTTTCAATTGTTTAATAGGAGATATAACGAGTACACTAAAATCTCTATCCGTTTTTCTACAAAATTGAGCAATACAAGTTATCTGAGTTAGAGTCATAAAATAAAATTTGAATTCCACATATTGTTTATAGGATATATGAATATTGTAAAATTCAATCTAGGTATGGGATGTTACATTATATCTATATGACTAGCCATTCAATCTACCTTGTTTTTATGCATATAATTAATAGGAATTCTTTCAAAGCTATTATTAATTTCTTATTAATAGCAACCTTAAATAAATTAGTTTTTTGATAATTAATTTATAAAAATAGCTTTGTTAAATAAAATGGTTAATTTATCAATATGACCTATTCATTATTTTATATATATGTTACAGAAAAATGATGACAAAAAATATCAGGACACCAACGACTATTAGAACTGCTTAATAAAGACAAAAGGTTAATGATTTGATGGAGCATTACTTAAGAAATAACCATATGGAAGAAACTGGTAAAGACAATAAGATTGTGCATTCGTTAAAACATAGAAAAAAGATTAGTGAATTGATTTTAAAAAAGAGGTTTATTGGACGATAAGGAAAAGTACAATGCTCTTAAGAATAGTTTACACATTCTGTGTTATAAGTGTATTCTTATCATGGAACAAAGTAAAAGAAAATAATAAAAATGTTGTAATAAAATTTGTTAAAGAATTTATTATTTTGGATACTAAAATGTCAAATGGTGCCTCTATTGGAATGCCTACCAGAAAAGGATATCATAAGATTATTAGTGATAAAAATATTGAAGGTCTTGAAAAAGAGTTTAGAACTAGTTTTATGAACAAATCACTTTGAAGATTTTTTTTTAATTTTTGTTTATATAATTTATTAAAAGATTGCATGTAAGTTATTTTTTAATTAATGATATGAATTTCATATTTTATTCATTTTTGGCAAATGTATACAATACATGATAATTTTATTATTTGTTATGTGCAAAATGAATGGATGACTTACATAATTAATTATGCTAACAATAATCAAATATTAGAATCTTAGATGATGATTGGAAACATAGTGACCTTTTGATTCTAAGTCTGATATGAGATTACTATTAGTACAATTAATACATGTAAAACATAAATATATATCACTAAAAGAAAAATCCAAAATCTCAACGAAAACTTTACAATAGAAAATTTTTCGTCGTTAATTACAGACGGAAAAATATTTTTCGTGAGGAAAGTTGTTGGAAAAATGTTCATTGAGACGGTATAAAATTTCATCATAAATAATGGGGGAAAATATTCAAACCAAAATTTACCGACGAAAATTAGCGACGGATTCACAAAATTTGATCGTTAAATTAGCACCAATATTATGCAGCTAAATTGTACATGAAATTTACCAACTGTATGTTTAATCCATCGATAATTTACTTATAGAATTCAATTACCATCGGTAATTCCCTACGAAATCATTTATCCGCAGGTAAATTATTGATGGAAATTGTTTTCGTATGGAAAATAGTAGGTAAATTACCGATGAAAATAATTTTCGTCAGTAATTTTTTACATCGGTAAATTTCCTATGGAATTCCATTTCCATAGGTAATTTAGCTACGAAAAATGAATTCCGTCGGTAAGTTTATACTTTGTAAAAACTTTGTCGTTTTGGCCTTTAATTTATTTCTCTATCCCTTGCCTATTCCAGAAGCAAAAACACAATTTTCGTTTTTCTTTCTTTTTTTCTTTTTCTTCCTTTGTTTCTCTTCTTCATCCCCATCGTGGTTTTAGCTTTGCTGCATGTTGCGACCCTAGAAAGTGCTCTAGATCGACAAGTAATAAAGTGGAGTAAATTTAAGACCCTCAATATCGAACCCAAGGGAATTATGTGTGAAAATTGTGGAAATTAATTGTATGCTAAAGAATTCCCAATTGTTTGTGTGTATGAGTTGTTTAATTTTTATAATGCAAACTTTAAAAACTAAAATATTCAATGAAGAGAAATTAAATTCTACTAACAGTAAATTGAGTATGTATTTAATTCAAAAAAATTAACAAGTATGAAAATGTATAGAAATTAAACGTTGCTCAGGTTCACTCATCCATCCCATACCCACTGTGAATTAATTTTATCTTAAAGTATACATGAATGAATTCGGGATAACCCTCTTAACCCAAGTGTCCCATTCCGGAGCCAGCTATTCTAGTTGCTAAACTTTCCATTCTGGAGCCAACCCAACAACTAGCCTATGCATGGGTCTAACATCCTAAGTTTGGTTTGATTTCCCATTCCGGAGCCAAATAACCCAAATCTCATCTATTTCACTCCACACTTTAGTCCTAAAATCACAATTACTACATATTTAGAATCCCATTTCGTAGCCATCTAAAATAATACAGTATTCATGAAAGAAAAACTGAGCAAAATCATTCATAGACTTCAATCCACTGGGCTCAATACACATTCAAAAATATATGATGAAAATCATTCATCCATGAATGAAAATTAACTTGATTGATTGAAAAACCATGAAATATAAATAAGTAACAGTGAAATAGATCATTCATTCATGTAAAAATCAAAATATGCTCAATATTCACATTGTGAGTAGGGGATTCAAAGCTCCACTAAGATACAAAGATGACTACTCACTATCCATAATGTAAAAGATGAATAAAGTAAGAGTGAAAACTATAAAACCCATTTAAAGCTGAAGATTTAAAGTTGATGAAGCTCTTTCTCTTCTTCTCCAAACTGCACTTTGATTGTACACTGTAATCTTTAAACTAGAAACTAAAACTATGACTATCTTTGTGTTCTTAAAGTAAGACTAAATTAAAAGAGTGATTTTTACAAGTAAAACTATAACACTAAGTATGAAAAAATCTATTTTTTTATTTGAAAAACTGAATTTTCTCTCTACCCTATACACGAAACCCTAGAAAAAAACTCCCTTTAAGTAGAAAATTTCACAGCTTTTATAGAGCTATCCATGAGGACACGGCTAGGACACTTTTTTCTCAGCCGCGACACAAGGAGACAAAGTGGTAGGTTGCCTTGGGCATGGTTAGGACAGTTTTGTCTCAGCCGTGGTGAGCTTCTGGATCAAAAATGTGTTCATAAGCTATAATGGCCACGGCTGGGATAGTTTGTCTTAGCCGCAACCTTTGATAAAACGGTGAGTTTTGACTTCTGCAACGGCTACGGTTGGGACAGTTTGTCTCAGCCGTGCCTTAGCAAAATTTCATGCATAAAATGCAATTTAAGACCATTAATCACCTAAAAACTTTAAATTTATCAAAATAACTAAAATAAACATATGAAAAATATTTTCGCACTAAAAACACTAAAAGCATGCAAGATGAGACACTAAAACACACAAAATTATCTAGAAAACAAACATTAAAATCAAGGTTATCAACTACCCCACACTTAGCCTTTTGCTCGCCCTCGAGCAAATGAATCATCCACAATCTTAAAAATTCAAACTCCACATCAGAACAAACAAATTCAGAGAGGTTCTAGCAATACTTAGTAGAAGACACTCAGATGAAGAATTCAATTAAAAAGACTCAAACTGATCTATACCATACAATTTCTCATGTGTGTGTGCGGGGCTAAAATAGATTTATTTTCTTTCAAAACCAAAACTACCAAAGAATTCTAGCAATCAAGCAAATAGAGAATTATGACAATTTTGCATTTGCAACTCAGAACAACCATAAGCTCTCCTTTAGCACCTGAACCACAAGGGTCATCTCCACTAAACAACTCAAAACAAAACAGGATCACCAGGGCTTACATTAAGGTTGTAATGGGGATAAGGAAAAGATTCCAAAAATTTTAATAAGGTTAGCAAGATAGAATTAGCCACACTAACCAGAAATACAAACCACCTAACTTTCTCAAGAAACAACTCCTTCAAAATCCATGCTTTATCATTATAAGAAGGAAAAAATAATCTTAGGAAATTAGTTGGATTCTCAAAATTATAGGAAGCAAGATAAATGACACTTCCTATAAATGCTAAGTACCCTACACTTATTTTTTGCAGTAATAAATCAATCAAAATTTCTGCAGCATAATATCTGAATTTTTTGCTTTTTTTTATAGTAAAATTTTTTTTATTCACTTACTGAGAAGGGCACCAAAAGCACTAATTGTTTATCATCCTTGTCCAAAAATATTTAGAACGTTTAAGCTCAAAAATCCCTAAAAAAAACTTCAACTTCCCTTTTTTCTTAACTGACAATCAAAAATTTTATCAAGCCTAACATGCAAATTTCATTACCCAACCTAGAGTGGCCAATTTCAAAGTGGGACATACAAAGGCATTTTAGGCTGTATGGTTTAGCATAAGTGCAATCAAGAAAAAAAAAATTAAATAGTACGCGTTAGCATACCAATTAAGCTAAAAGGGGCTAACAATGGTAGAATTCATTAAGGGTAGGTCAAAAGTCAATTAAAAGTTGGTTACCAAAGAAGGTTGCCTGGATCATATCTTAATCTTATCTGAGTTCAATATTTATTTCGAAGGGTGGTGAGGAAGGTTCTAACTATTCCAGAATTTTTTCACTCGATTGCTCTTACTCACTGGTTTTAAATTCATAAAACTTGGCCTATTGTGCTCATTAAGTTAGAAATTGAATGGTATATAATTAATCGAGATCAATTCAAAAGAAGAACTTCCCTGAACAATACTACTAATCTCTAGCTACTCAAACCTCCTAAATAATCAGTTCAAATTGATTCGAATCAAGATTAATTGGCAAACTCAAGCTAAATGCAAGAGTAATTAATAACCTAAGAAACTAAACTAAATCAAAACTAAAGGAATGCAAAATGTAATAAACTTTTAAACATAAAAGATAAGAACTACAACCAAAATCAAACATCCAAGATAAAAAAAAATACTAAAAATATGGCAAACTTGAAGGAAATTTGATTAGCAAACCACAATCATAAAACAACTTAACAAAATGGCCCTAAAACACACATTTTCCCAACATCTACATTAGCCTTTTCTACCATTTTCGAAACATAAAAACATGTCAAATGTTTCTTGAGCATGAGTGTTAGGCAAACCAAGTACAAGCAACAAAACAACTAAAGGAAAAACACAATCTCACTTCTCTTAAGCAATTCATCGAATAGGTTGTGGGCAGAATCATTTGGAAACAAAATGACAAACAAAGATGCATGAAACTAATAGAATATATGCCAACAATCATAACCCATCCATAAATTAAAGTTAAAAAAGCAATATATTAGAGATGAGAACACAAAATGTACAAAGAAAACGCAGTCTTAGAGAGATATTACAAAAAAAAGTCAAACATAACTTAAAGAAAATAGAAGTTAAAATGAAATAACAAGAAGAGAGAAGAGAGACTTACTTGATTCTTGAAGAAATTGAGTGAGGAAAGCAGCAAAATATGAGAAAGGAGGCCGGAAGTTTGAAGAAAAATGCAGGGAAAACAAAAAAAATAAGCAAAGGGGTGCAAAGGATCGATTTAAATATAAAGGAGCGCAATAGTTACCCTAAAGGGCATGGCTAGGACAATACTGTCTCAGCCGCGACATGCAAAAAAATTGAAAATCCCCGTTGTTATATAATGAAAGCCACGACTGGGACTAATTGGTCTCAACCGTGCCACCCCTCTGGATTTGAAATTAAACAAAAGACACGACTAGGACTAGTGGTCTCTGCCGTGTCACAATGAATTCCCCTAAGTTTTTGGTTTTTATTATTATTATTATTATTATTATTATTATTATTATTATTATTATTATTATTATTGTTGTTGTTGTTGTTGTTGTTGTTGTTGTTGTTGTTGTTGTTGTTATTATTGTTGTTATTGTTGTTGTTGTTGTTATTATTATATTTTTTTAATAAAGCCACGGCTGGGACTATATGGTCTCAACCGTGCCTACCTTATGGACTCCAAATCGTAGTATGGCACGGTTGGGACATGTAGTCTCGATCGTGCACTAGCCAATTCAAATGGTACCTCTCTTATGGGCACGGCTGGGACAGGTTGTCTCAATCGCATTACCATTCTGTCTTAAAAACACGGGATTGGCCATGGCTGGGACAATTTATCTCAGCCATGCCTACCTTTTGCCTTACCAAAAATTTAATGGGCCACGGCGCGACCAACAGAAATTTTACTCTACTAAATTCTCTCCATCTCTTTAACAAAATCACTCTAACAACCACAACTAATTACCATTCTCTAGAAAAAATCAACAACACTAGACATTATAAACTTGCAAGAAATTAAAGGCAAATTAAAAAAAAAGTAATTAAGTTCAAAGGTAAGAAAAATTTTACGGTTTAACAAGTCGCCAGCTCGACTTTCATAGCTCTCATGGTTCATGGAACATCGAAGGGCTTATATCGCACTACCGTCGTACCAAGTTTGAATTTATCTTGTACAAGCATGTATTGAGTAGAGTGATTTAGTTTTCCCTCAGAAATTGCATTATGATCCTTCCACTTCTTCCTTTCAGCATATTTGGTAAGCTTATTTTTTTTCTAACAACCAATTCTTTAACTTCCTTGGTGTGCATCAATCATTTCGCCAGAGTGTCATTAAATAAAACATCTTCAGACCTTGCTTTCATCTCCCCAAAAAAATTTTGAACACAGCAAATCGACTCTAAAAATTTGCACAATGGCTGTTATGTCATGTTGGACACGTTGAAAATCATTTTCTCATCATTGAAATGTAAAGTGACTGCCTTTCCATACACATCTATCAATGCTCTTATTGTGTTTAGGAAAGGTCTTCCAACTATCAGGGGGATTTTCTGATCTTCCTCCATCTCAAGTACCACAAAGTCCACTGGGAAAAAAATTCTCCAACCTTCACCAGCAAATCTTTAATGATCCCCTTGGGTCTCTTGATGGACTTATCTGCCATTTACAGCAACATCTTTGTTTCCTTGAGATTTCTCAAATTTAATTTCCTACAAAGCGAATAAGGCATTAGATTAATGCTTGCACCTAAGTCACATAGGGCATTCCCAAAAAAAATTTCACCAAGTTCGCATGGTATTGTAAAACTACTAGGATCCTCTAATTTTTCAGGAGTTTTGTTGGTCAAGATGCAATTACAATTTTCTAATAATTGAATTGTCCCTATTGCTTCTAACTTTTTCTTGCTAGAGCATATCTCTTTTAAAAATTAGCATACTTAGGTATATGAAGTAAGGCATCAACAAATGGCAAATTTATGTGCAACTTCTTTAACATATCCAAAAACTTAGCTACCTGATAATTTTTCCTAGCCTTGTTAGCTGCAGTAGGGAAAGGTAACAATGACTCATCCATAACATCCCTTTTTTTAGGTAAAATACTCTTACCTTTATCAGTAACCTCTTAGACATCTTGAGAAAATTTAGGTTCAGAATCACATACCTGCATTGTAGGTTCCACCAAAATAGAAGATTGATTACCCTCATCCTTGCCACATAGCTCTTTACCACTTCTCAAAGTGATTGCTTTCACCTCTTCCTTTGGATTTCGATCAACATTAGATGGGAAAGCACCTAGTGGTCTTATGGATAAGGAGTCAGCTAACTGTTCAATTTGTGTTTCCAAATTCCTCATTGAAGCATCTTGGTTTTGGTTCCATTGCTCTTGAGATTTCCACCTTGCCTCTTGACTTTTCATGAATTGTTGTTGGCTGTTCATGAAACTAGCAAACATGTCTTCTAAGTTGGGCTTTTTTCTTGAATGGGTGACCTTGGTTGAAATCCCGGTGGGTGATATGGTTGAGGTTGGAAATTATTAGAGTCTTGCCCTTGATGGTAATTTGGTGGATAAGGTGTTTGATAGTGATTGGTGGCTTGTGGTTGGTGAGGCTGAGTATGATTATGATAGGCATTCGAGTGGTAAGGGGCTCTTGCTTGTGGTTGAGAAGACGAAGCATGTTGATTCCCATCCTTCCAAGAGAAGTTAGGGTGATTTCTCCATCCCGGATTGTATAAATTACTGCAGGGATCGTTCCTTCTAAAATCCCCTAATGCGTTTACATCTCCTACAATTCCTCCTTCTTGGACTCCTTGCCCACTTTAACATGGCCCACTTCCTTGATTTACTACAGCCACATTTTTGAACTTTCAAACCGCTCAACTCTTTCTTTACCAATTCTAACTGGGTTTTTAACAATGCCACTTCATCCATATTATGTAAACCTTGCCTCCTTGGGACTGATCTGGGGGTAGTCCATTGAGAGTCATTTACCGCCATCTCATCCAACAGTTCAAGAAAGATCCTGCTGATGCTGCATCCAATAATGACCTTGTTTGAGGTGTAACTCTAGCATAAAAGATGGTCATCAGTAGGTAGACAGATATCTCATGATGCGGATAGCTTCTCAACAATCTCCTGAACTTCTCCCAAGCTTCGTAAAAAGGCTCCTCATTCATTTAATGAAAACTCATGATGCTATTTTGAATGCCTACAGTCTTTGTTGGAGGGAAAAATCTCATCAAAAACTTCTCATGAATCTAATCCCATGACCATATCGACTGGCATGGTAACATTTGTAGCCACTCTCTTGCTTTACCAATCAAAGTGAATGGATACAGCTTCAACCTCACTACATCTGTGCTAACACCCGAAATTTGGACTATGTCACTGACTTCTAGAAATATGTCAATATGCTAAGCTAGATCTTCCACTTTCAAACCAGAAAATTGATTTCTCTATACCATAGTAATGGTGGTTGGCTTGAGCTCAAACTATACCCCTCTTGGCAATACAATTGTTCGATGGTCTTCATTCCACCTTGGCACAGCGTAGTCTCTTATGGTCCTTTGCCTAGGCACTTCTTCTCTTCTTGCCTCTGGCATTTGTTCATGAATAAATTGAGTATGTATTTAATTCAGAAAAATTAACAAGTATGAAAATGTATAGAAATTAAACGTTGCTCAGGTTCACTCATCCAACCCATACCCACTGTGAATTAATTTTATCTTATTCTGGAGCCAGCTATTCTAGTTGCTAAACTTTCCATTCCGAAGCCAACCCAACAACTAACCTATGCACTTGTCTAACATCCTAAGTTTGGTTTGATTTCCCATTCTGGAGCCAAACAACCCAAATCTCATCTATTTCACTCCACACTCTAGTCCTAAAATCACAATTACTGCACATTTAGAATCCCATTCTGGAGCCGTCTAAAATAATACAGCATTCATGAAAGTAAAACTGAGCAAAATCATTCATAGACTTCAATCCACTAGGCTCAATACACATTCAAAGATATATGATGAAAATCATTCATCCATGAATGGAAATTAACTTAATAGATTGAAAAACCATGAAATATAAATAAGTAACCGTGAAATAGACCATTCATTCATGTAAAAATCAAAATATGCTCAATATTCACATTATGAGTAGGGGATTCAAAGCTCCCCCAAGCAACAAAGATGACTACTCACTATCCATAATGTAAAAGATGAATAATGTAAGAGTGAAAACTATAAAACCCATTTGAAGTTGAAGATTTGAAGTTGATGAAGTTTTTTCTCTTCTTCTCCAAACTGCACTTTGATTGTATGTTGTAATCTTCAAACTAGAAACTGAAACTATGACTATCTTTGTGTTCTTGAAGTAAGACTAAATTAAAAGAGTGATTTTTACAAGTAAAACTATAACACTAAGTATGAAAAACTCTATTTTTTTTAAAAAAACTGTGTTTTCTCTCTACCCAAATACCCTATACATGAAACCCTAGAAAAAGACTCCTTTTAAGCAAAAAATTTCGCAGCTTTTATAGAGCTATCCAGGAGGACATGGCTGGGACACTTTTGTCTCAGCCGCGACACAAGCAGACAAAGTGGTAGGTTGCCTTGGGCACGGCTGGGACAGTTTTGTCTCACCCGTGGTGAGCTTTTGGATTGAAAATGTGTTCATAGGCTGCAATGGCCACGGCTGGGATAGTTTGTCTCAGTCACAACCTTTGATGAAATGGTGAGTTTTGACTTCTGCAATGGCCATGGCTGGGACAGCTTGTCTCAGTCGTGCCTTAGCAAAATTTCCTATATAAAATGCAATTTAAGACCATTAATCACCCAAAAACTTTAAATTTATCAAAATTACTAAAATAACATATGAAAAATATTTTAGCACTAAAAACACTAAAAGCATGCAAGATGAGATACTAAAACATACAAAATTATCCAGAAAATAAACATTAAAATCAAGGTTATCACTGCACCTAAGCTGCCATCGTCGCGTCCACATGAGCTGCTGTCGTCATCTCTACCTTAGCAACCGTCGATGCTTTCTCCCCATGCAACCACTCTCTCGCCGATGCTGGTTGCTTTTCATCTCATAATCCCTATGAAAGTCCTATTTCACCCTTCAATCTTTGTTTTGTGATGGACAATTAAAGATCCTGAGTTAGGATAAATTGATCTAGGGATTTTGGTAAAATTAAGGATTTAACATTTAGATCTAGGGATTTTGAAATTACTTAATTAAGGAAACAAAGAGAAATGCTAAATAGGAGAAAAATGCTAAACAAAGAAAAAATTATATGGATCGAAGAATTATACAATTCACAAATGTTAATTGTTTAAATCACAAATTAAAGCTTCCACATCATCATATTCACCATAACGTGAAGATTAAATTAGCATTGCCCACATAGAGGGGTTATGACCTACCGAGAGATTGATAGAGTTTATCTAATAACCATGTTGATCTCATTTAATTTTATTAACAAAAAGAAGTTATCAAAATTGGTTAGTAAATTTTCTATTAGTTGTGTTTTGAATAATGTTGAAAAGTTCAATTATGATGCACCACGAATAGATTCCAGAGGCATGCACTTGAGCTCATGCTATTATTGTTCTTCAAGCCCTTTTTGATGTTTAATATAGGGAGAAGGAACTAATTTGCCCCTGTAGTTTGTAAAAAATTTTGCTCTGCTATTTTTTGGGCCTATAAATGCCCTTAACATTTTGAAAACTAGAACTATTTTGTAATGCATTTGAGGGAGACTAGCCATGTTGACATAGGTGTTGAGATGCCAACACTATACATATGTATACAAATTGTTAGTCCAATGATGATTGGAGAGTAGGGCGTATTGATCTTGTGGACGAGTTACAAAGACTAATAGTAAAAATAGTCTCACCTCATATAAGGTAAAAGCGATTTCTTCTCATACCTCATTTGTTTTCTGCTCTCTTAAAAAACATAAGTTACAGATCAATTATTTAGCTCTCATACTTCATTAAATTCGGTTCTTCTTTTGCTACTTCAATTTCTTTGTAGATCTTGTTCCTTAATTTTCTATCAGTTAAACTTCTTTAATTTTTAAGGTTGATTCTTGCTATGTTTGAATATTGTATTGCTGGAATACATTTATATAAGTAGAAGTAGATCATATATGTTCATTTGCAACATACAGCTTAAATTAGTTGATTAGTTTCAGAAGTATGCACCTCTTTTATCTTTTCACTCAATTATGTCATTTATTATTTTATTCTATTTGTGATGGAAAATTGAAGAGTGAGGAGAAATAGATGGGTATGTATCTTTGCTGTGCTAAATTTAATAGTTGCTTTAGGTTGTAATACCTGTTAATTTTCAGACTTTAATGACTAAAAAGACTTAACCCATTTGTCATCAAGTCTACCTTAAATTATGAAAGATATTTGCATCTAAAGTTATCTTATGAAACTATCCATTTAATTACCAGTATATATAAATGGTTTTGATAATTGCCATACTTTTTGTAATACATTTACTAATTCCTTTAATCTAAGTTTTGCCTGTAAGATATCTGACATGTACATTGGAGATTATATTGGTAATCTATCAATTTTGAAGCTTGATTGAGGAATTTGCTATATAGAATAGATAAAATATACTATTCATTTCTCTTCTTCTCATGGTAAGCTATAATGTTGTTGTCTATGTTCTTAATGTTGCTATTTTGTTCTTTTTTGTTCTTCTCTTAATTTATGTTGTTTAAGAATAATGTTGATCATACTTTCAACAAATGATTTGTCCTTGTGTGTGTGTGAGTGTGTGAAAATGATTGAGGGTTACTTTTATTATGAGCTTAAAAGGATGTTTTAGCTTAAGCATGTCATGAGAATATGCAATTGTTAAAGAGCTTAAGTGGATGCTTTAGTGTAAGCATGTCATCAGGATATGCAATTTTCAAGATTTGTATAAGCTATAGATTTCATATTGAAAAGATGCTTATGAGCATCATATAAAATTAAAAGTTTAATAAAAAATTGAAAGACTGGGGAGATGTGGTCGACAAATTCCCACTTAATTAATAATTATGTTAAATTTATTTTTTTTATTTTTTTGTTGGTTTTATGTGATGAGGTTTTATTTTCATTTTATTTTTACAATTGAGGTTTTAATTTTTAAACTTACGGTCATGTCTTTATTCCACAATAATTAGTAGAGATAATTGAGAATATGTAATTAATTTTAAATTTTAATAACATATATAATATACATCTTGTCATAGGTATAATACTCTAGTTCCATTTCAATTCTAATATTTCATATGACACCCACGAATGTACATTCTTTTATGATATAATTTATAGTTACCTTTTTCTAAAAAAGAATTGTAAATTATTAGACAATAATTAGTGACTAAGAGATGGTATCTTCTATAGCAGAAACCCTATTATTGGGATAGTTAATTAACAAATGAAAGATAATTAAACACAACATTAAAGCCAAATGTCAAGTTTCTTTATAATTTTCCACTTAAATATTCCTCTAGAAAGCTCTTTAGCAGATGTTAGATTGTGATTTTCAGCCTCCCCTTTGTCTTCTTCACTGGAAAAATAAAAAGAAAACTAAAATTCAAATTATTCATATTATTAATATTTAGGGTGAAGTGTCCCTTGAAACGTTTTACAGATTATTATTATTATTTTAATCTGGACCAACTCTTTAGACTTAGATATCCACTTCTTTCAACACTTGACACCTGTAATTTATTTATTATAATATAAATGACATGCGTCACCATATACCCTATAGTGTTAAAATAGTATAATGATCTAAAGAAAAACAAAATACTTAAAATCATTAATAGAGTAATGCCCCAACAGTTACAATGAACTTTTGACATTATATTTGTTTCATGGTAAATTATGGTTTGATATGATATGATATGATATGATATGATATGATATGATATGATATGATATGATATGATATGATATGATATGATATGATATGATATGATATGATATGATATGATATGATATGATATGATATGATAACTATTCGATCTTGTTTGGTCTAGATGAGAGAGTACCTTAATTTTAAGTTTCAATTATCATATCATTAACTACATTTGCATTAACTGCCCAAATTCTTTATCACTTTTTAGTTTCATTATTTTTTTCTTTCCTTTTAAGAAAGATTCAGTTGTAAGTACCAAAGAATTGCAGTACAATGTTGGTTACTATTGCTTTTATTTTTAATATGTATTAGACAATCCATCTCAGCTACCAATAATTTGACAAAATTAGAGTTACATGAATGTTGAGCATATATTGGGGACACAAACATTGACTTGAAGATCATAAGGAAAAAATTAAAGGGTAAGGTGGCTGGTTTTAAAGTGAAACTTGTTGACACAACCGGTGCATGTGATACCTATCAAATGATCTGAGTTTTTTGAAGGTATCTTTATTGGTTTTATATTTTCCTCCCATTTATTTTCTTGGGGTATGCATCGTATTTGTAGACATGGAATTTATTTATTTTTTTAATGCCTAAAATATGCATAAAATGTTAAATCTTAAATCTAATTATGATATTACCTTTGCTAAATAACACAGCTACCAAAAAATGAGCAATGTTGATAAATCTTAGATGTATTGATGATTAACACCAGATGATTTCATCAATCTTGAGTTTATTGATGGAGTTAATTAGTTTATTAACTATGCATGTTCGCAATATGCATATATGGATGGTCCTAAAATCAAATGTCCATGTGAAAAATGCAAACATATTTATTTTCTTCCTACTGATGAAGTCAATCTCCATTTGTTAAAAAGGGCTTTGTTCTAAATTATTTTCAGTGGACACGACATAGGGAGCCATTAATTTGTAGCACCTTTAAGGATAATACTATAAATTCATCAGTAAATATAGATGGATTTGAAGGAGGCATGGGAAGTAGGCCAAATAATATGGAGGCATTGGAAAATCGTTACACCCAAATGGTTTATGAAATAGTTGGTTATTCCTTTTAAGAATATATACAAAATATTGAAGAGAAACCAAACCCAAATGCAAAAAATTTTTTTGACTTATTAAAGTCAGTTGACGAAGTATTATGGCCAAACTGTAAGACCATGACTCAGCTTTCTTCAATTACCAGAATATTGAACATAAAGTCTGAAAAACATATTTCTGAACAAAGTTTGGATAAAAGTCTTGCTTGGTAAAATGAATTATTGCCTCCTGATCATAAAATGGTTGGAAATTTTTATGAAATGAAAAAAAAACTTATTAGGGATCTTGGTTTGCCTGTGGAGAAAATAAATTGTTGTAGGTTGAGATGTATGTTATTTTAGGGAGATGATGATGAATTACAAGAGTGCAAATTATGTACACAACTTAGGTTCAAACCAAAAAAGCATACTAGGAAGCAAAAACTAGTTCCTTGGAAATGGATGTATTATTTCCCGCTAACTTCGAGACTTCACCAACTATATGTTTCCGATGTTACTGCATCTCACATGAGATGCCATAATGAACATGAACAGATTGATAGGAGTATGAGCCATCCATCGGATGCACTCGTATAGAAACATTTCAATGACATCTATAATGAGTTTGCAACAGAAAGTTGAAATGTCAGGTTGGGATTATCCACAGATGGATTCCAACCTTTTGGTCAATCTAACCAACAATATTCATCATAGCCAATCATAATTACTCCATATAATTTACCTCTATGGATGTGTATGGACCGAGCATACATGTTTTTGACAATGATTGCGCTAGGCCCAACAAATTCAAAGCATGCAATTGATGTATTCTTGCAACCATTGATATCTAAATTGAATTATTTATGGGAATATGGTGTGGAAACATATGATATGTCCCTTAAATGAAATTTTTAGATGAAAGCAGCTTTCATGTGGACTATTAGTGATTTTCCTACCTATGTTATGTTATCTAGATAGAGATAGTAGGGAAATTGGCTTGCCTTTACTATGGCAATGATTTTGATGCATTTTATCTTCCTAATAGGGGCAAAACATCTAGGTTTGACAACCACAGGAAAATTCTTCCTTCAAATCACCCATTTAGGCACAATAAATAAAAGTTTATTACGAACAAGATGGTACAAAACTTGCTCCTCCTAATAAATTTGGTGAAGATATATTTCAAGAGATTGGTCAATTAAGGCTTATGAAAGTTACATAACTTGAATCTGATGAAATTAATAGAAGCATAAGTAAAAAGTTTGGTTGGAAAAAATGGAGCATCTTTTGGGATTTGCTGTATTGGAAATATAATTTGATACATCATAATCTCGATGTAATGCATATTGAGAAAAATATTTTTAACAATCTGTTCAACACCATCATAAAGATTGAAGGGAGGATAAAGGATAATGCAAAATCAATAGCCGATTTAAAAATTTTTTGTAAAAGGAATGAAATAAAGAAAGATACTCACATGGAAAAATATCCAAAACATGTTACACTTTGGACAAAAAAAAAAGTATTATGTGAATGATTAAAAAGTATGAAATTTTTGGATGGTTACTTTTCGAACTTGGCAAGGTGTTTAGATATGAGGAGGTACAAATTGTTTGGCATGAAAAGTCATGATTGTCACATGTTTATGCAAAGGCTAATCCCAATTGCATTTTGAAAGTTGTTACCGACAAAGGTTTGGGAAGCAATAACATAATTAAGTTTGTTTTTCAAAACTTTAATATCATCTAAAATACAGTTGGCTAACATTGAAAGAATAGAACAAGAAATACCAGTCATCTTGTGAAAATTAGAATGGATTTTTCCTCTAAGATTCTTTAACTGTATGGAGCATCTACTTGTACATTTAACGTATAAGGCTAAACTTGCTAGTCCAGTTTAATATCGATGGATGTATCCGTTTGAGAGGTAATTACATATGCAATTTAGATAATACTTATAGTATTTTTTTCATATATGTACTTTAATTAAAATACATGTTAATGTAGGAATTTGCATCACTTGAAGCAAAATGAAACAAAGCTAGAGTTGAAGGTTCTCTATGTAATGCATACCTAGTAAAGGAAGCAAGTATATTTTGTTCACATTATTTTGAGCCGCATATGAATACAAGAGAAAGACAAGTTCCTCGTAATGATGATGGGGGTGAAAGGAATGAAATCAATGGTAACTTATTAATTTTCACATATTCTAGGTGAATATATGGATGATCAAGCAAAAGAATATTGATAGATGAAGAAATAGAGGCTGCCCATGGTTACATTTTATTGAATTGTAAAGAAGTGAAACCTTTCGTGTAGTAAGTATGAAATAATTTTTAAATTATTATATTTTGGTTGTCGAGGTGGGGTGGAAATAATTTTCTACCCAACTAATATTCTTTTTAGTGTATATGAAGAATGGTTATGCGTGCTAATGCCAGAAAAAACATAGGATGAAATCAATAAAGAGGTCGATAAATACTTTCCTCAATGGTTTGAAAAATATGTAAGTTCTGACTTCTTACATATGAAATGAAAAAAATTAGACTATTACATGGCACTAAGTCTTTAAATGGCATTAGATTGGATGATATGAAAAAAAAATTTTATATGTAGGCTTTGGAAAATCAAATAGAAAATAAGTTTATATGTGATCTTGCAAAAGGACCTTTGCGAAGTGTTAAATCATATCCAGTGTATTTTGTTAATGGATACAAATTTCATACCGAATCTCATGCTCACAGTATGGCAACAATAAATAGTGAAGTTTGTATATAGAGCGAATAAATGGATTATTATGGTAAAATTATTGATATCTTTGAAATTGAGTACCCTACATTCCCAATAAAATGAAGTGTGCTATTTAAGTGCAAATGGTTTGATCCTACTCCTAATGTTGAAACGAAACTACATAACCGATACAATCTAGTTGAAATCAACCAACGAAGAATATTAAGTCAATTTGAACCTTTTATGGTGGCAATGCAAGTGAATCAGGTGTATTATATTTTGTTTTTCAACTTAAGATGAGATAAGTTAGACTGGTTGGCTATTTGCAAAATAAGACCGAAAAGTGTTTTTCCAGTACTTGTAAAAGAAAAAAAATAAATAGATTGAAAGTGAAGCGTTTTATGAAAAGGAACCGAAGTTTCATGAAATAAATGAAGATGTAACATACGATGAGAATGAACAGTTAAATGATCCAAACAATAAATTTATTGATATTTCATCTGGAGAGGATGAGGAATATATAGAGGGCGAGAGATCTGAAAGGGAGCGTGATTTTGATTCTAATTCTTCAGAAAAAGAAAATGATGCTGATTTTGATTTACAATTAACTGATGATAGCAATTAATTGTTATAAGTAATTTAACCCTATAGTATTACATTTATTATTACAACAATATATTATTCCAAATATTTAATTAAGACTGTTCTAACATGGAATAATTGATTTCATATATTTCAGGTTCAAAAAGATGCCACTGAAGAAAAAGAAAGGTATGTTACCACTAAGGCTTAGGTTACTATAAGGCCCCTAGCATGACTCTAGTCAGAAATGCATGATTTTATAAAGTAGTATGTGATTAAGAATTAATTAAAGATGTGAATTTTGTATTAAAGGCATGGGACTAGTGATAATTTTATTTTATTATTTTATTATATTAAAAGCATGAAATTATTTTAGTATAAATTTATTCAAGAGTGTAATTAAAGCTTGAAATATTAATTGAGGAGTAAATTTGTAAAAATGGCATCTTAAGGGTCAAATGTGAATAAAGAAAAGAATGGAGTGGTTGATTTAAGAAAATAAAAAAAATGGAAAGGTCAAAGTTTAACATGCAAAAAGGTGAGAGGTTTAAGTGAGACATGCAAAAAGTGAAAGGATTAAAAAAGGGATTTTACATGTTACTATAAATATATATAAGTTAAATTTTAGAAGAGAGAGATGAAGGGGATGACATTTGCTTGAGGAAGTTATAGAAATTTCTCTCTTCTCACTCTTTCATCCATTGTTAAATATATCTAAGAAATCCTTGAAGAAAAATTATTGAATGTGGAATTAATCAAGGACAGTTAGTGTTAAACATTAAGGTAAGCATATTAATTGATAATTCATCTCCTCTTCTTCATCTTCTTCTTATTTGTTTGATGGTGGATTAAGTTAAATGCCGGAATTTTTTGTTAAATGGATGCACTATTGTTAAAGGAGAAGAAGAAGGAGAAAAAGAAAGGGAAAAGGAAAAGGAAAAGGAAAGGTACAAGATTAAAGTTAAAGGGAAATTTTCAACTCAGGTATGGGATTCTTAGGATTCTCATGTATATATATGATTAAATGTAAAAGAATAATGATTTTTTGTTTGATAGGTTGAACAAATGATTTGAGCCTAAATTCATAGAAGATTTGATAAGAAGAAACGTATAAGAATCAAGAATTAGTTGTTGTAATTTCAGTATATTTTAAGTTAGGAAGCTTAAATTGAGAAAATTTTAATTTTATACTTTACAAAATTAATATACCTTTAACTTTGAAGAAGCAACTTAGGGCTAAATATGTAAATATGTTGTCTATAATTTCACTTGCAATGGTGCTGAACTACCAATTTCAGTTTCGGAATAGTTAGTGGAAAATATAATGTAATTCCTTGTATAATGGTCATAATGACATAAGGTCTAATTTTATGCAAAATAGACATATAAATTAACATTTTATATGAAGGAATCATTGCCTAATTATATTTGTATGAATGTCTAATGGTAGTTGGAAATTCATAAGAACTGGTTGCACTGTTAAGGTACAAATTGTGGTATTTTGGGCATAAATATTGGTAAAGGAGTCAAAATGCCATGCTATAAAATTCTAGGTAAACTAGATATCTAGGATCAGAACTTTGTTGAAGGAAATTTAGTCTGATTACTTCCACATTTTATTCTATGAATTTTATAAGTGGTAATAAAAATTGTTTTGGTATTATGAATAGCCTGTGGTTTTTCTAAAATATCTTGAGTTACAGATATGATATTAAGATTAATTTTAATGTTTTAAAAACTTGACATATAGGGGAATAAATTTTTAGGAGGTCACTTGGTCTAAAAATGACATTTTCCAAATCAAAAATGGCACACAAGTTAGATCCAGAATGTTGCCTCTGTGCAGAATTTTATAGGCAGAATTTTAATGCATTTTATATTAATGTTTAAATATTGTTATGTTAAATATGTGCCTATATGAAAGAACAGTAAATTAAATAGGGCATGTAATATGATTTTTGATAAAGGTCTATATATATATATAATCATGTATATACATAAGTAAAGATTATTGATAATGATATAAAATATTCATATATGATTAAACTTATGTAAATGCTTATTATATGCTATTATTCTTACATGTTTATTCTCTAATGATAAAGTAAAATTTTATTTGAACATGAACTTATGCTATGAAATAAGAAATTTTTTAGTATGACCATATTCACATGTGATGCCTGAATGATAACATATTAAAGTACAAGATCATGATGATATATGTTCAATCATCTATATTCGTATTGTTATATGAATATATATATATATATATATATATATATATATACACACACACACACACACACACACACACACACACTAGGGATTGTGTATCATTTTACATGATCACATATGTATGATGTGTCATATTGTAAAGTTTTAAGAACGAGGCATGTTTTATGATGAGCACTTGAACAGATATGATACATTACTTAATTGACATAGCATAATTATGCTAATATGTGATATATAATAATAGTATGTTAAAAAAATAAAATAAAAAAGTAATTGAATCATTATATGAACTTTGCATACATAATTATGCCATAGTAACAACATATCTATCCTATGATTATACATGTGCAAATTGTATAATATAAGTACAAGCATGATATATGAAATAAACTTGAACATAGCATTGCCTGCTACTTGAGTTCGAATGTGGATAGATAGGCACCTATAAGAACATTACAACTGCCACCGTTTACCCTGTTTGGGTCTAAATTACAGTTGATCCTATTGGATCATTAACAGTCCCTTTTGGGTTGGTGGTTGATCCCGTTTGGGTCCATTTGACCGGTCCACCGTACAGTCAACCCCGTTTGGGTCTATAGTTTCAATAACCTCGGATATCCATCATTTTGATACTCTCGAGTATCCACTGTTCCCATTATCCACCTTTAAAACTTAAGCAGGCCAAATTTGAGTATAAATACATCACAATTAATTATAGTATAATGTATAACTCTTGCGTTTGTTTTATGGAATAGTTTGTCTAACCATGGTTTCCAATGCATGTATGTATATATATATATATATATATATATATATATATATATATATATATATATATATATATATATATATATATATATATATATATATATATATATATATATATATATATATATATATATATATATATATATATATATATATATATATATATATATATATATATATATATATCAATGCGCAAATCATTTATGTAGTGATGATAATTATGGATGCTGAAGCAAAGGTATGATTATGTTATTGTTTAAAATTTCATACCTTATCATATACCCATCTTTAACATGTTTTGTTTAATGTTTTAATTGATGTATGATATATAACTTTTTGACAATCAATTTGAGTGGTTGTCTTCCATGTTTAGTATTCTCCACTAAGCTTTATAGCTTAGCATGGGTTATTTTATCCGTGTAGGTTCTTCTATAGTCAAAGATTTCTCTCAAAAACATACTTTACATCAGGATAGGCCAACACCAGTTCATAGAAGTTGATGTAGGGAATTTTGGTTAATTTGTATAAGTTAATTACTATGCTTAAATTATATATGTAAGCTATATAACATATACGAAGATAAGGTTATACTAAACTAACTATGAAAATGAGTTGTATGTGCATGCACTTAGGAGGTAGTATGTCAATTGAAATGCTTGATGTTATATGTGAGTTGTAACACCCTTATCCACTAACCATGAATAATCATCAATCATAATCATAAACTTAGTAAAGGTCAACCAAATATAATAATTAATAATAATAATAATAATAATAATACAGGCCATAATTACATGCCACAATGAATTAAATCAAACTTATAAATAAGGCTTAACATAATTGGCCCACGACACATAATGAAATCCTCAAAGGCAACTATAATCCACCTGATCTTTTCTTCACTGGTTATCTAACCACTATAGCTATTAATCCATTGGAACTTATCTTGAAACCTACATGGATAAACAAAATCGTGCTAAGCTATAAAGCTTAGTAGAGAACAAAACTCTATAGACAACCTCTTAGAATTTCTTTCTTTTTCATTATATCATCTACAACCATTTCAATAACAAAGAATAACATATGAATCTACAATATTAATCACTCCACAATAGACATTCTAAGGAGCCCTCAACCTGAACCATAAATACCATCTTTACTAAAATCTAGAGCATTGCGTGCATCCTCTTATTTTAAAACTTATCAATTATATTATCATCATCATCTTTAGCTTATTAAACTAGTACAATTCATACACCTCAAAATCCTTTTACTTATATGTTTTCGACATCATGCTTTAGATAGGATAAAACTTCTATTTAATACAATCCATTATATTAGTTACACAAGATATACATTTGGTATAAAATCAAAGCACAAGGGAGTGCTCAGGTCATGTAACATCACTATGAGCTATTATTAGGCATGCTTACTTCACAGACACACACACACACACACACATATATATATATATATCATTCAATTTTCATTACAAGTTCATAATCATGTATTCCCTCAGGGCTATCTTAGCATGGTCAACTAATCGTAATATAACATCATTTCTTCTCATACATTGCACTTTAGTTTATGATAGAATTATACTTATGCACATACATGTGTAAATTTTCATATACATACTCACGGATTTACATGCCATTCCAAAGAATAGGTATTACACATCATGATTAACCGACAAGATCTCCATACCACATGTAAACATCTCATACTTCCACATACATGAAGATTATTATGTATGTCACAGTTCGTATAGCTTTTAATACAATATAGTGAGCTTATGGCCCATGTGGCCCATCTATTCACTATGAAACCCAATGGTGGAACTAACTCGCACCGGCACTCACACAGGAACTTTCCTCATAATAGGTGTGAGATATCACAATCATGTAACATATAACATGGCATTTCCTTTCATAAGTACAATTATAGCCAAAAGAAATTTAAGATAAAACAACACAATACAATAGACCATTCATCATGCTTATGTTAAATAAGTGAAGAAATCAATGCATATATATTACTTTATTTCTTACAATTTTTATTATCATTAATAGCCTACCTAATTAATAGTTCAAAAGGTGGATAACGGGAGCAATGGATACCTGAAGGTATCAAATAATGGATATCCAAAGATATCAAATCATAAACCCAAATGGGACCGAGCAATGGTTTCAGCAAGGAACAAACAATTGACCCAAAAGGGCTGAGCGATGGTTTCATTAAGGAACAAGACCCAAATGAGGTCAACTATGGCAATTACAACTGTATCCCTCTAGGCATGTCTATCTAATCCACAACTGAACTAAGACCCGCAAGCTTAACCACTTTAAGAACATCTTTGATTTAACATATTTTGCTTTACTTAGTACATCATTTGGCTTAAAGTCACATTTCATAATAGGATATATATCATTCTTATCATACTTTAATGTTGAGCCCTAAGCTCCATTACATATAGATGTCGTCATATGATCACATAATTGCATGGACATTCACTCATCCATATAATAGTAGCTGCATGAATATGCAAACAACAATATAGCATGATCGTTCATAATTAGCATTATGCATGTCCACACACTCACATGTATATATATATGCAGTTTAATCATGGCAATATATGCTTTCATTACTTATACTTGTTTACATAATGTGTCAATCCACTCATCATAGCCGAGTTGAATCAATTATAAGACATTGACTTACATAATTTATTGATAATTCTTAATGATGTACCTTATTGCTGTTTGCCGTGAGCAGCTTTCACGCATCATTATAGTTCACATCAATGCATAATTATTTTAAACAATGCTCATGCATTTATGATCCATATAATAGTATAAGTAGGTTATTTTTGGCCTAAGGTTATCACTTGTTCATCTTTAATCCCTTTAGATCACTTTTATAGTCTATTAGATCATAGACAATAGGTTATCTACCCTAACCTAATCATATAGGCTTCAATCATCTTACTAGTACTTGTTCATCTTATAATCACATTATATCTAGGTAAGTTATGTAAGAGTATTTAATCTTACTAATTAACATACGACTTGCAGACTTGGTTTCATTTATGAACAAACAGGCAAGTAGTTTTCCTTTACATCAAGGCTAATCATTACTTTCAATTATGACTTGGAGTATAACCAACTCCTATAGTTTCATAATTAAGTGTAACATATAATATCCCATTTCTTTAACTTATACATACAACCTTGCAACTATCCCCTAATTTTCAATAAATTGTATCATAGTATTGTCATGTCGTTGCATAGGAATATTAGCATATGAGATTTGGGTGAAACCATTTACTTTGACAGAATACATACCGTATCCCAACTTTATAGGACACATCAACTAGCATCTAGATTTAAGGTTATTAGATTGCCTCTTGCTCTATTTAGATTTGTGCTCGATATGCACAAAAACATATTCTAGTCAAAGCGGTTCATATACATATTATCTTTTCCATGTCCCTCTAAAAATCAGCTTTCAAGAGAATCCTTTACCTTATTTCAATAGGTTTATTATTCTAAAGCTTTTCACTCTTCTATATACATACCAAGGGATTTTCTAATTGAATGATCTTGCCCTAAACAGCATATCAATGGCTTAGATGACTTACAATTTAGTTCATGTAACACCCTATACCCAGTCTGATAAACAAATCGGATATGGATATCACAAATCGGTATTTGCTCTGAATATCACTAAATTAATATAATTTATGCTTACATCATCAAATTTCTAGATTCTTTACTCTTAAATTTTTCTAAAAATTTCGGCAGAATCTCCCCTAAATATTGACAGCCTCATGTAGAAAAAGAAATAAAACACTTCTAATATCGTCTAACTATGTCACCACACACCAAGCAAACTCCAACATAAATCTTCTCTTCCTTCTCAAAAAATAATTCAGCTAATCAATCTGTCACTATATCACTATTTCAATACTCAAATATTTTGTTCTCAATATGTTTATACAAGATGCCATGACAAATAAATTTGATATGACAATGTTGAATCCTAACTAATCACTTATGAAATTACACTTAAATTATACTATCTTAACACCTGTGTACATGCCAAAATTTCCAAATACATAAATAACATAAATAAATTGCTCTGTGTTCTTGATCATCCACAATTCTAGCTGCAGTAACCTATGAAGATTTCCATCTTTCGCGTCGATGATACTGAATATCCAACCAACTTACGCGCAGAGAAAACCACGTGCTAAGCTATATGCTTAGTGGTGACTACCAAATTTACTTCTCAAATAATATAATATGACAATACATTTATAAATCTCATACATGCATATGCCAATTCACAAGACATATAAAGGTTACCAATTCCAGCTTATAGAGCATAAAAAACATCAATCAGTTAAAAAAATAGGATTTCACTTACAAAATGCATATATATATATATTCAATGTCCACATATCATTTATTATACTGCACTTAATCTTATTAGATTTATAATCAATAAGGTATAATTTCATAATAATATTTAAATATTCTCATCTTTGTCTATAGGTTATTTTGTCATATGTTCTACCATGATTGGTATCAAAATATATGCATGTATATTACATTTCAGCAAATGCTTATTTCAAATGTAATCATCATCAACCATGTAAGTCCATATTTTTGATTTACAATGTACCCATATTACCACCTCAAATAACACTTCATAGTTTGTTCATATCAAATTATGATGAATAAATAAACTAGTTTCTTTAATTTGCATATACACATATATATTTATATATTCATTTCTTATGTCATTGAACACTCAGGTAAGCATTCAATTTAGATGTCAGCTCATACTAATATACCAATACTTGACATAAAAGCCTTAATTATTTACCTATGATTATGTATACAACATTCAAATATTTGTTACATTATATGTTATAAGGCATTACATAATTTATCATAATACTTATGTTATACTTATCAACTTTTAACATCAAAAAGTAGATAATCATATTTATAGTATCTAAATGGTTATAATTACTCTTTTGATCCGATTTCTATGTAAAATTTACCATTTTTTTCTTCTTTTTATTATTATTATCTACAACTATTTACTTTAATTTTCTTTCTTTATTACTAAAATACATTTTAATTTAGATTATAAATTTGAAAGCCTAAATATGATATTCATTAATACTGTATCACATTCTAAATAAATTGATCCCTCGTAAACCTGTATCAAATATACAATTTACCAATTATTAACCGACTCAAGTTTAGGGGCGTTACAGTTCTCCCCTCCTTAAGAAAAATATCATCCTCAAAATTTATCTGATCGAAAATATAGGCCCGAGTATTTTACATTCTTTTAAACCATGTTGGTAGTGTCTATTGCTACCAACTAGATTATTACATAAGCTTCTATCACTAACAAGATTAAACCCATTCAAAGAGGTTCATTAGTTGCTCTAATCTATCAACATTTAGCTGTTACTTGTTCATAACGTCAATCAAATTTCCTATCTAGTTATTTTGCTTTCATTAGTATCTCATAATATCCCTGTTTATTTCTAAATCTCAATCGATACTTTATTCTACAAATGGTTCCCAACATATGAATAGCAGTTTCTACACTACCAATATCAAAGGTAGGGGAAAACCAATATCTCCAGGAAAATACCTTTTAGAAACTAACAAATGGCAGGCAACAATATCAATCTGAAATGAGTTATCAAGTAATTTATATCTATTAATTGTACCTATTTCAACTCTTTTTACATGATTTCCAATGAACTCAAAAACATTTAAGCCAATTCAATTGGCACAATTGGTGTAACTTTAGTTCTGCCAAACCATACTAGGTACCATTTGTGATATTCGTCGAAACCAAACTTCCAGATGTTAAAAGATGATTTTTTTCACTATTCCTGATAACTTTGCAAACTTTCTCAGTTAATTTAACATTCTTAGTGGAAGTTTGTAATTAATTGAACTATTTTTTTGTATCCTACGAAGATCACTATCACTTATCAATGACAATGTTTCATGTATAGTCTGCGATGCCAGTGCGAAGATGGAAAACCTACTTTGAATGAGAAGATTATGTATACATACCTCTGTTCCCTCTTAATACAAAATATTTAAAATCAACAAAGTCTGGCTCCACATTGTATGAGAATCAAGATTTAATGATTCAACTCCTTGGGAAGAAGTGTTACATTGTTACGACTTCTAGTTTCTGAATCTATTAGAACTCCAAATTAAATCAATGAATGTAGATGACGTTACATTCCATCATGTTCGGTCAACTACTTCTTTTCGATACATTACATTCATGAAACTCCTCTTTTATTTAAAATAATCTTTTGACAGTTAAAGACAATTATAATAAATCCTAGCAGAACTTTCGTGATCGTTATCTCATATTTCTCTCACAGATATAGCCTTATATGGAGGTCTCGATTAACTATCAGTCATAAATATTATCAGAATATCATTCCAATATTAACCCATCGTATTAGGGAAACTCAAATTGCAAAGTTAACCATAACATTTAGGATGAACAATACTTTCTTGCTAAAGTCTATTCAAGCAAGTGATATTTTATCCTTATATCACTTTTAATCAAAAAATTGATTCATTCTTAAATCACATTTTCTCTTAACTTGTATTTTGGCATGTACACACACTATACCTACTTTCTTAATATTCACTTATTTTAGTATTATTCTATACACTCATTATGTAACTTGTCAATCTCCTTTGTCTGCTTATCCTATCTAGCTCTAATTCATATTATTCCTCCCTTCAGTGCACTCAGCCACCTATCAGTTTCCTTTCGATTGGGGCATATGTACAATAATTTATATAGTTATGGAAAATGAATGATGCTAATACAATGTATGTAATCTATTGTATGAATGTATCATTATGCAGGAGTGCTTTTTCAATAAATGACAATGCAATTTTCCCATCCCACGCAGAATATTTAAATCACTACCCCAAATATCAAGGTCACTGACAGGTAAACAAAGTACCACAACTTCCATCTTAACTAAATTCTATTGTTCTATACCCAGAAATGCCTAAACTAAAGCTCTAATACCATTAAATGTAACACCCCATACCCAGTCTGATAAACAAACCAGATACGGATATCACAAATCGGTCTTTACTCTGAATATCACTAAATTAATATAATTTATGCTTACATCATTAAATTTCTAGATTCTTTACTCTTAAATTTTTCTAAAAATTTTAGCAGACTCTCCCCTAAATATTGACAGCCTCTTGTAGAAAAAGAAATAAAACACTTCTAATATCGTCTAACTATGTCACCACACACCAAGAAAACTCCAACACAAATCTTCCCTTCCTCCTCAAAAAATAATTAAGCTAATCAATCTGTCACTATATCATTATTTCAATACTCAAATATTTTGTTCTCAATAATATTTATACAATATGCCATGACAAATCTATTTGATATTACAATATTGAATCCTAACTAATCACTTATGAAATTATACTATCTTAACACCTGTGTACATGCCAAAATTTCCAAATACATAAATAACATAAATAAATTGATTTGTGTTCTTAATCATCCACAATTCTAGCTATAGCAACCTATGAAGATTTCCATCTTTCGCGTCGATGATACTGAATATCGAACCAACCTACACACGGAGAAAACCACGTGCTATGTTATATGCTTAGTGGTGACTACCAAATTTACTTCTCAAATAATATAATATGACAATACATTTATAAATCTCATACATGCATATGCCAATTCACAAGACATATAAAGGTTACCAATTCCAGCTTATAGAGCATATAAAAACATCAATCCGTTAAAAAGAAATAGGATTTCACTTACAAAATACATATATATATATATATACACACACACACACACACACACACACAAATACATTTCATCATCGATAATATCTCAATTTAATCATACTTTTCAATGTCCATAAATCATTTATTATACTGCACTTAATCTTATTAGATTTATAATCAATAAGGTATAATTTCATAATAATATTTAAATATTCTCATCTCTGTCTATAGGTTATTTTTTCATATGTTCTACAATGATTGGTATCAAAATATATGCATGTATATTACATTTCAGTAAATGCTTATTTTAAATGTAATCATCATCAACGATGTAAGTCCATATTTCTGATTTACAATGTACCCATATTACTACCTCAGATAACACTTCATAGTTTGTTCATATCAAATTATGATGAATAAATAAACTAGTTTCTTTAATTTGCATATGCACATATATATTTATATATTCATTTCTTATGTCATTAAACACTCGGGTAAGCATTCAATTTAGATGTCAGCTCATACTAATATAGAATACTTGACATAAAAGCCTTAATTATTTACCTGTGATTATGTATACAACATTCAAATATTTGTTACATTATATGTTATAAGGCATTACATAATTTATCATAACACTTATGTTATACTTATCATCTTTTAACATTAAAAAATAGATAATCATATTTATATTATCTAAATGGTTATAATTACTCTTTTGATCTAATATTTTATATAAAATTTACCATTTTTTGCCCCTAGTCGTGGACAACCATGAACTGGATAAATGGGACGTAAATACGGTGTACTGAAGGGATCCTATAACTAGGTGCGACACCAAAACCCTAGTACTGATACATATAATAAGCCGGCTATCCAATCTCATATATCATAGTCATTTTTTATGACAACTATCATATAAACTCATGGTATCCCGCGAAATAAATTTCTATGGCTAGCGATACTATCTAAAGAACTGGATTTCCCACTGACACTAAGGGCACCAAAATTTATTATATTTTCACCTCTTAATTATCTTGATCACAATGTATTACTCACTTTATGCCACAATTTACCTCTATACGAGCTTGATATTTAATAATACTTCACATTATTGTTACATTGTCATATACACTAATCGCATTATGTTAACATTTGTCACAATTTAATTTCCAATCATTCAAGCTTACTAATTGTATATTTCCCATATATATACATAATATTTCAAGGATATAATCAAAACATGCCATTTAAAGCCATGGACATCGTAATGTTCTATTTTTCCATTTTTCTTTTCAGTTAACTGATTATCCATTATAAATTTTTGCATCAAATATCTTGCCTAAGTTTTGCACAGAGATTTATAACTGCATTTATACACTCATCATGACCTTTGAAGATATAATTAAATCTAGTTCATGCAATTATCACCAAGATAATTTTCATTTCTATAAACAGTATATAGCAATAATTTATCTTATTATAATTATCATTTCACAACAGATAACTTAGAATAGAAAAAGAATAACAAGCCAACGAGAAGTGCATTCATTTAATCAAAACATTTTCAATCTACTATACTTCTCAATCTAAATTGAATGAATAACAAAAACTAGTTAATTAACTTAATAATTCATCATAATGAAATTAAACTAATTTATTCCTTACAGTTAGCCTCATGCTTAGCTAATCGTTAAGCACATATAATTGATTCTATAATTCCATTTCTAATTAAGTTTAACCAAGATTCGTTTATAACCTTTGTTATCTATTAGCTTAATGAATTTAAACCACTCAATTACCCTAAAACAAAAGCAAGTATATAATCATCTAGCAAATATATTCCTCAATGTTTCCTTGTTCTCCATTTAAATTAGATAAGATATTTCATAAATTTAGCTACCTATATAAATGCATTTCCAGTTCTATAATTTGATTAACTTTTGAAATTTATTCAAAAGGTACTAATCCTCCTAGTTGTCCAACTAATATGTATATATAAGCAAGAACCTAAATCTTTGGTTTAATAAAACTATTTCTACAATAAGGAAAACTATGAATTATGAATCCAAATATTCATTATCAACCAATAATGTCAATTGTGCATACACATATACTTTTACATGCATGTACACGATGACTTCTTTTTCCATTCAAATCTAAATTATAACATCTACTTATATTCACTCCTAACTAAAATTTTGGCAGATTTTCATATTTAAATGCAGACTTACTTACTCTTATTAAGAAAGGTTCTAATTTGTTCATAAAACTAAAATTTTACCAAGATTTAAATCCTACTTCTTACTAGTGTTAGGATCGTTATTTAATTAAATACTTATGCTCTCAATTCATAAAATCCAAGACTAAAATCAACAAATTGCAAGTTTCAACATGCCTATACATCTTAAATTCTCGATTAGGCAGAAAACATAGCTCTAATAACAGTAGAACCACATCTAACAGTATACACAGACATCACACTTGAATATTTACAGAACATTTTTTTAACATATTTAATTTAAATAATAACAATTATAACAAATGTTAGAATTAAATTGTAAATAATGAAAAAGGGAATTAATTTTGGTGGTCACGTACCATAATGTCAATTTTCTGCATTTTTTTATTTTTATCTACAACTATTTACTTTAATTTTCTTTCTTCATTACTAAAATACATTTCAATTTAGATTATAAATTTGAAAGCCTAAATACGATATTCACTAATATTGTATCACATTCTAAATAAATTGATCCCTCGAAAACCTGTATCAAATATACTATTTACCAATTATTAACTGACTTGAGTTTAGGGGCGTTACAGTTCAATCCATTCCCTCTTATAAATACATTTATGTCATTCAAATTCGGATAACAACCCATCCTAAGGTCACACCATTCTTACTATATCTTACTAACTTTAGCATTAAGAAGACTTTACAACTGTATTGATTCATCAGTAATCCAATAACATACTATCGACCACTTTAATACAAAATCACCATCATTAATATTCATTGCTAACCTGTTTTACCTCAATTATATCCCACACAACATTGGTTCATGATTTATGAATGATTTGTAGCTTGGGGTGAAGAAAAACCATTGAAAAAAGAATGTACAAGTGGCTATGCATTTCATGAAAAAAATGGCCAAATGGTCGTGCATTTCATGAGGAAAATTGCCAAGTGGCCATGCATTTCATGAGGTAAATGGCCAAGTGGCCATGAATTTTATGAGGAAAATGTCCAAGTGGCCGTGCATTTCATGAGGTAAATGGCCAAGAGGCCATGCATTTCATGAGGAAAATGGCCAAGTGGCCGTGCATTTCATGAGGAAAATGGCCAAGTGGTCGTGCATTTCATGAGGTAAATGGCCAAGTGGTCATGCATTTCATGAGGAAAATGGCCAAATGATCATGCATTTCATGAGGTAAATGGCCAAGTGGTCGTGCATTTCATGAGGTCAATGGCCAAGTGGCCATGCAAAGCAAGAAGAAATAGCTTGAGTGGTCGTGCAAAGCAAGAAGAAATAGCATGAGTGGCCATAAAAAGTAAGAATAAAAACCATGAGTGGCCATGCAAAGAAAGAAGAAAAACCTTGCTTGGTCATGTACTGAAGCTCGGCTAGCCCTAAACCCAGATTATGCACTTAATTTCCAAATTTCAATCAAGTTCAGTATAATAACTCACAGCAATATTCATGAAACCTTTGAATCTTTCTAAACTCATCTACATTGTTAGATGTAGCCTTTAACATCATCAAATATGACTCACATACAAGAAGAAAAAAGTTCTTGTAAATAATGAACAGTATAGTAAACATAATTCCCGCACCTGATACTGATGCTTTAACTCCTCTAGTTCCTTTCCTACTCTTGATTTATTCCCCTTTTCTCAAGATTTATTTCTTCTCCTTAGACATAGAGATAACAATCATAATCCTTTAAACCCTTAGATCTAGAAATTAAATCTAAAAAGGAAAGAAAGACTGCAAGAGGAAAAGAAACATTACCTTTATGTTAACTCACAAACCCTAATCATCACCTCTTTCAACCCATAACCAAGAGAAGAGAAAAGAAAAAGAGAGAGAGAGATTTTCTCTGCCCTTCACTCGATCTCCACCTTCCCTAGAAAACCTTAAAAGAGTGAGTGGGTAAATATCTCACTCAAAAAATTCCAAAATTGCCCTTATACATTTTTAACCCTTAAAAACTTATTTTCTTTACATTTAACCCCAAACTTCTTATTTTATTTAATTCCATCATTCCTTAATATTTTAGCTACACTCCAATACATATGTGCACAATTTCCAATACACCTTTTATATGACTTAACTTTAATAATGCAAAATAATCTAATTTTGCCTTATTAAACCTTAATCTTCACTAATTCACCATAATCCGATTAGGGTCATGTTTGGGGCCTCACGTGAGTATTAACATGGAAAACTAGTGTAGTTATAACCAGCATGATTATGATACATACATGTGATGGGCTATTGATTATATGAAGTAAATTAATGTGAAGGTATAAGAGACACTTATATTGCTCACAGGAATACAAACAATTAGAGTTAAGTCTAATTGATATGCATGATGATTAAATTAATTAATCATTTTATAACTAATACTGGTTAATTGGGTTAACATCCTAATAAGATATAATTGAATTGTATGGCATGGTATTTGATAAAGGCAATAGACTTAGGGTGTTTCAATGTTGGTATCAGAGCCTGGTTTAGTCTTTCTTGGGCAAAATAAGTATAAGATTCTATAACATGAGATAGTGTCGTGTTGGCCTAATACATAAGTTCCTATTTTTTTATAGAATAAAGATGGAGAATTCTTTTAGAGATGTTATTCAAGAATCAGTTGAAAGCAATTTTTTGGTTAGATCCAATCATTCTAACCCAATGTCTTCATTATCAAATCAGAATGAAATTCCTGCGGCTATTCCTAGGGAAGCCCTATTAAAAATTTATCAGGATATGGCCCAAATTTTGCAAAGAATAACAATGCCTAAAGCTTCAATATCTGATATTAGAAAGCATGGAACATAGGAATTTCTAAGCCCTAATTTAGAACAATCTAAAGAAGATTGATGGTGTTACTTTGGTGGTGGTAGTGGTGGTTGGGGTGGGAGGCTGTTGGGTTAAATCATCGATGGGGTAAGGTCACCACCATCAAGATGGAGATGAGAGCAGTGGGGTGGGTGAGAGAAAAATTATCTCGCCCACGGTTAGTTTACACAAATGGTTGTGTTTTCTAAAATATTATATTATTAAATAAACTATTAATTTTAAACATTTATTTTTAATAATAAAAGGAATACAAACATATTTAACAATGGAATTATCCGTCGTAATAATTTATAATTCTGTCGCGTTATATAACCATCGCTAAAAGGAAAGGCAAAAGCTTATGGCTTTATTTACCGATGGGATAGAAAAACCATCGTAATTATATTGCTAAAACATTGAAACATTAAACTGTTACTTATATTACCCACGTAAATTCCATCGCTTATATAACTAAATTAGTAAGCTTCCTTAACGATGAATACTTTCATCGATAATATGTCGCTAAAAATTGGCACAAATAATTCCTGCCAATTTCATCGACAATTCACTGACCTAATATCAAATGCGCCGCTAAAAGTGTTGTAGTATTCTAGCTCTCGCTTTTTTATCGATGTATTTAGAAATCGATCTCTAATCCATTAGTAATATGTCCATTTTAGTAATGGAATATTAATCTATCAGTAAATTTCATCGCTAAAATTGATTTTTTTTGTAGTGAATGGCGACAATTATGAAATGTAAAGGATGAAAATCCAATTTGTAATTGAGGAGCAAGAGCCTCTAGCAACATTAAATGAATTTATGGATGAACCTAAGGAATGAAACATAACTCAAATTGAAGGGATCATACGACTTTTAAAACGAAAAGAAAAAGAACTCTCTAGCTCTCATTACGTTATTGAGTAATTTGGAAAACAACATTATGAGATAGCTCAGAAGGTATGCCTTAGCAAAAGAAAAGTGATCCGCATTAGCTTAAATCCTTGACCAAATTAATAATATCTTATAATTAAGTTTGACACCTATAAAAAGTTCCATAAAAACATTATGAACAAATAGTTGAGGGAAATGTCAAACATGATAATTGAGGTGAAAGACGTTGGTCATGTTCTTATTGATGAACAAAAATTCCAAGCTCTAATCTGCTCCTTGCCCTAAGGTTAGGAACATATGAAAATCCACATAATTTATAATGAAGTCATTATAACTTTTAAAGATGCCATATACGCCACTTGGAGCTAGAAAAAGATCGTTTTAAAGCCGATAGGTCAAGTACTTATGTATATATAATTGGTTCTAGCTCAAAAGGTGTTAAGGAACATAATTGTAAGTTCTATGGCAGATTCCCACAAAAGGGAAAATGAGATTCTTAAGCCAACAAAAAAAAGGAAAGTTCGACAAGCATGGAAATGGAAAGCATTCTTTCAAGAAAAATAATATAGCAAAAGTGAAATGATATAACTATGGTAACAAGGGATATTTTGCTCATGATTATAGTGAGTCCAAAAAGGTAAAACACCTAAATGCACGTGTGAATGCAATCAATGTTTCTAGTTCTATTTTTCTTCCAAATCACATTATTTACGAACTATAAACTGTAAAGCTAAAGACCATGTAGCAAAATATAGAAGTGTCTTCATGGAATTTTGACATATTTCATATAGAGTTTGATGGATATTTATGGGATACAACTAAAAAGAAAATGTGAAAGGGATATATTTACATTTTTTTTTACTTTAATCTGTTTTTTAAATCTTTTATCTGGTATTCGCTATCTTAAAATATTACTCCTTTTGTTCCATTTTAAGAGTTATTTTTTTTATTTTAGCTTGTTTCATTTTAAATATCATTTTCGAAATTTAAGGAATATATTTAAATATATATCCCTATTTATTATACAACTAATTAAATATTTATTTTTCTTATTATTCTTTACTTTTATCTAAAATTAAATGAAATTCATGAAAATATAAAAGGGTATTTTTATCAATTACTATAGTTTTTTATAAAATTTAGATAGTTTAATTATTTTTTTAATTTTCATGAAAATTAAAAAAAAATTAATGAAAGAGTATTAAATAATCATAAATAATTTATTCTAATGGATATTATTAGAAAAGCAATTTATTAAATACAAAATGTGAGAATCAATAAAAAATGGTGATCACCGTTAAGAGTTAATAGCACATTAATGAGATATATTTATTAGTTGACCAGTTATATTTGTCTATGGAAGAAAATAATTATGAATGTACTCTATCAATAATTTAAAGCGAGATTATTGGATAAATGAATGTGATGGTATAGCATCTAAATCCAATGTTATTAAAATTGGACCAAAAAAATCGGTTGAATCAGTTAAATTATAAATCGACAGATTAATTAATTGGTTTAATTAATAAAAATCGAATTGATAAAAAATCAAATTAAATCGAAAAAATCGGATTGAACCAAAGAACCGGATATAACTGGATTTTTGGTTAAAATAAGTGAAAAATCATAATTTTTTGTATATTTTCACACACACATATATATATTTGTAAATTTTCATTATTTATTTATTTGAAAAATTAGTATTTTAAATTGTAAAGATGTTACATAATAATTTAATATACTTATTATCTATTTGGATTCATTGTAATTAAATATAATTATACTCATATATACAAGATAAATATTTTTTATATTTGCTTTATTAATACTCAATCTAAACAAAAAAAAATTCATTATATGATTATATTTTTATATTTATAACATATGATATTTAAAAATTCATAATTAAGCACTTATAGTAATAAAATTAAAATTATGTTTTTGTAACTTATTATTGAGATATTTGTGACATATATTTAATGTTTGATGAATATTTTTTTAATTTTTATATAGTAGTATTTATAAAATAATATTAAATAATAATATTTTAAAAATAGAAAAAATTCGGTTGAACCCAGTTAAATTGGTCAAATCACGAACCTCCAATCTTGCCGATTCTTTATCCGATCCGATTTTAATAACATTATCCAAAACATGCTCCAAACTCCGTTGTTCAAAAACCTATATAGTTTTAAGTTACGTTTTTTAAATCGATACAGATAAATAATATTAAGATAAAGTTGAAATATTTTTCGAATCAATATATGTAATAGTCAATATAAAACTGAAAAATATTCTGAAATTTATTTTAAATTATTTGTTAAAATTTTTTTAAATGAATTAAAAATATATATTTTTTAATTTTTTAATTATTTTTTATCTATTAAAATAAAATAATGTATATTTTGATCATACATCAAGATATGTATATCTTAAAATATCAGAATATAGATAATTTAAAAAAAATTATAAGACCTATTTATTTTAATAAAAGTTTAGAATATCAGAAAAATTTTAATTATTTTATTTTATTTTTATCCTGAACTTTTCAAATTTAACAAAATACTGTTCCAGCAGATGTATAGCTAAAGTGCTGTCAAAGAATGCATGGCCACACACCTATTTATGTATGAATCTCACAGAACTAAATTGAGAGTTGGTCCCATCACACGTGAGTGAAAGATGTTTGAAAAACCAGTTGGCTCCCCCAAGCTGCGACCCATCCCATTTGATTAGACATAAATAAAATTTAAAATAAATAATTATTATTTATTTTTATTTGAGTGGCAACCGCATTCTCTGCCAGTTATAAAAGGGGCTAGTTATCCAAGTTGCCAATCCAATTGAGAGAAACAAATAAAAACATTAAAAAGAAAAGACAGAAGAAAATACTCTCTTTTCTTTACGAGATTAATTCTTCAATTCATGTGGACTTCTACAAGAGATACTTATACTATGAAGCTAATTTTATAATTTGTCATTTTCGTTGATGTGATTATAAATACTGCCAACCGTTACGATGTTCGGTAATTAATTTTATATTTTTCTGGATACATGTGAATAATAAAATTCAACAAAAACTCGTACCTTGCTACAATTAAGAATTAATGGATTTTTTTTTATTTTTTTATATAGGGGCTTGAAGAATGGAGTTATGAGATATGGGTTCTTTCAACAATCTAAATTGAGAAAGTTGTTCAACATATCACTGGTCTTAAAGAATTTTTTAGATGTGAATGACTTATTTTTCTATCCTAGGGGATAGTTAATTGGACTTGTGAATATACTCTTTATCACTAATAATAATAATAATAATAATAATAATAATAATAAACTCATTAAAAGTGAATATATTCCATCCCATATAGGGATGTTCACGGGACGGAACGGGGCTGAAAATTGCACCCCCACTTACTATCCTGCCGGAATCGAGGATTCCCCTTTCCTGCCCCTGATTCTATAACAGGGAGAAAATTCCTTCCGTTCTCGCCCCCAGGGGAATCCCCGCCGTGCTCCTGGAAAATTATTTTTTTAATTTTAAAATATAATATTTTATAAATAATTAAAATTAAAATATAATATTTAATAAATAAAAAATTTAAAATAAACCATAATTTAAATTAATATAAATTTTAATCATTCATAAATTTAAAATTAAGTATAATTAAAAACTTAATAATTATAAAATTAAGTTATATTTAATTTTAATTATTTATAAAATATTATATTTTAAAATTAAAAAAATTATTTTTTACGAGACGGATACCTCATTTTCCGTCTCCATCCTAAAATGCATATCGAAAATTTTTTTCTTTTCTGTTTCCGTCTTTATGAAAAAAAAATTCAGAAATTTTTTATTTCAAATGGGATAGATTTTCACTGAAATCGAAAATTTTTCGTTCGATAAACATCTCCGATTCTATAACTATTTCTTGAGAAGATAGTATTTACTTTTTCAAGTAACTTATATATTTTTTTATTAAAATTTGTTTAACTTCTTATTTTTATTATTACGTCAAATATGAGTTTGATGTGATGGTGATTTGAGAATAAAAAACTCTAGATGTAGGATTATACTTTATTTATTTTTTGTTCCCATAAAATTGTTCAAGATATTTTTATTTTATTAAAAATAAGTAATTGTTTATAAAAAGTGGAGAAAAAAAAATTGCCAAATCCAATCGAATCAAATCGGCCAAGTAATTAGGTCAGATTTAACTAGCCTTGTTAATAAGCAGTAATACTCTATTAGTGGGTTAAAAAAATGAGAAGCATGACCCTTCCAGCTGTCAATTGACTCGGTTGACGCTTTGAAGGAGAAGGAACGGAGAAGGAGAAGTGGTGGGCGTAATTGATGCAAAGGTCTTTTTCCTTCTACCATCCAACCAAGACTTTCCACGAATTTGTTTGGCATTTTCAATCCATCTGTCTGTTCGTCTATATCCAGAACCAAATAACTTTTAAAAAATAAAAAAACGTTAAAAAGAAAATTCATGTGCTTCACAACTGCCAAATTACTTAAAGTACCATTTTTAATAAAAATGTTATCCCTTTTGTTGAACGCATTCATTCGCCACAAATCTTCTAGAAAAATGTCTAATTCATATGTTCCCATAGTGCGTAAAGTCAATTTCAACCAGAACGTACAAAAATATTTAATACTATTATTAGTTAATTAAAATGATTTTTATTAGTTAATTAAAATGATTTGCCACTTAATTTCTTTTAGTGAGATCTTGAATTTATATTTATAAATGACAAAAATCAGTAATAGAAGAATATTAACTTATAGTCAATCAATTTTATTCAAATTAGATAATGTTAGAAATTATATTAAAATAAATAAATTTATAATATTTTTTTTATTTAACTGTGAAATCCGTAGGCGGAGAGAAATTGAGAAAAAAGAATAAAAAGTTTGACAATTCCCCGGAAGAAAATTAAGAGAGAAAAAGTAAGAAAGAAAATGAAACCGTCAGAGTTATATTTACATAGATTTAAATTCTCATATTCATATCCTATTTTGTTCAAATTCTCTCTCTTCTTCTTAAAAGTGTAATCGGAAAGAACAAATAAAAAAAATTAGAAAAAAGGGATTACATAAAAGAGTTAATTGGGCCCGTCACTTCTCTGCATATGCCACGGCTCTCAATGTTGATTTCAGACATTAAAATATTTTACCAGCAACCGGTGTTAAGGCCTCCGATGCCATTTTATAAAAATGAAAAAAAAAAGCATTACTTTATTTTCTTTGTAGGCCACGTGGAAAGTGATATAATACTATTTGCCATTTTTCTCTAGGAAATAGATTATTGTTCTTCTTATTATTATTGTTATCATTTCATTATTATTGGAACAAATAAATTAAAATTTTTAATATAATTTTCTTACGAGCATGGCAAAATCTATTATCATTAGCGTTAGCATTCTTATCAATAATCTTATTTTTGCTACAATTTTAATTGAAACATCAAATATAGTTGATAATATTTCCGAAAAAATCTCAAACTGAACTTGATACTTGCAAATAAAATAATCAATCTGAGTAAATAACTGATTTAACTATTTATAGGGTTAAAAATTTGCATACAATTATAACTCTTAATGCAATAAAATTTTATATCAAACTACAGTGCTTTGTTTAGAACTTTTCCGGCTAATAGCACCTTCATTTAAGAAAAATACATATCCAGACCGCGATCTATAATCATCTTTGTCAGATTGGAAGCTTGCATCTATGTAACCATTTATTACTAGCTCATCTTTCAATCCTCCATACACTAAGAATGCACCCTTAGTTCTATTCAAGTACTTAAGGATATTCTTAATTGTTATCCAGTGACTTTCACCAGGATCTGATTGGCATCTGCTTGTCATGCTCAATGCATATGAAATGTCAGATCTAGTACATAACATGGCATGTATGATAAATCCTATGGTCGAGGCATAAGGAATCATACTCATGCAATCTCGCTCATCAGATGTCATGGGACACTAAATCTTGCTAAGAGTGATGCTATGATACATTGGCAAAAATCCTCTTTTAGAATTTTGCATACTAAACCTATTCAGCACCTTATATATATAAGTACATTGACTCATACCAATTATCCTTTTAGATCTATCCCTATAGATCTTAATTCCAAGGTTATAAGCAGCTTCTCCTAGATCTTTCATTGAAAATGATTTCCCTAACCAATCTTTGGTCTTTTGCAATGTAGGGATATCATTCCCAATGAGTAATATGTCATCGCATACAAAATGAGAAACATTACTACACTCCCATTAACCTTCTTATACACACAAGGTTCATCTTCATTTTTGATGAAGCGAAACTCTTTGATAGTTTCATCAAAACCAAGATTCCAGCTCCAATAAGCTTGCTTTAATCCATAAATGGATCTTTACAGCTTGCATACCTTTTTGGAATTCTCATGATGATTAAAACCTTCAGGTTATGTCATATACACATCCTCAAGTAAGTTTCCATTAAGAAATGCTATTTTGACATCCATTTGTCGTATCTCATAGTGATAATATGCAATAATGGCAATTAAAATTCTTAGTGATAATAGAGCTCCCCATCAATACTTTCAAACATCTCCACGATTCTAGCAATGTAATCAGGAGTTCCATCTCACAGTGTATGCTACTGTATATCAGTTTTATGTGGGCTTAGCTATTTATAATTTTTAGATCTTGCCGGTCTTTGCTTCATCTTGGTTCATAAGCTTTGGATTTGGTTGCATGTAGTTTCTCTCTCTTTAATTATGTTTTAAGTAATATTGATGCTTATGGTTTTATTCACATGCAAATAATATAAAGCAATATGATATAATTTTGTTTGGGTAACATTCAAATTAAACTCTGATTAAATCTTCATTCATTTATTGTATTTTTCAATTTGAGCTTTTTCTGTGCCAGACCATTTCTTATTTTTGTTTGCATGTGTTAGAGCATCAAATGTCAAGGAAAATAAAATAAGCTATTAGGCTTTTATATTCTCATTAAGTTGTGTATGTGATAATTGTTGACAGTGCTGCAATCATCCCTACATCATGAATCCAGGATTGCACAAGGTGTTGACAGAAGATAATAAAGTGCCTAACGGTTTAGATGTTGATATAAAAGCAAGCGGCAAGCTAGAACTTCTTGATGCAATGCTTTTTGAGATAAGAAACAGAGGTTTACGAGCTTTGATTCTTTTCCAGGTCTTTATTTTTTGAACATTCTGTTAATTTTTTTTTTGCATAAATGTTCTCTCTTCGGGAGAGCTGCATTCCTGAATTGATATGCATACTGTTCCCTATGTTATTTTATGACATTGGTGTATACAGCTTGGATTCCTTTACTAGTTATGTGACCTGGAAAATGTGTTTTATAAATTATATTTAGTGATCAGCTGGAGAAAATTTTTAATATTTTACAGTTAAATCGTATTTTGTTGCATTTGTTTCAACTTGAATTTTACTAACAGAATTGAACAAGTTACATTTTAATATCAAGATGGCTTGGTTTGGATGTTGAGACTAATTAATCATAGTTTGTATTTGGATAAATTATTGTTGGGTTGCACCCAAGTAACTTCTTTTTGTCTTTGAGTTCTAAACTCCTTTGACGTGTAACTTTATGGACCTAGATAGATTTACTTATCAGTTTCCATCCCCTCCCTTTTCTTTGTGTGTTTGCACACTATCATGTGATGCACATTTTGCTTTTCATGTTATTTCAATCTATCTCATCTAAGATGTTTCTGATTGACAGTCTAGTGGTGGTTCTGGAAAGGATAATATTGGTGATATTTTGGATGATTTTGTGAGTCAGAGATTTGGTGGGGATTCATATGAACGTGTGGATGGCTTGGTTAACCCTACTAAGAAGCAAGCTTCTCTTAACAACTTCAATAACCAAAAATCTAGATTTGTGTTTTTATTAGAAACCCGTGCTTGTTTACCCAGCATCAAACTGTCATCAGTTGATACTGTTATTATCTATAGCAGTGATTGGAGCCTGGCAAATGATATAAGGAGCCTACAAAGAATAACACTCGATACAAAGTTTGAACAGTTAAAAGTATTTCGTTTGTATTCTTCTTTTACAGTCGAAGAGAATGCCCTTATACTTGCAAAGCAAGGTAAAACTCTTGATAGTAATTTACAGAGTATAAGCCGGGCCACTAGTCATAATTTGTTGATGTGGGGAGTTTCATATCTATTCTGTAAATTGAATGAGTTTCATAGTGGCCGTATCCTCGCAACTTCTAGGAGAACTCCATTTGAGCCAGCGTCTTATGAAGATACTATCCAGGAGATCTTGACCATACTACCTCAGAATGCCAAAGACAACGATATGAGCAACTCCTCTGTAATCTTGAAAGCTAAACAAAATCAAGGACATTATAGCACTGATTTTCCATTGCCCGGTGAGCATAAAATCCAATTGAGTGATGCGGATGTGCCGCATATATTTTGGAAAAAACTGTTAGATGGCAAACAACCAAAGTGGAAATATTCATCTGGTTTGTCTCAACGGAATCGTAAAAGGGTTCAACAGTTGGAGGATCTCAAGAAACTGGAGAGTGATGGTGAGCAAGTTGTGAAGAAGCGTAAAAAAGTGGCCAACAATGAAGTTGACCAAACCTTAAAGAAATCATTTGAAGAGAACAGAGTTGCTGGGAAAAATGAAGGCAAATCTCTAATTGGCATTTTGTTTTGCTCGTCTATTGCATTGAAATTGGACAATTAACAGTGAGGTATTATAGTATTCTTCATTTTCTAACGATCTCAAAACTTCTTGCATTCTTTCAGGAAATTTTGGAGCTGCATCCCATAATACACATCAATTGATGTCTGGCTCAACCAGTCAGCACAATGCAAGTCATGCAAACCATATTTCAACCACCCCTTGCATTGCTAATAAGAAATTGGAAGTGCCAACAGTTAACATGGCTAAGTCTAGTGAACGATTTAATTTGCGTGACTCACAAAAGACCCTATGCGTTCTTTTGAAGCCAGAAATAGCAAAACTTTGTGACATTCTACAATATCCAGTATGTATCTCATTTCCTTCCTGAAGTGGATTCATATAATTTCATTACATTCCTCTGCTTTTTCAGGGGTTCTCTTCTTTTTTGTTCTTGCCGATAAAAACTTGGTACCTTGGCGTGCTCTCTCTTTTGTCACTTCTGTATTCTTGGTCTGATAATTAATAAAGAATATAAAATGTTTCTGTGAAAACATTGTAAATTCTTTGTTTAATCAAATGTTTCAATCTGATAATGAGCGTTGCATTTGATAATGAAATTTTAGTAATAAGCCGTAAGATAGTTCCAAGCCAAAAGAGAATTGTCTTGGACGATTAAATCTTATGTCAAGTTTTCAGGTTGATTATTTCAAAAAAAGCGTCGGAAAAATTATGCCTTTTTTTTGAGCTGCCCTTGCCCCAAATATTACTCAGCCTACCTGGTACCTGAAGCTGGATGATGGCATATAGCTGCCAACATTCATATGCGCTTTGTTCCCTTATTGTTTAAACATTCATATGCACTTTGTTCCCTTATTGTTTAAGGCCATTATTATGTGGAACTGCTGTACTATACAAACTGCAAAGATTAAGACCCACCCATGCCCACCCACCCACCCACCCACAAAATAATTGGTGACGCATCTCCGTAGGTAGAATATGCTGGGAGTAGACTGAACAACTTTCCTGTGCTTAATGATTCTGCGAATTTCAGCTTTCACATATAAATTTTTTATCCTGCTAATTGTTAACTCATGCTCTTTTTAGCAATATTTGTTTTATATGACTGCCTTGTTAACATTACAGGAGGATGTCAAGGCTATGGCTCAAAGTTTCCTAGAATATGTCATGAATAATCACTGTGTTATCCGAGAGCCGGCAACAATACTCCAGGCATTTCATATTTCACTGGTAAGAATTTTCTCCAGCCTATATGTTGTATGAACAATTGTTTTCTTCTAATTGAATCTACCTTCACTTATTCCTGCTTTTATGAACATAAAAGAAGTTGCACAGATGCTTGAACTGGACAGGAAGCAAACACTTGAATTGTGCTCACTTGAATTTGGCAAACATAAGCTAACAAATAAAATATGCCTCTGTCACACTGTACCTTTCAGCCTCATTATGAATGCAATAGGTTATTGTTTAATTAGAAGTGGATGTGAGCTTGTGAATGAGGTTGGCCGTCCTTCTGAACTGGGTGTACAACCTACATAATTGGTAATACGAAAAAATAAGAAGGCTAGTGCCAATAGTAGCCTGCTTATTGATTGTGAGTCGTGTGGTTATATTTATTCCTTGTTTTTATAGCTCATCTCCAGTGAGCATTTAACTAAATCTGTCTCATAAAAATCACCTTACATTATTTTCCATATCAATGAATTTCCTTTTCATCGTAATCCAATACTATAAAGGTGATGTTAAGTCCTAAGTTTGTGATAGTCACTAGCTGATTATAGGAAAGTCAATCCCATGAAACGGGTCTATGCCCTTGTTCTTGTACTTTGACTTACCTATGGTTGCTGGAAAACACAACTAGTTAAAAGGGAGTGGCAACCTTAGAACTCAATAAATCCAAAGCTCTAGGATTTAGGAAAATTGCTTCTTTGATTCTATTAAATACCTTTTAAATAGAGTCCTTTATTACAAAAATATGAAAGTCATAAATAGGGAAGTTATATTAGAAATAAATTTCCTCCTAACCTAGGAAATTAAAAGACAATAAATATCAGAATTATGCATCAAGTCTTTTGGCCACTGGATGGCCCATGTCGAGCGTATTTCTTTCCCACAAAAGCATCTGTAACAGGTGACTTGAATTTCACCACCTTGTGTAGAAATTATCTTAAGTTGTATTTGGGTCACATGAAATTACTTTCTTTTTTAATTCTTTTGATGAAAACTTTCAATTCTAATAAAAGATATTGATGTTGATACAAAAATAAAACCCTTTATTGATTTTTAATAGGAATTGAAGCTTAAGAATAAATGTGTACTCATTATGGAGGAGTCCGCAATTGAAATTTAATGAACCTTTTGTTGGAATGTAAAGTTGCTGTTCATTCTGTAAAATATAATGTGATTTCCTACACTAACAATTCTAATCTATAGAATGAATTACAAATGTACCTGGAATTGTGGCCAAATTGTCACCAAATGGATTCAGTTGATTTTTCTTGGTCCTGTGGTATCCAACTGGTTTCAAAGTCAATTTAGACTGGGAAAAAAAAAGCACAAGAAAACTTTAGAGTCACCTAAAAACAGGGATTTGCTATGCCTCTTGATGCTTTTGTTTTCTTCTCTTTCTGTTTTTCCTACAAATTATTGATACATAAAAATGAAGGGTAATATTGTGAAAAGGGGCTAACTTACTTAGGAGTTACAGGGAAGGCATTCTGTTATACCAGCACCTGTATAGCCGGCGGAATCCTTTGCTAATCCCTAGTTAAGCCTCGTTTTCTGGGTAGTTTGCATACCTCAGCATAGGTGCTTTCCATATATGCATATTCCTTGTACTAAAACATCATAGAAGAATATAATCAATCAGTTTCTTTCTTCCTAATCTTCTTTCTTCTCCCCTTCTTTCTATACTGTATGCTCCATATTTCTCCTTCGCTCTTATCTAACTTCTTGACTTAATTGTTCCTGGTAGCTCAGGTTAGGATTACTCCTAACGTAGACCATAAAATGTTAATGCAGTTCTTAGATGCATTAGTACGGTAATCCCCCCTTTTCTGTGTTTCTGCATCCTGTTTGTGTGCACATATGGCTGCTTTCTGTCCTTCTTAACTGCTTAGCATGTCTACCTTGTTTTTGCTTTTGCTTTTGTGCATGTTGAGATAATATTTTCTTTAGCAGCTTACTATATTGTGCTGTGCAAATTTCAGTGTTGGACAGCTGCTTCTTTGCTGAAGTACAAACTGGATCATAAAGAATCGTTTGTGCTTGCAAAACAACATTTAAATTTTTCCTGTAGGAAAGAAGAGGCAGATTATGTGTATTCAATGTTGAGGTGTCTGAAGAAAATGTTTTTATACCATAAAGAGAATTTTACACCAGCCTGCCCAGTGAAAACTTCTGAATCATTGACTCCAATTGTTAACAAGGACCATCATGCTAAGCCTTCACTGCCAACACCATCTACCAAGAAAAAGGTGAAAGTAGATTTTGAAGACCTGGGCCATGGTCAGAAATCCTTCGATTACCAGGTACTTTCTCGGCTGGGTCAGCAGGATTTTTCAAGAAGTATCAAAGATATTGAGAAGAAATGTGATAAACTGATGAGAAAGCTCTTGCAGAAGCAACAAGAAGAAACAGAGGAATTAAAGAGAAAGTACCAGATTGAAAAGTCACAACTTGAGAATAAACAAAAAATGGAGGCAGCTGTTATTCGTTTGCATAGTAGCAGTTCAATGAGAACTGATAAACTTAAGTTACTTGATATTGAATATGGAAAGAAGTTCGAAGAACTTGACCACCAGATGGAGATAAACTGTAAAAAGCTAGAGGAAATGCACATGGCTGCAAGGAAGAAGTTGGAAGGGAGAAAAGAACATTGGGTTGAAGGAGTTATATCCTGGGCAAATATAGGATTGATAAATAAGCCATCTTCAAGTAAAACTGGGAACAATTGGAACAATCAAGAAAATGCTTGCTGTTTGAATTCTCATTTGGAAAAGCAGAATCTTGAACTAGTACAAAGCATTGGAGATGGAGAGGTTCCAGAAGTTCCTGAAGCTGTGAGTTCAAATGACGATGAAGATGATCTACTTGCTGGTGTACTGTCTTCAAAAAAACAGATTTCTGATGGTGTTAAATCAAATATGCTTGATGAAGAGGCTCCAGTAAAGGTTGGTGCATTGGGAGTGCCTGAGGCTGTTAGTTCTGATGATTATAGGGAGAGTACTGCTAAGCTCTCATCTAGTGAACAAATTTCTAACAGGGCATCGGTTATTGTGCCTAATAGAAAGCTTTCAATTGAATTGCCTGCCAATGCCAATGGCACAGATGACTCAGAGAACATGAGAGAGCCTGAAACTGCTCTTCCCAAAGCCATGGATGATAGCACTACCATTGCCAGGGAGAATAACGTTGCCTTTGCTATGCCATCTGATAATGCTATTCAATCAAATCAATGCGATGGAGTAATTTGTTTTGTTAATCAAGATACCTGCTCCATTATGGGTGATAACACTGGTGATCGGGAAGATGGAAAAAATTGTGGAGGATAGGAGTAGAGGCAATGGAATATCTGATTCTCCTGATAAAACTGTTGGAGTCACCCAGGATACAGAGGAAACTCCATCAGGTGTGCCTGAAATTGCTTGTGAAGTTGAGAGTGGTGAAACTAGACAGCAGCAGGTTGTGGTGGCTCCATCTGCAGTGCCTTTAGCTGCTGCAGATGCAGTTATGGCTAATGAAACTAGGAAGAAGCAGGATGAAACACTGGATACTCGAGACTCTCAGTCTTTGGACCAGCATGGTAGGGACCTATTATCAAGAGTAATTGAAACTTCTCCTGGTGAAGCAGTGGAGGATGCAAGTACTAGTGGGGAGATCAATGGAGTTTGTGTCAGGGGGTCATTCACTACCAAAAGTAACCAGCAGGATGGGTTGATTCCATCGCAGAATATGGAAAATGTCCCTAGTGAAGTAGTAGGGGGTGATAGAAGTGACAGAGAGATTGGTGGTGTAGTTTCTGGGGATTCGTATGATAATCTTGCAGTTGTACCACGGGACAGAGTGGCTTCTGCCATTAATGAAGATAATCACCCCCAAGATCCATCTCTGGTAAATTCTTCTGCTATCCAAGCTTAATGTCTTGGCACAAGTTATTTTCATGCCACTTAATGTGGTTTATTATGTGTTCTGATGTCATCTTGCTTGTATTCTTACATCAGAGTCATCTATATTTTGATGCATTTTCTGCAGACCTTCCAATTCAATCCCTATTTTCTATGCTATAATGTTTTTCTGGTGTTGAGTGATGGCTATAAGATTGTGCTCATTATGTTGTGTTGTTTTCTGTTCCTAAGGGATGATTCCTGAATTAATTATATGATAAGTAGATGCATTACTTGTTCACAAATGATATTGTTTTACCATATTCTCATAATACTGTGAAGGTCATGGCTCTGATTTCAATATTTATGCTGTTTAAAATTAAAAACGTATTACTTATAAATCCTTGATTCTTCAGGCAGTTCAAGAACAATGTCTTCAGCAAACTACTGCTAGATTGCAAGACGGAGTTGCATCAGCTTTTGGAGATCACAATTCCTTGCAACAAGTTGACCCTTCAGTACGTCATCAAGATAATCATGCAGCTTCTAATCAAACTAATACTGATGCATCATTTATGGAGCATGTGCTTCAAATGTCATCCATAGATTCTGATCTTAGTTCCAGGGCCATTGGTTTACCTTCTGCTAGTGAAACAGACCACCATACTAGTTATGGCAGCCATACCACTATCAATGTTGCTGAGTCTTCAATGCAAATGGAAGAAACAATGGAACGCTTAAATGAGGCTGTTTCGCAGCCTGCAACACATCTTTTACAGCATGTGCCTACTGAAATTCCTCTTGGTGGATCGGGGATGCTCGTTTCAGATTCAAGGACTGCATCCATTTCAGCAGGAACCAATAACCATGCTGCACAAGCTGCACCCCCTGTCCGGGTGCCTCCTCTTCCTTTATATCACGATCCACTACAGAATGAATTGGAGAGGATACGTAAAGAAAGAGACCAAATTATCACCATCCATGAAGAAAGAGTTACGTTCCTGTTTACCTTTTCATATGCTGACAAAAGCCTCAGGTTCTATACTTTGGACTAAAACTCCTTTTTGTTTTACAGAAGCTGCAACTGAAATCTGATTGTGAAAAGGAGATAGAAAAAGTAGTTGCTCAAATTCGTAGAAAGTACGAGACTAAATATCAGGAAATGGAATCAGAATTTCTGCTGAAGAAGAAAGAACTGGATACAAATCACAGCAAAGTTCTTGTGAACAAGATCTTGGCTGAGGCATTCAGATCTAAATGTATGGATATCAAGGCAGCTACTTCATCTAGCATGCAGCAAGGTGCGTAACATTTGTGATATTAACAATATGACAGAAGGATAAATGCTTTTCTTGGTCCCTCTGCTGGAATTTTGTTCATTTGAGCTCCTGAACCTCTACTTTTTGTTCAATTGATGTCTAAAGTTGAGTGGCTTCAATTGAATTTAAGTTGAGGGGCTAAGTTGACCAAATTAAAAGTTGAGGGGCTCAATTTGAACAAAACTTGATAGTTGAGGGTGTAAAATTTGTATATTTTCCTGTAATTTCTTGATGTTTTATTTGATGCTGTTTGTTAAAAAGATGTCCAAGTGTCCAAGGGCTCAGTATACAAACATGAAATTTTTTAAGGTCTCAATTGAACAGAAATTCATTTGAGGGCGCAAATACTTTTTCCCAACAAGTTTGGGGGCCAAAAGTTGCATTTTCTCTACCAAAAATACAAAAATACAAATGGGGTTAATGGAACCTACCATTTTAATGACAAATGGATCTTTAAGAATCAATGTGGAAACCTTAGTAAATAGGATGTGCGCTAAATTGTCTGCAAGGATGCTGATCTCATTATCTATTTTTAGTTGGCAATGTCCAAGAAAAAGTAGGATTAGTGTTGTTGGGTCCATTGAGCATATGGTAGGCTGTGTTTTCTCGTATATGCAATATAACTCGCATGCTTTAAATGCTTTTATGGTACTCTGCTTGATGAAGGTTTCTATTTCGGCAGATGTGCCTTCGAATTTCATGCAGCAGCTGCTTCAGCTTTCATCACAGCCTCATGCACAAAAGAACGCCATTGTCTCCGGTCCGCCTTCAGTTAGTCCCTCTGCAGGTGGTCCACAGACTGCATTCCCCAGCTCATATAGCACGGCTCCATCTCTGCATGCTGTACATCGTTCTTCAGCAGCTGGTCCATCCACAGTTGGCCCACAGACTGCCATCCCCAACTCACACAGTGCAGCTCCATCTTTGCATGCTTTACATCGGTCCTCAGCACCTGTACCGGGCAGTTCAACAAGACCACCTCTTATCAACTCCATCTCCCCTGCTTCGGGCAATTTGCAAATTGCAAGTGAAGTTAGACCTCCCTCGGCACCTGTACTGGGCAGTTCAACAAGACCACCTCTAATCAACTCTATCTCCCCTGCTTCAGGCAATTTGCAAGTTGCAAGTGAAGTTCGATCTCCTGCCCCTCATCTACAACCTTTCAGGCCTGTAGCATCCACAATTGCCACCAATACCTCTTCCCCTGCCATTGGAATGCCTGGTAATACCCCAACGATGTCTGCCCCAACCTCCCAAGTTCAATTGCGACAACATCAAACCCATTCTCAAAACATTGGGCATCAATTTGAAGCTCCAGGACTGCTGCCACCTCTTTCTGCTGCTTCTCTCTCAGCACTTGAGCATTTGGGCAACCAAAATTCAAATTTACCCAGCCGTACCCACCCACACTCAGATTTGGGTTCTAAAACAGATGCTATGGTCGTATCTGAAATTAGGCCGCAGAGAAATACAAGCACAACTGTGACATCTGCAAATGAAGTTGTTTGTTTATCAGATGATGATTGACATGTTGCGATGGTTCTCGTATTGTTCATTTTTTGGACTAATCTCCACTTGCATCCGGTCAGGTGGGGACTTCCATGAATGTTCTTATAAATCTAGTTATGTATATTAATTATTTAATTAGTTTCTTTTTAAATTTTATTTTATGTGTCGTCTGAAATATCATAGCTAGTTTGGTGCCCATGTATCTGCATCTTCCGATTGCACGTGCACTGTATCACAGAGAGCTTGTGCTTCATTATGGAGGCAGTTTGGTATCGGATGTCCCTGTGCGGTGTGATGAACAAGATGGACTATTCTTCACCGAGGTCCTTCTATTTTACTAAATAATAATAATAGTAATTTTTCAAACTGAAAAGGGAAGATGGTCATTTGGCATAAATATTTAAAAAGATGGCATTCCCATGATGAATTAATTAGAATTATAAAGTAATATTTTGTTTAATGATATTGATCGGTGAAAAAGTCACGAGAAAAGACAACACTAGAGGATGGATGATACAACACTGTCACCATATATTTAATATAGGAGATTAATTAAATAGTTAGGTGTACATTATGAATGTAAACAATATATCATATCCCGTCATTCATTTGCGGATTCGTTTTGCCGATAAATTTGCCCTTTCCTTTTGCTTTTGAAATTTTATCCTTGGTTTTTATCTACAATTTTTAATCTGATCCAAATTGATCCATTTTCTTTATTAATTCAATCGGATCCGGAAAAAAACAATCAAATTCTATCCATTACCCGAAAAGGATTTGGTTTTGCCCTCCCCAATAGCAATCCTAATACTAATAGAATTAATATTTACAATAATATTAATTAGCCAAATAATTTTTTTTTTTAAAAAGTCAGAAATCAGTACTAATAAATAAAAGGGTGAATACACATTATTAAAAATTGACAAGCAACCAAACCAACCTGTGAAAAGCAGATGCAGGATAGCACGATAGCACAAAAAGTTTGTAGCAAACATAGTCAACGAGAAAAAGAAAAAAAGAATACATATACATACATACAAATTATTACTTACAAGATTAAAAATAAAAAATAAAATTAAAACTAAGAAATGAAAAGAAATATTAAAAATAAAGAATTTGAATATTGAGCTTCGCTGGCGCCTAACTTTTGCTTTGAGGTTGGCCAAGTGCTCACGTGTTATTAAAATCGGATCAAATAAAGAATCGAAAAGCCTGAATGATTCAACTGGATTTTTTATTTTTAAAATATTATTATTTAATATAATTTTATAAATATTACTATATAAAAATTAAAAAAAATATTCATCAAACATTAAATATATATCACAAATATCCCAATAATAAGTTATAAAATATAATTTCAATTTTATTGCTACAATTGCTTAATTATGAATTTTTAAATATCATATATTAAAAATACATATCATGAAAAATTTTTTTTATTTAGATTGAGTACTAATGAAGCAAATACAAAAAAAATATTGACGTTACATATATGAGTATAATTATATTTAATTATAATAAATTTAAATAGATAATAAGTATATTAAATTATTATGTGATATTTTTAGAATTTAAAATACTAATTTTTAAATAAATAAATAATAAAAATTTACAATATATATGTATGTGTGTTTGTGAAAATATATAAAAAAATATGATTTTTTATTTATTTTAGATAAAAATTCGGTTCTGTCCAATTTTTTGGTTCAATTTAATTTTTACTAATCTGATTTTTGATAATTAAATCAATCGGTTAGCCTTTTAATTGGTTTAATTGTTTGATTCGATTCGATTTTAATAACATTGTTCTCATGGCTATCGTTTGAATCATTCATTGGTTCATAACTCTGAAGAAAAATAATAAAAAATATAAAGAAATAAAGAAGAAGAAGAATCAAGAACCACCTTGAAAATAACTTTCCCTTTTCTTTAAATTAAAATCACTGTTCTTCTTTCTTTTCCATATTTTCTTGAACTTTCTTTCCTAGATTCCCATTGGCTTCACAGTTATAAAATCTACCTTTTTCTTCCATATAAGAAAGTTCTTTCAATCATGGATATCAACACCAAGAGAAGAGCTCTGCTTAAAGTCATTGTTCTTGGCGACAGTGGGTATGAATTTATTTTTTCTAATTTTTAAATTTCACTAAAATCTTTGGTTATGATTTTTCTTTTCTTGTGATTTCAGGGTGGGAAAGACCTCATTGATGAATCAATATGTATATAAAAAGTTCAGTAAACAGTATAAAGCTACAATTGGTGCTGATTTTGTGACCAAAGAATTACAGGTTGAAGATAAGTTGGTGACTTTGCAAGTGAGTAAATAGTATTAAATTCTATCAACCGAATCTAAACTTTTGGTATAAATATATAAATAAAACGATAATGTTAATGGCAGATATGGGATACAGCGGGGCAAGAAAGGTTTCAGAGCTTAGGAGCTGCGTTTTACAGAGGAGCAGATTGCTGTGTTCTTGTATATGATGTAAATGTCGTTAAGTCTTTTGAAACACTTAACAATTGGCATGAAGAATTTCTCAAACAGGTATCTACTTCTATCATTAATTGGTTTAATAACTTCCAAAATGCATAACATTTTTTATTCATTTTCAACTTTTTATTTCCCACTTAGTCCCATATATATATATATATACTAAACTTATTTAAAGTACAAATAATATCCCTATATTATTTAAAATATTTCCTAAAATTTTTAAAAAATATCATGCGTCAAATTATCATGCATTGTTTTTGAAGTGTTGTGTGTTTTTATATAGATAATATGACATTTTTAATAAGTTTTAAAGATAATTTGATACTTTATAACTGGAATAAAAATCGATTTTATAGAAAATTAATAAAAAAAGGAACTGGGCAAGGATAATTTTAGAAAAAAAAAATTATTCCATTGGTGATAATACATCTCAAAATTAGGAAAGAAGTAATGTATGTGAAATGGAATGGATTGAGTGTATATATATGTGTGGTTTCAATAATGCAAATATTAAATATTTATTCCTTTGCATTTTTCTATTCAATTGCAGGCAGATCCGGTTAATCCTGATGCGTTCCCTTTCATATTAATTGGAAACAAGATAGATGTAGATGGTGGAAGCAGCAGAGTGGTAAAAAGATTGGGAATATATATATATATATATATAATGCAAATCAGCAGTCCAAATATATAAAATACAAAAAGGAAATTAAATTGATTATGCAACATAAAATTAATTAATGTGCAGGTTTCAGAGAAGAAAGCAAGAGATTGGTGTGCCTCAAAAGGTATACCATACTTTGAGACATCGGCTAAAGAGGATTATAATGTGGATGAAGCCTTTCTATGCGTTGCTAAGGCTGCTTTAGCCAATGAGCATCAACATGAGATGTAAGTATACAATGGTTTTATTCATAAAAAAAAAACTCTTTACTTTTTATTATTTTTAATTGATTTTTTTTAGAATTAATCAGGTGCATGCACTTATTTGGTGCATTTGATTGGTATAAAATAGTTTCGTTTGATTAGATAGTGCGAAGGTATACATAGGGATGAGCATGGACCGGTTAACCGGTTCATTAGCAAAAAAATTAATTAGTTCATTAATATCGATTTTTTAAAATCAGTAATCATTAATCAGTCTGTTACATTCGGTTAACCAGTTCATTGATTTTTCGGTTTGGTTAACCAATATTTTTCGGTTAACTATTAAAATTTATAACATAAAATTATTAAAAAAAATTAGACAGTTTAATTCAATTTCAAATGTGTAAAGTAATTTAATATAAAAATTACGAAACAAACATAATTTACTAGTTAAAATTCATGTAATATAGATTAATAACTGATATTATAAAATAGATTTGATATTCGTTGAAAAATAGAATATGTTTGATTTTAAGTTAAATAAAAATTTGAATAATATTAAATGTTATAACATAAACTCTAAAATATAATAAAATGTAATTACATGCTATTAAGTAAAATATGAACACCAATATATAATAAAAAAATAATATACATAAAAGTTAATCGGATATTATTTATAAATATTACTATATAACTAAAGAAAATTACATAATATAAATTTAGTTTAATATAAAAAAAGTATATATGTAAAAGTTAATCGTATACTATATATAAATACTACTATATAATTAAAGAGAATGATATAATATAAATTAAGGTATAAAAATATAATTTAAATATATTTTAAAATATTATTTTATGTAAATTTTAAAGAGAAATAGAAAAAAATTGAAAATATAAAAATTATATATATATATATATATATATATGAATCGGTTAACCGTTGATTAATAATTAATCGGTATCTAAAAATTTAAATTGTAATCATTAATAAAAAATATAAAAATTAAAAATCGTAATTGAGTCCATCGGATCGATTAATCATAAAAATCGGTTCAATTTCGAATCGATTTTACGATTAATCATATTTTAAGTTTTTTTTTTCTCATCCCTAGTTATACATATCAGATTATGAAACGCATCTCATTTCTTGCCATAGCTTCATATTTATTCATATAAAAACTTATATATGGGGTTGGATTGTAAACTCATGGTGCTTGCACTTATGCATTGAAAACTGCGAACCGTCCGATCAACGTGTGGCTCTAATAAGTGAATTTATTTTGTTCTTTCTTGCAGTTATTTTCAGGGTATATCAGAAACTGTTTCGGAAGTTGAGCAAAGAGGAGGTTGCGCATGCTGAGTTCCTGACGCATTTTTTATTTATTTGACGATGAAGTGTATTCAATTTTTAATTTTCTTATTGATTTGATTCTTTTTATTTATTTTCCTTTTGTGATTATCGGTTGAGGTTTAAGGATAGGCGAGGCATTTTCCTGTATAATTAGCATTTCTAATGTAGATTAAGTAATTAGCATTTGAGATTTAGAATGGTCTTGAAATGTTTTAACATGCAAGTCTTTATATGTACTGAACTAATTAAATTTGTTGAGACTGAAGCTTCAATGATCTAAATAATAATTATTCATAATTATGTTCTCTAACTTGATAATTATGCAACACCAAAGATTCCACATGATGATTTACTGATATGAAGTGCTCTTGAGCTAAGTGGCGGATTTAGAATTCAACATTAAGTGGATAGATTTCTAACGAATTAGTTATTATTATTTTTTTTTGAAAATAAAATAATCTATAAAACTACAATTGCTCTCTTCGAACCTTCATGCATTGACACCAATTTTGTTGCACAATCTATTCTTTATAATTTTTATAGTAGAAAATACCCTTTTACCTGATGCCCAGAGTACAGAGGATCGTAGTTTAATATAACGGATAATATATTAATTACTTTTTTGTTAATTTAAAATTTTTACAATGTACTCTAAATGTAATCATAAATATAACTCTCGATGTATTCCCAAATATATAATATTTTATGATTTTTTTTATTATTATTATCCTTTATTAATTTCAAATTAGACCTTATTCTCTCAAATTTAGTTTTTATAATATAATAAATATATAAGTGTATAAAATAATTATAAAAAATAAAATAAAATAAAATAATTATATAAAAATTAGTTGATAATTATAAATACGGTTGCATTACAATATATATATATATATATAATCCAACCAAATATACAAATATATTAGTGATAGATCCTAGGATTTGATAAAAGATACAAGTCATTTGGTGGGGATCGAATGGGAGTCATACTCAAGAGACAATGTTTGCGAAGCTTAATCAAATATGGTAAAGATAAGTCCTGCAAACAGGTGATGGATGAGATGGAGGTATGTATCAGTGGACCATTGAAGGTCGAGCCTTGTTAATCCGATCGGGTGACTTTATCTCCTTGGTTCTGGTGCCTGCTTGTCCATTCGTGGGCTGGGCCTCTAGAGATCCGTGCTTAGGTCTTAATGGGCTTATCTCCTAGTAGAGCTTTTGGTCAAACTTGAGTCGAGCTTGTGATTGTTGGGCTAGACTCACAAATGACAATTTGGATATTATCATTTGTCCCCCCCCCCCTTGTAGCGCTCCGATTTGTCATGAAGATCAGAGGAAGAGGACTGAGGCGATTGAGCCCTAAGAAGATCTCTTGATTGTTTTGAAAGCGATAGCATTTTTGAAGGTACACATTGCAAGAGATAACAGGAACTTAGTTGACTGACTCCAATCTGTAAAAGATCAAAAGAACTTAGGCGAATAATGCCTGAAATGGTCTTCCCAATCTGTAGAAGATCGAATGAACATAGGTGACTAGCACTTGAAGTGGTCTTTTTAATATGTAGAAAATCAAAAAAACTTAGGTGACTGGTGCCTGAAGTGGTCTTTTCGATCTGTAGAAGATCAAAGAAACTTAGGCGACTGGCTCCTGATGTGGTATTTTCAATCTGTAGAAGATCAAAGGAATTTAGGCGACTGGCACTTGAAGTGGTCTTTTTGATCTATAGAAGATCAAAGGAACTTAGGCAACTAGCATCTGAAATGGTATTTTCGATCTTTAGAAGATCAAAGGAACTTAGGCAAATGGCATCTGAAATGGTATTTTCGATCTATAAAAGATCAAAGGATCTTAGGCAACTAATGCCTAAAATGGTCTTTCCAATCTGTAGAAGATTAAAGGAACTTAGGCGACTAGCGTCTAAAATGGTCTTTCTGATTTTTAGAAGATCGAAGGAACTTAGGCGACTTATACCTGAAATGGTCTTGTCATTCTATAAAAGATCGAAGAAAAATTAGGTGGCTGACGCCTAAAATGGTCTTTTCGATCTATAAAAGATTGAAGGAATTTGAAGGTTTGTGACGTTCTAATCCGTAAAGGATCGAAAGAATGTAAACTGAGGTGGCCCTCATACCTGAAAATTCGAAGTTTTCTATGTGTGATCGCGAATGGCTGGGCGTCTTTTCCATTGTCTGATAAGGGGCACTTTATAAGCAACGTTATTTGATAGGGGACATATAACACCCCATTAAAAAGGCCCTAGACATTTCTAGGAAGTGAATGTGGGCCATAAAAAAAGAATAAGAAAATGTTAAAAAAAGGAAGAAATCGGGAAAACTGGAAAAAAAGGAAAAAGAGATCGGGGGATGAGGGAGAGGCCAAATGGGATCCTCACCAGCTATCTGGACTCCACCGTCAGTGACAACATACCCCCATCCTCCTCGCCTTGTCCTCTTTCTTCCAGTTAGTCGACTTTCTCCTTGCGAATCTTTATTTTCTCTTTTATTTTAAAAACCCCAAAATCTTTTCCTCCTTTCAATCAGTGCTGGCATTAGATGGTGACATGAACATCGCTGCTGGATTCTTTATGACCAGGCACTCTTCCCTATACCCACCAATCATCTTCACTCATTGACGATAGAGAGATTGGAGATAGGTATGCCAAGAGCTTTTAGAAAGGGTTTCAGGCAAATCAGACGACATTTGAACGTGTAACCAATAGTAGGGGATCCTTGGCACTCTAAATTTCACATCAACAAAAGTGGTGCATCACTGATGAAGCTCCAATGATCAGCGAGGTAGGTTTGAATTTGATAGAAATAAGTTAAAATTGAAGTAATTGGCTCCATTATAAGAAAATATCAAAACAACAAAGGAAAAATAGTAACAAAAATGATTTCGTTGCTAATTTAGCATCAAATTCCATTGCTATTTAGCAACAAAAAATAAATTTCATTGCTAAAATTTGTTAAACTTTGTAGATTTAGTAATGAAAATATATTTAGTTATCTTTGGTCGTTAAAAGTGGAGGAAAATTTTAGCGCCAAAATTTAGCAACGGTATCCTTATATTGTTGCTAAATAAGGTGCCAACAGATGGTAAAAAAAATTTGAAACAAAAAATAGCAACGAAAAAAGTTTTCGTTGCTAATTTAGCAATGGAATATATCTTCCATTGCTAATTTTGCAATGAAATAATATTCGGTTGCAATTTTAGCAATATATTCCGTTGGTATTTTTGGTCCCAAGAAGATGAAAAAAATTTGGGATTAAAAATACCAACGAAATTTATTTTTCGTTGCTAAAATTGCAACAGAAAAACTATTTGTTGCAATTTTAGCAACGAAATTTTCATTCCATTGGTATTTTTGGTCCCAAGGAGATGGGACCAAGCATCTCATTCCGGAGCAAGCTATTCTAACCACAAAACGTCCCATTCGGGAGCAAGTACTATGATTAAACTATGTGCATGTCTGACATCTTAGGTTTGGTTCGCTTTTCCATTTCAGAGCCAAACAATTTGAAATCTCATACATTTTACTCCAAACTCTAATTCTAATACCATAAAACTTGCAATTCATTGAGTCCCATTCCGAAGCAATCTCAAAATTACAGCAGTCATGATAGAAAAATAGAGCATAGATGTATTCATGGCATTCAAACATTAAAATCAGATACCCAATCTAGATAACATGATAAAATCATCCATCAACATCAGATAAAATAATTAAAACGTCAAAACTCATGAAATAACATTGAAGAACCAACAAAATAAACCATCAATCTATATGTAAATAATCAAATAAGCTCAATATTCACATGCATATTGAGGATTTAAAGATCCCCCAAACAATTTATTAATTACTCACAATCAATTACAGAAAAGAAAAAAAGAGAAGAAGGATAAACCCAAAAAATCAATGTAAAGCTAAAACCCGGATGAAAACCTAACTGCTTTTCCTTCAATCTCCAATGAAAGATGAGATTGAGTTGAAAACGATGAAATCTAAACTCTAAAAAGTGTAAATCTAATCAATATTGAAGTATCTAATTTATAAAAGTATGAATAAAACCCTAAAAATTGAAGAACAAATGAAAGAGAAAGAAACTAGATTTGAAAATCATGTCCTTTTTACTAAACAACAATTCGGCATTATATAGCCTCAAAAGGGTCACGGTCAGCATCAATTTCTTGCTAACTATGACATGCCTAAAAAACTACTTTTGGATTAAATATATCACGATCACTACCATTTTCTTATTGATCATAAGGTACCTCTGAATTGCATTCTGTAATGAAACTGAATACCTTACAATGGCCACCAAATCTTGTTGGCTGTGAGGTGCTTGAAATTTACTTCTGGACTGCATAGGTCACAATCATTACCATTTGGTATTGACTATGAGGTACCTGAAAAATTTGCAATTCATCATAAAACACCATTAAAAACTATCCAAAACTGTATAAAAGATAGAATTAGCTAAATTTGGCAAGATTTATTGAAAGTAACCAAAAATAAAACATCAAATACCAAAAATACATTAAAACTAGACTAAAAATAAGCATAAAAACTGAAGTTATCAAATACTCCATACTTAGTCTTTGCTCCCCCTCGAGCAAATGAATTAACCACATTTCCACATATTTAAAATCAAAGAAAGAAAACACAAATTCAGAAAAATTAGAACAAAACTTTAGTAGAAGTCACTAAACGAAATCCTAAACCAGAAAGGTTCAATTAGACCATACTAGCTAATCTCTTTGTGTGTGTACTAGGCCAAAATAATTTTAACACTTTTAAAATAAAAATTCTAGTGCAATCCGATAACTGAGAAAAGAATTCATGTGCAAAAGATTTGCATATATGGTTTCACTCATGAAATTTAAGAGATGCCATAGGTCTCTCCTTTAGCATTGAAATCCGAAGCTGATCTTCGTAAAAAAAAACTCTAAGTAAGATAAGATCCTTAGATCTTAAACAGGTTGTAATGTGGCTAAGGTAAGGCTAAAAAAAATAGGATTAAGATGTACAAATTAGAATAACCATTTTCTATATCAACCTACCATCTCTGTCTCAAAATAAGGCTCTAACTCTACCTTTATTCAACTCATCATCATTGCCAATTGCTAAACTATCCATAATACAACATAATTTTTCCAATGAAACATTGTAAAAGAGAAGAATTCTACTCAATTTTTTTCACTACAAGCACTTTAGCTCAAATAATATTTTAAAAGCTTAAAATCCTCCTCCTCTACACATAGAGTACCCAACACTTATATCAAACCATGATTGCTAACTCTGATTGATTAATTTTTTTCTTTTTTTTATTTTTTTCTTAGAGCTAGAGCAACCAACACTAACAATTGATAAACAGGGACTCACAAATATTTCATTAAAGAATAAATTAAAACCTAAAATTTTGACAAGAACAACAAACTTGGCAATGTATCATCTTCTATAGATTTTGTTCACAATTCAAGATCAACCCTTTTCTCACTTAAACTACCTAATAAAATTTCATCTACCTTACTTCTAAAATGGCCAACTCTAAAAGAGGTAAGACAAAGGTTGTTTAGGATTTAGGGATAAAAATAAAAGTGTAATAAACAATCATAAGATTAACACGCATTTAACATGCTCAAATAAGCTCAAAAGGGCTAGAAAGGGATATTAAATAATAAAGGTAGGCTAAGAGTTATTTTCAAAGTTCAATCAAAAAAATTTTGCCTAAGTCATTTCTAGTCTCACTTTAAGTAATTTTATTTCTTTGAAGAGTGATAAGGAAGGTTTTAGCATTCTGGAATACTTACTCAATCAACTTTATACATTGATTTTTCTCATTTTTAAAAAAAATTAGCCTAAAGTATGCATTTATTAGGAGACTTACTAGTGTAGATTCAATTGAAACTAACCAATAAAGAGAAATTCATTCAACAACTAACTATTTTCTTGCTATTCAAATTAGGTGGCCTTGCTTGAAAACTAATTGGCTAGAAATTTTTAGGAGCTTGTATAGGTTGGTAAAGTGCTTGTGGGGGCTAGTAGGTCTGATGGTAGGCGGGATTTGGGTTGCCTTGCTAAATTATGTTTGGGTTGAATGGACCTCTCACTTGATTTTTAGAGGTTGATGCATGGTTTCCATCCTTTTAAGAAAAATTTGAATGATTTTTCCAACTCGGATTGTACTGGTTGCTATAGGGATCATTCACATTAAATTCATGAATTGCATTGACATCTCCATTTCTTTGAGTATAAGCCTCATTCACCTTCATCTCACTTACTACATTACCTCCATCAAAACCTTTACTTTCTTGAGAAATAGTTGCTATATTATGTACCTTAAAACTACTCAACTCTTCATTGAGGAGTTTTATTTAAGCTCTAAGCATGGCTATTTGCCCACATTATGCATACCTTATCTCTTGGTTGTGGCCCTTATTTTATCCCATTATACTTCGTTCATCACCATCTCATCCAACAATAAGAACGCTTCATTCGGAACCATGTTCATAAAACTTCCACGTAAAGCTACATCCAATTTATTTGTGTAATTAACACCTACATAAAAATTACATATTAGTTAATGCATGGCTATTTCATGGTGGGGATAGCTCTTAAGAAATCTTCTAAACCTCTCCCACATCTCATGGAATGGTTTCTCATAGAGTTGCTAAAAATTGTATATATCGTTCTTGATATTCGTTGTCATAGTAAGAGGAAATAACCTCACTAAAAATTTCTCTTGCATTTTCTTATAAAACTGAATAGACTAACTGGGTAATATATGTAACTAGTCCCTCACTTTGCTAATAAAAGTAAAAAGAAATAATTTCAATCGAATAGCATCCATAGAAACTCCTTGGATCTGTACTATGTTGCTTATCTCTAGAAAAATATTTAAGTGTTGAGCTGGGTCTTTCATGTCCAATCCTAAAAATTAATTTTTCTGCACCATTGTGATCATAGCTAGCTTTAGTTCCAAATAATTATTTTGAGGTGGCATGATGGTTCTATACTCCTCATTTCACCTAGGAGTGGCATAATCCCTAATCATCCTTGGTCTCATCACATTTCCTTGGACTGGATTTGGATTTTTCTGAATTTGAATAGGAACCTCTTATCCTTTAATTAGTGGCCAGTTATTAAGAGGTGGATCATTTTGCAGATTATCTTACGTGTCCATGTTCACTCATTGTTATCTTCTCTGTCTACGTAATATCCTTTCAATTTTAGTACCAATGGTTATGATTAGGTTGGTTCTTACCATGCATTATTGACACTTGAAAAGAATGAAAGAATTAATAAATAAAACATAAAAGAATAAAGAATAAGAATACGAGTAGCACACAATATACACTATAAAATCTAAAATAAATACCAATCCTAAGCAATGGTGCCAAAACCTTGACCGATATCTAACAAGTATACTAGATCAATTAGTAACATAGAAAAATATAATTAAATATCGTACCCAAGGAATTGTGAATTTCATATTTTTGAAATAAAGATTGTGTGGAAGAATTCCAAAGTTTTAAAAGTTTTAAGTATGATTATTAACCAAACTAAATAAATTAAAAATATGAAATTAAGTCAAAAATTAATTTAAAATAGAGATTAACTAAATTAACAGTAAAATTCAATTACTAAAGACCTTTTACTGAAGGAACTATCCGCCTCACTTCCTACTAAAATTGACTTTATTAAAAGTAACACAAGTTTGTTGTCAAAAATCAAATTGACTTCGGATATCTTATTCAAAATACCCTTCTAGAAAATTAGATTACTTGACTAAAAAAAATCCAATAACTAGCATAAATACTGATTTTAAGTTCCTAGATCTCATTTAAATCTCCTTGTAGAAAATATAATCTCAATCTCTTTATAATTCACGTTGTTTTAACCCAATACAATTATGATCATAAAATCCTTATCTCATTTTTTGAAACACAAGAATATATTAAACATAAGCATATCAGAAAAAGGCATAAATATCATTAATTAAACTCAAATTCACATTCAATCATCTATTTGATACATCAAACACGAATCAAAATAAAATCAATTATATCAATTAGTAAAGAAATTATAAAAGAAGAAAATTTACATCGAATTAAAGCTCAATATAGAGTCGTATGGTAGGAAAAACGAGGGTTCAAGTTTCCCTCAACAAAAGAAAGAATTTACTCACTGTTCATTATTGAAATTGAATAAAAGAATGAAAAATCAAATACTAGACTCATAGATTAAGCTCAAACTTGATCTTTAGCTCTTGAAAACCAAAAGATGAAGCTTGAATTAACCCTAAGTAATCTACTCTAATGTACTAGAATGAAAAACCAACTTCTAATTTGATAGAAACTAATCCTTCTAATGTAATGTCTCTTATGTCAAGACACCAAAGGACCAAAAACACATGAAGTCCAGCTGCCATTAGGAGTCCTACTTCTGTTGAAAAATCTTCAATTTCGCAAAAAAGTTTAATTTCACCCGACGAAGCCAATTAGTGTCCCAGCCGGGCCAGCAGCCTCTTTTCACATTTCGAAGTGACTCGACTGAGCAACTTGGTGTCCCAATCGGGTCATCAACTACTGTATTGAATTTAAATTGCTTCAATTGACCCGGCTGAACCAATCTTTACCCCAGCCAGGTTGTTCTCCTAACTTTGGTCTTTAAATATGAAAAATTAGCACAAATTAACTTTAAACTCTAAAATTTCATAAAACATTAAATTTAAATATAAAATACATAAAATTAACACTAAATGAACTCTAAAAGACACAAAACATAAGTGTAATTTGGAAATATCATTATACTTAACATATATATTTATTTTACACAATATATCAAATTAATATTAATATTTATATAGTTAAACATCATACTCTATTATACATAAAAATTTATAATTAATTCATCGAGTCTCCAATTAACAATCCGTTTGCACCACTAGTTCCAGAAAAATTAGAGGAAGATTTTGTCCAAAATGACTCACTGGAATATTATAAGGTCGCTAAAATATTTGATCATATTTTATTGAAATTAATCGTAAAACATCAAAAAATAAAAAAACTCATGTGAGCTCTATTCACCACCTTTCAAGCTCTATTTGATGCGATTTCATACTCTATCTCACTTATTTTTTTTATTGTAGAATTAAAAAAAATAGTGCCCATTTAAGCCCATAAAAATAAAAAGATGAAGAAACCTCAAATCCCAAATTTAAAACTCGCCTTAAATATGAGCAATTTTTTGCAAACTTGATACCGCCATAAGTTTCAAAAGGTTGAAGATACTGGAAAATAACTATTTATTTGCTCAAATTGATGAAGAAATAGAAAAGAAATTAGAGAGAGAAAATAAAGTTTAGAGATAAAATGAATAAAAGAGAAAAAGAGAAAAATTGCAAGGGAGGAAAAAAGGAGAGATAAATTTTATATAATTTGATTTAATTCTTAATTTATTTTTGAAAAATAAATAATTGTGCCTTAAAAATAGGGGCCTCAACTCCAACTAAAATGGGCTTTACATGTGAGCTTTTAACACACGGCCATTAGTCAATTTTAATTTGCTAAACAACTTCATGAATTTTTTACTTGTTCGTAAATCTGATATTTGACCTTTTAAACAGAGTATGCTTCTGAACACTTAAGTGAAAATTTTTAATAGTTCATAATTATTTTTCTTAACATTTTCATACAAGGGAGCATGGACTTTTAGTTATAATTTATAATATTTTATTTAATTACATATTTATATTAAGAAGTACACCATTAAGCAATGAGTTTGGCACATAGTTTTCTTTCCACACGTAGGTTCAGAATTCAAAAACTTATGCTAAAGCAAAAATACAATGGAAAATTCTAAAGTCTCTAGGAAAGAAGATTATAATAATCGTGTTATCATTGTAGAGGCTAAACATATTCTAAGCAATAAGCATGATTAATTCTATAAGAATAGTTAGCTTATATAGAAATTCAAGGTTGTATAGTAAAATTACTTAATATTGTAATATATGATTTTACAGTTGGAATTATACATAGATAGAGTTTACCTTATAATGTTTAGAATTTATATAATATTAGTGTATAGTTGAAGAGTAGTGTGTAAGTATACATCTTTAAAAATACTGAATTTTTTTCAGACATGGCATGTTGTAATAAATAAATAATATTAATAGTTATGAATTAGATAATGGATGATCAAGCACAAACTTTATTGTGATTATATGGGATGATTTATAAGTTAAGTTATGGAATTTAATCTGGATTTTGATTTATTACAAAGTTTCTCAGGGTATCATTCCTTTTCTTCTAAGCTATAAGGGGGTGTAAGGCCCCAACGTGTACCCTAGGAGAAAATACATATAAATGGCATGTTTGGAGTAGCAAATAAAGAAAAGAAAGGACATAGAGGGTATTATATGGAAAGGTAGGGGTAATTTAGTAATTTGATAATTTGGCATGTATGTGCGTATTTAAAAGGTCTAAAGTAAGGATTAAATTGAATTAATTAATAAGTTTGGAGAATGGTTAAAAAGATAAACTTAATTGGAGGACTTATGTGGAATTTCTTCTAATGGCCACAACTGGGCCAATAGAAGATTGCCACCTATATAGTTCTAGAAGATGTAAAGGAGAAAAGTGGCTTTTGAGAGGATAGAGGGTAGCCGGCCACTTAGGACCATTTCCATTGAGAGTTTTCTTTGAGATTTCTACCATTCTCTTCATTCCATACCTTTTTTAAGCTTGTAAATAGTAAGAGAGAGAATTTAGGGGTTAAAAAGGGGATAAAGGTAAGTTATTTCCTTCTTCATCCCTCTTCTTTCTTTTAATTCCTATAATTTGATTTGAGTAAGAGGAAAGCAGGTTTACAAGTGTGAATTGTATTTTGTAGAAGAAACAAGCAAGAATAAAGGAAAAAAGTTATCAAGGAGTAGTGAAGACTACTCAGAGCACTTTAAGGTATATGAACTTTCTTTTTACAATATGTATATAGGCTAACCCTAAAATTAATGGGAATGAATGAATAGGGGATTAATATTGTAGAAATAATGGAAGTATTACATGAAGAGTTTAAAACAAGTGTAAAGGTTAGCTTAAGTCCATGTAGACTAGCTGAGTATATCTTAAGCCTAAATGGAAAATTTGAAGTCTAATAGATTGGTATTAACTAGAGCAAAGACTAGGCTTATGAAACTAAAATGGTGGGAAAAATTCAGAGATTGAATCTATTACCAAGGGTCTTTGGAAGGTGCATATGGCTTAATAGTAAACTTGTTTTAAATAGTATATTGTATGGAATAAGTGATGATTTAGTTTTAATACTTTGATTGAGTTAATTAGTGATTTCTAATAAATGTGAAAAGTAGTAATTAAGCATGAGTTTGCATGGGTTGGAATAATAAAGCAAAAAATGGTTAAAGGATTGCATATTTGGGTTCCTGTAGAATTTGGAATTCTGTCGACTGAGTTGGCTTTCATCTCAATCGGGTTATACGCATTCTAGACGCATATAGGTTAACCAACCCGACTGGGTTGATATACATCTCATCGGGGCTCCTGGGTGGAAAATCAACCTGGCTGGGTTAAATTGTGACACAGTAGGGAACTTTTCTCTATTATCCTATATAGTATATGTTATAGTATAAATATTAAATGATAATAAGGCACAAGTTAATTACTCATAACACTTCTATTATTTATAAATGATTGCAAAAAACACAGTATGATAATATATATATATATATATATATATATTCATGAGCATACATGAGAATATAAGACTAAATTATGACTTTTACTCAGAATTTCCCCTAAACATGCGAAATGGCACGCCTATGAATATTTTAATGCTCTTGCCATGTGAGTGCACTCCATTGACATGCAAACATGATTACATGCATGCACTTCATAATGAATTATGAGTTCATAAATGTGTGTGTATAATGAGTTTAAAGTTATGGAAAGTGAAATGATGCCTGCGTATAGTACTTGGTAGTACATGGATAGATAGGCATGCCTATAAAGATAATTAAAACTGCTAGTATTTGATCTCATTTGGGTTTATAGTTTATCCCCATTTGGGACCATAGTCTTAATCCCGTTTGGATCTACAGAATTTTGATACTTATGGATATCCACGTGATCGATAGCTTTGGGTATCCATAACATTTGTTATCCACATCTATAGAGTTTAGGCAAGCATTCACAAAAAGATGTAAATTAAAAGTGGAAAGTCATGTGACTGATTATTCAATGACAATGAATACATACAATGGTTATTTATGTGTATGTGTACCTACATATGAATTTATATTATCGAACAATGAACGTTGTGTAATTATGTGTTATTGTTCATTCGGTGATTTACTTCCATTTTTCCTTTGATATTGCATGAATTACCTGAAACTATCTATCTGCATGCTTATTTTACTTGTATGTTTGGCAGCAACTGTTGTGAGTGGCTGTTCAAAATTTATGGTTCCTAATAAGCCTTTGAGCTTAGCACGAATATTTTATTCGTGTAGGTACTTTAAGAGAGGTGTCATAGGCACAAAACTTGCAAGTAGAAGGTCAACACAAGACTTAGAGAATTTAGATGTAAACGGTTATTTTGTTAATGTTTTGTATTGGTATATGATTTTTGTAAAGATGCTTGTAAGGTAATAGTAAGGAGCAATTTTGTTATGTAAAATGTAATATTGTTTTTTTGTATACATGTAAAAGATAACTGTAGATTAGAGTAATGCACATAAATTTGTATATAACACAATCATGTGATAATCAGATAGAGTCAGGTTATGCATGTTAAATTATGGTGGTAATGTGTAGGAACATGCTTAATGCTTATGACAATGCATGAATGCTTGAGATAGATACGAGTCCTCGATTAATCGAATTTTTCTGTAAAGAGGGCATTACAAGGGGCATGACAGGAAGGCAATTCCTAGTAGGTTAAATCAGGACATAAATCTAATAAGATCGTGGAGTTCGAATTGGTTTCAATCCTTATTATTGTCCTATCATATTAAAACCATTCATTATGATCTCATACATAATTGCCATATCAACAAACAAATAAGTCAATACCACATCCATTAAGTGGGTCGTTTTTTTATCTTGAAGAACTTTACTCTTTCCTAGGGCATTGGGCATTTTTAGCCTGCCTAAAAGATAAGGAACTTTGACCCTTTGGCCCTTTGAATTCTTAAAAATCCAAGACTTTGGCCTCTCATTTTATTGTGGTGACTTTTATTAAGGAAAACTAAATTCTTTTATTTAGAAAACGCCAATTAGTAATTTATTTAAAACGTCCAAGAGGAATTTTAAACTTTTCATATTGAACCATTTTGCTATTTTTCTACTTATTAGAAGATACATGTAATTTATATAACCAATGACTAAAAATCTTACTTCATCAATAATCTAAAGGGAATGGGAGCAAACATACTTACAAAAACATGTTATGGTATAAAAGTAATGCCATGGCAATCCCACAAGATTAAAATAATTCATCATTCACGCACATCATAAAGATAAAAAATACATGTAGGAAAGAACCATATAGAATTGGGGTTTCTCAGGAAAACAAACCCAAGAGACTTGCGGTTGAGAACTAATTTGTTCATGAGACCACATAAAAACACTTTCAACCTATATCCGTTTTTATTTTTTATTTTTGTAAAAGTCAAATTATTAATTGAAAAATCCTAAATTTAAGTGTGTAATGTGTTTGTTTTTCAAATAAATTGGAAGAATTTTTATTATGTATATAAAAAAATAAAAGGAGTTATTATGAATAATTTTTTATATTTGATTAAAAATATGAAATTATTTTAGGAAGAATAAAGATGATTTATTTTTCGAAACAAAGATATAAAATAAAGGTGATTTCAAATAATGTTTTATATTTGATTAAAAATATGAAATTCTTTTAGGAAGAATAAAGATGATTTATTTTTCGAAAAAAAATATAAAATAAAGGTGATTTCAAATGATTTGAATGTGCTAACAAGGCAGCTCACTAGAGGTGAGCATGAATGAGCAAAAAAAATTAATCAATCTATTAATATTAATTTTTTAAAACCATCAATCATTAACCAGTCTATTATATTCGATTAACTAGTTTTTCGATTTTGATTTTTTTGTTTGGTTAACTAATATTTTTCAATTAACCATTAAAATTTATAATAAAAAATTAGACAAAATTTAATTCATTTTTAAATTTATAAAGTAATTTAATATAAAAATTACAAAATAAATATAATTTACTAACTAAAATTCATGTTTTATAAATTAATTGCTAATATTATAAAATAGATTTGATATTTATTGAAAATTAATATGTTTGATTTTAAATCAAATAAAATTTTAAATAATATTAAATATTATAACATAAATTTTAAAATATAAAAAATATTATTAAATATTATTAAATAAAATATGAATATCAATATATGATAAAAAATAATATATATAAAAGTTAATTAGATATTATATGTAAATATTACTATATAATTAAAGAGAATGATATAATATGAATTTACTTTAAAGTATTATATAAATTTATAAAAAATATAAAAAATTAAGGTATAAAAATAAAAATATTATTTAAATATATTTTAAAGTATTATTTTATATAAATTTTAGAAAGAAATAGAAAATAATTGAAGATATATATATATATAAATCGGTTAATCGTAAATTAACAGTTAACTGATACTTAAAAATTTAAACCGTAATTATTAATTAAAAATTTAAAAATTAAAAATCGTAATCGAATTTATCAAATAAAAATCAATTCAAAAATTGGTTAGCTATATTTTGGATTTTTTTTGGTTGGGCGCACTCCGCTGTAAAAGCAATTTTTGTATACTTATTGGCTTGATGCCTCCTTTTTGTTTAGTTGTAATTTTAGTTAATAATTGTTCTTCTTTTGCTGTCAATGAGAACGAATGACGTTAGTTTTGGTGTCGACGGAACGTATTGGCTCACGGTTAGATTTATCATTCTTCTTGTTGTTTCTAATTTTTTTTTTTTTTTGCTTGCTTTAATAAAGTTTGAGTTTCAACGTGTATATATCTTTCGGAAACTGTTTTATTCCATTTTTTTCTCAAAAAAAAAATATATATATCTAATTATAACTACTCATTTAATTTAAAAATGAGTGTCCACTTTACTGTATCAAACCAAAATTAAAAAAAATATTAAATACGATAAATTTCAATACGATGCCATTCCAAAAACAAAAAAGACAATTAATAGATTAATTGGTTGAAAAAAGAATTTTTAAATATTAATTGTACTTTTGAAAATGGAATAAATATTCTACTTTTGGGAAGTTGACACTTATTTGCACGGTCATTGAAATCGGTTTGCCTATTTGATTGAATTTTCAATAATGTAAAATATTTACTATTCTGGTCTAGTAGATAGAAAAATGTTATTTTCTTCAATTTCATAAAACAAATGTTTATACTCTTAGCAAAATTATAAATCATAATTGATTTATAGTTTTATTTATTTTAACACTTGCAACTTTATAAAATAATAGTATTTTTTCATTTAAATACAATTTTATATCTTTTAAAATTTATTTCTTATTTTTTTATTATTGCCTATACAAAATATATTTCGTGTTAAATATTCAATTGACTTTAAGAAATAAATATAATAAAAATGATGACAATAAATTATTAAAACTAATTTATTAGTTTTGTCAATATTTTGAACTCTAATTTATAATTTATTATATTTAAATTAAATTAATATAAATATTTTTTAGCTATAAAAAATATAACATGAAATATGTAATATTTATATTTTAGGTAATTTTATTTTTATCGAATGCCACGGTTGAATATTCAATGTGTGAACATCTAATTTCACCCATTTTTTGTTGGATATACTTCTAAACAACCATGCTTAGTGAATATGCATTTTTAAAAAATAAATACTTATTCTAACAGAGAAAATATTATTTAAATATCAGCTGTAAAAATTGAACCCAAAATTTTTCGGCACTTTTACCATTTCATTTCGTTTCTTGCGTTTCAGTATTAATATTAATAGCCAAAAAAAAAATATTTGAAATGAAAATCAGACAAATAAAATGAAGACCTCAAAAAAATAAATAAATAAACAAGAAATGGAGACAATCAAAATAAAAAGCAAGCAAACAAATAATTCCCCACCGTCAGATCATATTCAAAACTGACGTGTAGAGGTCGAAAGCAGCCCAACTAACAAACTAGTACTTGTAAACGGCGAAGATCTTCTAATCAAACTTATTTATTATTTTTATTTTTTTTTAAGAAAAAACGATTATGTGGAAGAAGAAGAAGAAGAAGAAGAAGAAGGAGAAAATCAAAAATATCTTTTCTGTGCTTTCTTAGCTATGGCGCTCTCTGCAACAATTGTTACTACAACCGGGTCTCCTTCCGTTCTTTGTTCATCCAGTAGACACACCATATCGCTTTCACCTTTAAATTCCGTCTCTTTTCGATTTTCGAGATCAAATTTCAGCCTTATAAGACTTGTCTCTGTTCGATCAACTTTGTCTCCAGGTATTACTTTGCCATTCAGTTATGCTTAATTAGTTTCGTAATCAATCGAAGCGGTTTTAATGGTTCTGTTATGATTCTTATTTAAATTTTAGCTGCCCCAGCGGCGGAGGGGATTGCGCCAGCGATTTCGCTGACGGACAACGCGTTAAAGCACTTGAATAAGATGAGGCAAGATCGGGATGAAGATTTGTGTTTGAGAATCGGAGTTAAACAAGGCGGATGCTCAGGCATGTCTTATACTATGGAATTTGAAAATAGAGCTAACACCAGACCTGATGATTCTGTCATCGAGTACAATGGTTTTGTCATTGGTAAGCACTCTGAATTTTATTAGCTTTTCTTTACCTTGTGTTAGATTTTTTTTTAACTCTTCTGGCTCTGCATCAACTTCGAATTGAGGTAGAATTTTATTTATTTTTCATACTGACGTACCTGAGAAATAAGTGCATAATAACCATGATAATTTCATGTTCTATGTTTAGTTTCACTTTAATTTTCAGTACAGTTAAGTAAGTGACTCTCACTGTCACACTATATGTTTATTTTCTTGCATTTTTCTCTATGATTATTGTTATTCCCGCGGGCAATTTGTTATATAGAAGTTATTGTCTAGTTAATATAGCTGAAAGTCACAGATAGTGCATTTCTGTTAACAAACTAATTTTTGCTAGGATATTATGATTGAAAATCTCTGCCTAAATGGTTTATCGCTTTTCTACATTTGCGAATTTCTTTATCCTCATCGTTTTTCCAGTTTTCCTGTGACTATTCAAGTGCTTGGAACATTTCAAATGGCTTTAGGGTTGGCAAGCCTTGAGCTTGCATCTATTCCAGTTCAGCGACCAGTTTAGATTTCAAAAGGCTTATATTTTCAGCATTTTTTATATATTTCTTGGTTAAAAAGAGCAGTCTCCTCTTGAATATATTGATTAAGGCAATGAAATTCTTTCTTAAGTAGATTTGGAATCTGTTGGCCATATTAAGTCCAACTCAGCTATACAGCAGTTTCCAACTGCTTTTTGCAGTAACATCTAAAAGGCGCTTTTTCCAAAAAGGCAGTTTCCACCTCGATGCCAATAAAAACTTATAATTGGAAAATTTTCCCATATATTTTTTTTTAATTGGCAAGTTTGATGCTTCAGTTATAAGTTTCCAGTACCTATTCGGGCTCTGTGAATTTGCAAGCTCCTATCGTTCCTTTTTCAGTATATATATTTTAAATATTACCAGTGCCAGTGACAGCATGGTGTTGCTTTCTTGGTTTCAATTTTACTCAAATCTTAAATTAAAGCCAGAGTCAGAGAGGAAAAATCTTTGATATATATAATTCCAATATTCATGTTGACTCTGAGTGCATATATGAGGTAGATGTTGGGTGTCAGTCTGATTCCTTAAGAGCCTGTGTGATCCCTAAAAAAAATTGAATAGCTTGCATAACCTATCTAAAAACATAAGGGAATAACATTCAAGTTCTTCAAGTCAATTTTGATGCTGTACCCTAAGATCATAAAAATTACATCCTTTATGTTCAAGTTCAGCACCAAAGCCAGGTGTTGTGAGGTTCATCACAAGTTTGGGGTCTGATAACTTGATATGCATTACCAGAATATTAATAACTAATAAAGAGATATCAAACATGTTGTTATTTTAAGGTCAAAGGAAGATAAAAAACCATAGAGTATAATTCTTAAGAAGCAAGAAGTACCGGACAACTGGTAGCTAGTAGTTGGATTAGGAAGGGGATGAAAAACATCAGGAGTTCTTATACATTCACTCAAATGTGTCTGGAATCATTCATGGGATTGGATACATATCAAATCCATATTTACTTGGAAGCATGCCAAGTATCACTGAAGTCTGCCCGCTGCTTTCATTTGGGAGAGAACTGTAACTTTATCCAATAAAGTAACTTAGGATTCAAGGTGCTTCTAAAGCGATGCAGCATAGATAGATGTGACTGCGTACAGAATGCAATGCTCTAAACTGTGGAGGGTGAGATGTATGACATATATTCAGTTTAGAACTGAGAAGCTTGATAATCAAATTTACTAAACTATGCACTATAAAATAATGTAAATACTTACTGTAAAGTATGCACTAATGTGATAACTTTAATAAATTAAGCTTTAAACAGTAACTGCATCAATTTCACGTCAGATGAGATATGATGGATCTTGTCTTGTAAACATTTGTAATCTCGTCTTGTAAATCATCAATTTTTAGACTTTGGTAATTTGAAGTGCTTCTTTTGTATATTTGTCCTTTGTTTTAGTTTACCGAAATTCAATATAAAGGATCTACTGCTAACTGTTCGACTCTTAGATAGTATTTTACCAAGAGTGGGGAAGATCGATGGCTTAATACTACTTGTGGTTGCCAAAATTATTAGTAATCCTCTGTTACAGTTACTACCTTTCAGAACTTAAGAGAAAATAATTACTATCTGCATCATGAACAGTGTACTGAAATAATTCAGCAGTCTCTCTCTGCATGGAAGATCACATGTAGTTCAGCTGTTCAAGAAGCTCGCGAATTCCAAATTACTCAGCTTATGTGAAATATGAAATTATTGTCTGCAAGTTCATGATTGTGGTATGCTTATTCCTTATAATATCTGTAATCTACTTACAAAATCACTTTTTTTTTCTGTTTTTGCAGTTTGTGATCCGAAGAGCCTCCTATCCCTATTTGGGATGCAATTAGATTACAGTGATGCTCTAATTGGTGGTGGTTTCTCTTTTAAAAACCCAAATGCTACACAAACATGTGGCTGTGGTAAGTCCTTTGCTGCAGAGATGTGAAATGATGTACACAGAACATAGCACTTGTGTATCAACTTTCTGGTTGAAGCTATGTTGGCTGGCAGACATAGCATCTTCATAGTTCCTGAACTCGTTTGTAACAACGTGCTTCAGAATATACCTAGTTTAAGAATATGATAGCTGCATGGGTATCTAACTCATATGGGCCATTTGGGGCCAATCTGCGGGTTGATTGGGGCAATATCACGAATATGGTCAAATTTTGCCACCTCCACCTGTTTAAGAATATGATAGCTGCATGTAGTGCTTTTTCTGGCATTGAAATTTTATTTGATGTTGGTTCACTTGCATAAACAGTGCTAGAAAATGGTGAAATAGCATTCTTTTTATACGTTTTGGGTAGTTTTTGAAAAAAAAAACTGCAATTGTTTTTCACAAATGTTGGGCTTAATCAAAGCTCTCTGTTGGGGTGTTGTGGGGGATTTCTAGTACCCTATCACTTGATGTTGCTAGTCTCTCTTGGCTATAGTAGTTTGCATGGTTACTTCTCCTAAACATGCCAAAGCTCTTGCTTTATTTGTTTGGCTTAAGGTTTTGTCTCTAATGTTTGAGTTAAAAAAAGCAATATTACCCTCTATATTTTTTTATTGGCGTAATATTACTTTTCATCAAAAGAAACCCATTTTATGCCACGTGTTTGCTTATTCAAGTGCTACATATCAAGAAATTGTTGAAAGAGAGACAAAATTGTCCCAATTTTAAAATATAAAATGTAATAGTGTCCATATTGCTCTTTTTATATGAAAAAAAAAGTTAAAAGTTAAAATAAGTGTGAATGTAAAACATATTTCATAGTTATATATATATATATATATATATGAGCGCACTTAAATACTAACATAGAAGGGAATGATAAAGAAAATAATAGTAAAGAAATGAAAAAGGATGGGATTCTATTTATATTGTATCTAAGATCAATTTTGGAGATTTTTACCCTACGACTTCTATAGTGGCTTTTAAGTTTTTTATCTAATTAATTTTACTTTAACCTATAAAACTTATATGGCTTTCAAATCTATATAAAGTATTAGGATTCTTTTTGACCGAAATGAGACGCATTATGAACAAATAAAATAAAAAGATGAAACATAATCTATTTTTATACGTACTTCATTTTTTATTTTAAAATATAAAATTTTTACTCATAGGTGGTAATGAGTTCAGTTGGTTATAAATGGATTAAAATTTTATAGATCATAAATAGAACATGTTGGG